>CM070060.1:10235910-10728410 GCA_036320875.1 Cotoneaster glaucophyllus
AATCACGGGAGGATTAGACAAAGCAACAACTATATCTTTCAAAATATTTCTCACCCAAGTAATGTCAGATGCAGTATATCATGGAGCTTTGTATTTAGCTTTAGTTGAACTTCTAGACACAGAGCTTTGCTTCTTTGATTGCCAAGAGATTGGATCCCAAAAACACCACATAACCAGTCACTGATCTTTTAGTATTAAGATCAGCAGCCCAATCTAAGTCTGAAAATTCAGTAAGCTGAACTTAGGTGTATGCAGAATATGTAATCCCATGGTGAATTGTACCTTGGAGATATCTAAGAATCCTTTTGATAGCTCCATAAAGCAATTCAGTGGGTGCGGTCATGAATTGGCAAACTGAATTTACTACAAAAGCATTGTAGGGCCTAGTGAAGTCAAATACTGCAATAAACTAACCAAACTTTTGTATACTATTGGATCTGTCAATAAGGTACCTTCTACATCAAGTAACTAATATAGGGTTTACAAGGTATAGCTATAAACTTGCATGAATCCATTCTTGCTTCGTGAATCAAGCCTTAAATGTATTTAGACTGATTTACTGACATATCACCATTTGACTTATAATTGATCTGTGATCCTAGGAAATACGTCAGCTTAACCATATTCTTGAGTTCAAACACTTCAGAGAGTTCTTGAATAACCAATTGTACTTTTGATGAGTTAGAACCAGTAATGGTGATATCATCCATATATAGTAACAGAATAACCATATATGAACCATCCTTCTTCACAAATAGACTTGTATAAGAAGAAGAAGGAATGAAATTCAAAGTTCCTAGGTAACTTTGTAAACTTTGAGATCCATGCTCTTAGGGCCTGCTTTAAACCATATAATAACGTGATCAATTTGCATACATATGTGGGATAAGTAGCATCAACAAAGCCCTAAGGTTGTTTCATATACATCTCTTCCTGTAAATCACCATGCAGGAGGCATTTTTAAGGTCTAATTACCTAAGATCCCAGTGATTAACAACAGTCGCTTATATCATCCTAACTATTGTACGTCTTACCATAAGACTAAAAATATCCAGATAATCAATACCATGCTCCTAAGAAAAACCTTAAGCCACTTGTTTGGCTTTTTATCTTAATACACCGCATTTGAGTTCTTTTTAACCTTGTATACCCACTTACTTCCAACAATGGCTCTATCATCTAGAGGTGGCACTAAAATTCATGTTCCTTGAGCCCTGAGTGAATTATATTCCTCTTGCACTGCCATTTTTCAATGTGACATAATAGCTGCTTTCTAAATGATGAAGGTGCTGAGAAATCAACTATAACATAAACAAAGGAATAACCTCCAACAAATGGTTCATCTTTAATCAACTGAAGTGACTGCAACCCAGGAAATGATGCTAACAGTGCTAAATAATTCTTTCTTGCAATGGTACCACTTTTCAATTTAGTTAACATAGAATGAGATGATGAATTATTGCATGAATTTGAATCTGGTTATGTGGATGGACAAGCAACATTGGAGATGTACCAGAGTGATGATGTATGAGATAGTGATGATATGAAGGCCTTGAAGTCAACATTGTTGATGAAGAACTGAGAACACCATTAGTAGGAGATTCTAGACTACTGATACTTGAAACTAAATTTGTACTGTTATCTGTAACTGAAACTGTATTGACCTCTTGAATACTATGAGAAAATTGTTCATGATCTTAAGGAGGTACTCAAGTCTGGAAAGTGAACAATGGCATCAGTCTGTATTGTCTTATGAGCCTTTTTTTGTATTACCTGAAACAGAATTGCTTATTTACCTAAAAGATAGACATATTCATCATGACACAACTAGTAACTAACTATTAATATCCATTGTACATTTTTCACCACAAGATGATGTCATTTGGCAGCCAAGTACGAAACTACACAATGAAAACAGAACAACTCAAAGATTAACGATTTCTGGAAATTTGAGCTTTAAATCATGAGACAACTCCCAAGTAACATCATCCTTGGAATGGTTCTGCCATTGAACTAACACTTTCAATAGCAACATCATTGTCCTTCTTGATCATTCTCCTATCTAGAGTCGCTCACTACCGAAAAATAACTCCACACTACACCCTCCCAAAAAAGTAATCTTAAAATTTCTTTGCTTCCTCACATTCTGACTTCCTTTCAAAATAATTCAAACTCCCTTTCTAAATATTTGTTGCCTTCTTCCCCATCACTTTAAGCAAACATCAATATGAAGTAAAAACAAATGCTAACAATATTTTGCAGCTGAAACATTATACCCATCTACCAATTCAAGCACCATTTTTGCACCATTGAAGGCAGGATCCCATTTTCTCTAGTCAATATATTCTCTACTAAGATGGTAAAGAATATAAGGGTCTCCCATTGTCATCATTCTTCCATCGGTTAATAACCAAGACATAGAAGTTGTATTTTAGATGCCTTTACAGATAACGTTCTCTAATATTAGCTATTCTTTTGTAACTATAGACTCATTAACATCTTCATATCCTTTCTTTTCTACATATGCAAACTCAAAATCATGTTCATTACGTTGAAATATTTCATTTTCCTTGGATAAGTTCTTTATACCATCTTATACTCAGATCAAAATCGAGACCCTCCACCCTTGTCATGAATTTCCTATAAGGTAGTTGAACTCAAAACCAACAACAATCATCATTATAAAACCCACTAAAAAACTGCATTTCATCAACTAGTTGAGCAAAAGCATTTGTAACACCGAAATGGTTTCAATTCCATTGTAGATTTCGAATTAAAGAGCCCTTGAATAGTTCTTCCGCCTTTATCACAAATGGACACATGGCACCTAAGCTTCAAAGAAACAATGTATGTTGTTTGTTACATTCCAACAAACACATTGTGGGCATACATTCCATCCAAGTCTTTATGGCATTCATTCTCAACAATTGAAGGTCGTGATTGCATAAATTGATAGAAACCCGCAAAACCCAATGTGATTATCTTGAATTCGTCACATTTCTAAAATTTCAAAACAAACCACGCCCACAAATATGTGTACCCCCAGTGCCGGAAACTGGCATATGATAGCCTAATTGAAAAACACAATCATTTGTTGAGTACGACCTTTCATCAAACACTTGGAGTGTAGATGAATCATTTTTCACGAACCCAACATCAAAAACAAAAATTTTGAAAATGAAATCATGGGCCACTTCATTCTTACAATTAGATTCACGAATAAACAAAGGCGTTGTCCAAAACAAACTGAATTTATCTCCAAAAGCAGTAACCAAGCTGGTAAGAAATGCAGAACCCAAAAACCCAAGCTTGAACCTTGTATTCCATGCCATCAAAATCAAGAACAGGAGAAACTATCACAAAATCTTCAGCTTTCTTGTCAATTAAATAAAAAAAAAAAAAAAACCTTTCATTTTGCCCAGCCAAATCATTACAAAAATACCCAAAACTTTCTTGAAATTTGGGATTGGAACGAAACGTTGCAGAACTATCATTGTGGTGTTCGACGTAGTTTCAAACCTTCTTGAATTTCTTCAATATGAGTCGTAAACAAGGATGAGTCTTGGGCTTGTATCTTGGACGAAATTCAAAAAGAACTCATATGCTTTCTCTTGGGCTTGAATCTTTTCCTCGTGGAAGGATTGAAGCATGAGAACAATTTTATTCAATTTTAGAACAGAGATCCGAGACACCATTTTGATGAATGGTCGCCATAAATTTGGTACTAAATCGTGACGTTGAGAATCAGGGCTGAAATTAGGGTTCATCCCCTCTTGGAGATGTGGATCGCTGAGAGTAGCTTCCGAAGATTCCCCAAGAGAACCTCCATTACACTTCGCCACGAGGGACTGCAATTGAAGAAGAATCAAGCCTTGGGTAATCTTGATTTCGTTCTTAAATTCGTTGAACACAGTTTCTAGATTGGAAATTAGCGATTCGATGGTTTTGTGCGACGTTTTGCGCGTCATACAATGGAGAAGGATTGAGAGGAACGAAAACTGGTTGATACTATATTTCATTAACTGCCTATCTTTTTGTACAAGATATTGTTTGTAGTAATCACTAACTCTAAAACTAGTAACTAAACACCATAAGATGATGCCACCATCTGGCATCCTAACATAACCAAGTTCGCCCGACAAATCAATCTTGCCACGCAATTATTTCATTGGGTTTCCATAAAAAAAAATTAAAATAATTTGCCACATGAAAGTAGTTGTTAGGCAGACCTTTTAATTTTTTTTTTTTTTAAATTGTAACTTCAATTATGTTTACCTAAATAATCACAATATGATACAAATAGTTAATTATATTAAAAATAAAATAATCATATACAAAAAAAATCCTAAACCAACTACGACTATTGGGTCGATGGTGAGTTGACTAGTGGGATGATGGCTAAAGGTCGCTCAGAGGACTAGGAAGGCAATTCCTGGGGTTGCCATTTCTTGGGTCATCCCAACAATGTACCACAGATGGCCCTCTTCTCACTAGTGCACTTCTTTCCAAGCTTCTTTTTCTCGTTGTCATAGGTCCGAGCTCAATCTCTAACTGTTGGAGTTTGGAAAACTTTCCGCGTCAAGGTTGATTGCTAGATGAAAAAGATCCCTCAAGGTCCCAAACTCAACCCGCTCCAAGGTCGCAGAGTTATATGCCTTTTCGTCATCCAACCTTGTCCATCAACAACTATAGAAGCCTATAAAATAAAAATAAAAAACCCTGGACCAGGTGCTAGCTCCTCCATTGGCGTGTCCGGTTGCTGCTGGGAGAGGTTGGTAAGGTATTCATCCTTTTTCTGCAGCATAGAAGCCTATCAAAAACCAATTAAGATTGTCGATCATAATTCTAAATTTTTTGTGTAAAAATTAAAATTTTGAACGAAATACATACATAAATGTCGTCTGCCCACCTCGTTGCCATAATTGACATACGTATGCTCCTAAGCCTCGACTTATAGGAAAAGCGAACCCTCGTCACGCCGTTCTTTGACCCAGGAAGTGAAGGGCCGAGAACCTGAGTGATGAATGTACGGCTTCTCTTCCTCGTTAACCTTATTTGCTATCGATTTCTGCTGTAAATTATAAAAATCAATTAATGTAGGGAATTATTATTGGCACTCCAAAAATCTCATTTTGCACTCCAAACTTTCTATAATTGGATAGAAAAATACACTTGTGAGGAGTGTAGAATGAGATTTTTGGAGTGCTAATAACAATTCCAAAAAAAAAAAAAAAAAAACCATAATTAGATATATGAAAAGTCAAAATGAGTAAGGGAAATTTACTTATGTAGAACTTCTTATAAATGTTCAATGGAAAACAATTTTTTTCCCTTTAAAACAGACAATAAAGATGAACTTAATGGACACTAAAGAGACTAAAATGACTTATAACTTAGGGGGTTAAACATATTCACTCTTTACCTAAGGTCTCGAGAATAAGCTGAAGTGATGCAATACATAATGAAACAAAATGAGATAGTTTAACGATACAAGAGGAGAATTTTGATACCCACATCCTCCGATGTCTCTTCTAGAGAAAAATGGGACACTATTATCGACTATGTAGTGTCTTTTAGTGAAAGTTCTAATATACGTTGAAGATTTGTTAAGAGATGAACCAATCCATTTATATTTCCAAATAAGTAGTCAATGGAACTAAAAGCTTGTGTGTATTGGAATTATAATTGTCATTCTTATTGTGAGGCCAAGTTCATCTATCCCCCTTAATGTAGATAATATCGTTTGTTCAAAAAAAGAAAAAAAATCAATACACGGTGTTTGGTGTTCTTGAATTAATGATGGTTTGTCTTATGCCTCAGACAGAATGTTATTTACATATCTCAAGTGTCAAGCCTGTCAGATCTTCTGGCTAGAAACTACTTCAGACAAAATGGTGGGTCTTTAGGATTTGTTTGCAGAAGATATGTGGGGGAAATTAGCCGTATCAAATTGAGCCGAAGCGTGAGAGCCAGGCACATAATTATAATATAATGTAAAATATTGGTTAAATCTAATTACTTGGTAGGTCATGCTAGGGAATCACTAGTCTCAATTTTTTTTCTTAGAAACCAGTCTCAAAAAGCTTAAACGCCCATATTGTAGAAGAGCGAGACAAACATGTAAGTGAAGCCTCACCAAGAGCTTCGTAAATCAATAAAGATGTGGGGAATGAAGATCAAACTCAAGAACACTTGTAAACAAGATTCTGATACGATATCAAACATCTTTTAAGAGGATTCACGGCATGTTAAATCATGTTAAGGTTTTTTGCTATGCATCGGAGTAAACCACATGCTCCATCGCTTCTACAGTCCTCCTCAGTTCTTTAGTTTCATTCTTCCACATTGTACTCTAGAAATAAATATAAACACAAATATATAGAAGAAGAAAGTAGTTGTACGAAAACTATTTTGATTAAAATTATAAGGGAACTTTCATGAAAAGGGTTTAAGCTAAATTTATATTACAAAAAAACCATGCTATAACTTTATTAAATAAAAAAAATTAAATTTTAATGAAAAACCCTTAAATTTTAATAAAAATGACAAAAAAAAACTTAAATTTTAATGAAAAGGACACAATTATAAAAAAAATAAATAATAAAAAAAGCTGACGCGCAGGACCTATACACTGTTTATAAAACTAAATACTATTTATGAAATTGAACACTATTTATGAAACTGAACGGTATTCTACTATTCATTGGTCAAATTTCATAAATAGTGCCTAGTTATTGGGTCCAGTTTCATTGATAGTGTCTCTTTCTTGGTCCGGTTTCATAAATAGTGTCTAGTTATTGGTCCACTTTCATAAATAGTGCCTAGCTCTTGGTCAGTTTTTATAAATATTGTCTAGTTCTTACTCCAGTTTCATAAACAGTTTCCATCTATCGGTTTAGTTTTGGAAATAATACATAATTCATTTTTTCGTTTCATAAATAGTGTCAACTTATTGGTCCAGTTTCATAAATAGTCTCTACTTATTGGTCTAGTTTCATGAATAGTGTCTACTTATTGGTCAAGTTTTATAAATAGTGTTTAATTCTTGGTTCAGTTTCGTAAGGTTTGAAACTTAGACCATTTTTTGTCCTGTAAAAGCAACCATTGCGCCGAAAACAATGAACCCAGAAGTGACCCTTTAGATCAAAACCTTGCGAAGATTATGTTCTCAGTAATTATATTTAAAAAGCTATTTTCAATTATCAAATTAAAATTTCCTCACATTTTTTACATACCTACAATAATAAATGTAGCTCTCCATCCAATTTCTTGAACTTGGGTATCATCTCAGAGAAATTTTTCCTTCTGCTCGTAACACAAAATGGTATACTACGTATTAATATGTAAGTGGTGGAAAATTTTATTTTTTATGTTATTAAGTTTTTAACACAAGAATCTCATAACTTGTATAAAGACATGTGATGTACCACCCCGTGTTCCGAACACATTGAAAAAAAATTCGTCATCATAAAGACTACTATTAGAAAACAACACCATAAAAATAAAATTAGGGAATGTAATTCAATTTGAAATATTTTTCTTATTCTAAGCAAAAAAAGTGGAATGTGGAAAGGAGGGGAGGGGGTGACGCGCCCAGCGCAAGTTAGGTTTTTTATTTTTATTTTTTATTTTTTTTACTTATTTTTTTGTTCTTATTATTAAATAAAGTTAGTGAATGATTTTTAATTAAAATGTAAAGATTTAAAATTCTTTTCATTTGTTTTCCTAAATTATTAAAGCATTCTACTTGTCCTCAGAATTGGTCACGACCAGCCACACATTGTGGTCTTTAAATTTTGAGCCCATCTAATTATATAAAAGTTGGGAGCCCACTTGGGTCATTTAGGGTTTGCAATGAGGAAAGGCCATTGCATATCCTGCACCTGCACTACATTGTCATTCATTCTTTCTCTCAACAAAGTTAGCCTGCTTGTTTTTGCTTTATTGTCAGCTTGCCATCTCACACATGGGCAGTTTTCACTGATCAAATTGTGGCGTCAACAAAACTGAGAATCTGGTGCATTTTTAACTTGGTTTCTTCACAACCATAAGGCCATAAGGGATGTAATTCAAATACAACTTTTAACATGTAAATATGTACAATGATCTGATCTGAGTAAAACCATTATTAAAGACAAAAATCGGGACGGAGGAGTAGATCACACTTCAAAGTTACACTTTTAACAGTTTCAGGATTTGAGTAGAAGAGAAGGTTACAATGTAAGACCAGGTCAAGCTGTGAAATGTCGGCCTATTTTGATTCATTTGGTGAATTTAAATCGCAACAGAGGGTGCTTGAAATGTAAACCTCGGGTGTTGATGATTGCCTTCATATGTAACAACCAACATGTTAGGATCCTCCAAGCATCGTTCGACATGCTTTCGTGCAGGACATCCTCGCACACAGCTGCATTTGTAATAACTCCTTCGAAACCAAAAGCATGATTGGACAGACATATCAGCCAAACCCTTGGCAATGGTTAAGCATAACATTCAGATTTTGTACTTAATTGACCATTAGTTGGTGATAAAACATCGAATCTATGCTTTACTAGTAGGACAATGACAAGATATGCACGCATACATGATAGAAGCGTATGCATGATAGAATTAAACATATATATACACATCAAATAATCTGAACACTGAGATTGGAAACCGGTGCAGCTTAATGGTTAGTGGTTAACTTGTATGCAGTTTAGGAGACTTTTCGAAATCTATATGGAAATGAAAATAATAACATAGAAATACCTAGGATATGGAGACCCTTTGATAGGCTTCTGCCCATACTTCCTCCAAGAATAGTCATCAGGAGGTATATCAGCTAGCTTATTGCTCACAGCGGGCACGCATATTCTTCTCTTTATTCTTAGTTTCCTGTGAGGAGATGAACAAACATAAGAGATTAGTAACCTTTAGCAAGCAACAAGAAAAAAGCAAACAAAAAAAAAAAACCAATTATAAAATTGTGTAAAAAACAACAAAAAGCAGTCACGTATAGGATTGTATTTTAATTAGGACTGAACTACCTTCTCTTTGAGCAATGACATCCACCGGTAGAGGCTAAACATCTTGTACTGGCTTCTTCACACTTCTTTTTAGAAGAAAACATAGAGTCGCTATCTCGAGAAGCGAAGAGTTCAGACGAAGAATAGTGAATCATCCGCGTCTGCGTGTTAATGCTACTTCCGTCCATACTGATCAAAGAAGTACTAGGCTTCTGTGAGAATTGGTTCAAACCCGTGATCAAATTATTAGGAAGAACCACACTGGTTTCACAGTGGCCTTGTTGCAATGCCAGGCTCGGTTTTCGCTCTCTACCCATGCTAAAGCCATTACTGCGGATCACATTTGCAGCGGCATGATCACTCTGATGAGTATTACTAAACAACTGTCTAAACCCTAAGAAAGGCTGATGGGATTCCAACAGTTCAACCTGGTTTATGCCACGGGATTCGGGCAGTGGACCCCTTCTGATCCTCTTCTGATTTGATAAGATTGATCCATCAAGGAGAGCAAGCAGTTTGCGGAATTCGTTTACTGCATCTTGAGCAACCAGGCTTACTTCTTGAGCACTTCTCTTATGCTTTTTCTCAGAGATGCAACCAAAGAGGCGATGGGCATGCTTCAAACTGCTTTGAGCAACCTCATGAATTCTGAAATCCAATCCTGGGTTCATTGAAAGACAGACACCTGATTCCCTTTCCATGATTCAATTGCAGATTAATATTCATGCAAATTATGCACTTGCAACCTCAATATTCGGGCATATCAATGTGACTGTGTGATAAGGGTAAAAGCAATGTGGCAGAAACCACCCAATGTAGTGTGATGCTTTAGTGGATAAAATATTCATCATCCACTTCATCAGATCTTTGGTTATATTTTGAAATAAACAAGAGCTTGCTTCCCAGATAGTCAATGGTGCCTTAAGTTTCACAACCCACTAAGGCACTAACCAATACAATATTTGACAAATCTTACATTGATTGAGAGAGAGAGAGAGAGTGGAGTACTGGGAAGAATGATAAATTGCATGCTTCATCTATTTAAAAATCATAAATCTCAATAAGACGTTGAAAAATGTACATACTAATACTTTATATGGCATCCTCACAGTGATGACGCGTTAATCATAACTGGGGAAACAAGTAGGTTCACACATGAAAGAAAATAATCATTTTTCAACTATAAGATTAGAACTTAGTGTAGCTTAAAGTATCGCCTTTTCAAAATCTAAAATTGACTGACAAAATAAAATGTTGTTTAATCCATTTTCAATATCTGGCTGCTAGAAAAAAAATAGGAAAATGATTTTCTCACTTTTTTTTTCTTCCTTATGTAGTCTGCACACTCCTATTTATTTCTTTCGCTTGATTCTTCTTTGATTAATTCAACTCAAAAGCAAAAATAAACATAAGTATGCAAGGAAACAAAATAAGTGATAAAAAAATCAGGAAACAAATTAAGTAATCAAAATTCACTTCTCAAAAAGTACATGGAGGAAACTGAAGTTTGAACTTATTCTCAAATCTCAACTCATTACACTACTCTCTCCGCCCCTAAGAGCAATCCACCCCTAAGACTGGGTGCCAGCACCCAGCGCATTTATCCACTCAAATAAACAGTAATAGACCCCAGAAAATAGTAATAGGCCAAAACATCTCCACCCCTAACAAAAAATAGCCTAGTCAATTTTATTAAAATATTATTATTTTTTATTATAAAACAATAAAAATAATAATTTTATTAAAAAAAAAAAGAGGAAAAGTCAGGAACCTCCTCGGTTCCACTAGAACTCTCTATACTCTCCCTCTACACCCCCAAACGCCAAACGCCACTCCCGACGCCAACTCGCGTCAACCTCCCTCTGCATCTCAACCTCCCTCTGCATCTCTCTCTCTCTCTCTCTCTCTCTCTCTCTCTCTCTCTCTCTCTCTCTCTCTCTCCATTCGGATTTGGAACTACGTCTGTTGGGTGGAGCTCTGCAAAAACCCACCACCCTGTGCAATGATAATCCCACCGGATTCTCCCTCCGCCACGGAATCAACCTCAGCCCCGAGGGGCTCTGCGACGTGTTGATCGTGTGGGAGGTTGATGGCCCGGCTGACGTCAGATGGCCCGACATGTGGGTCTGTCGATTTTAGGCCGGTCTCTTGCCTGGCTTGGGCTGGGTGCCGGTCAAAATGCTCGGCTGGAGTGGATAGCCTGGGTGCCGGCTGGTTTTTGGACTGGGTGCCGGGCAATTTATGCTCCGGTGGAAGTGCTCTAATAACCACAAAGGCTTCAATTCTTTCCACACTCTCTCTCTCCTCTTTTATCAGTCTTTAATTCCAAACAAAATTAATCAACAAAAAGTATCTGGAGGAAAACTATTACAAAGTTTGTTTTCAAAATTTGCATATGAATTCAATGTTATTATCTCATAATTTGCATTTGTGAATTGTGGGGCATGTAGCAAAGAAGACGACGAACAAGGATTTGATGACTGGAGTGAAGAGTTTCGTTTTATGTAGCATTATTCGACTTACCCATCAATCTATTCCCACTAACTAACTAGCTTGAAGCATGCTTGCTCCCAAAGGGTGGCAACTAGTCGCTTTGCCTCCACTCATCACTTTACTGCATCGTTTATTAATTTCACAGGATTCTGTCCTGTCAAATTTTGGGGATTTTTTTCGTATACATATTCGTTGGATTGACTGTACATTCAATCATTCATTAATTTGATGCATCTCTTACACTCGAGCATAGTAAAATTTTCGCTAATTATTGTATCCATAGAACTCATTTGGTTGGGCTAAAGCTTTGGCCGAGTATGCAACAACGAATTCGACCAACTTGAATGCTCAAACTTTGACCGAAAAAACAAAAAAGAATGCTCAAACAAAACAATCGCAAATTCAAAGCGAACAAAAGCTGCACAAACATGTTTCATAAGTCTACACCTAAGTTCTTTTCTTCCAAAATCTGTTCATTACATCGTCAATTGTGTGGCCTAATGTGCTCCTGAAGAATCAGAAAATTCTCTCTCTTCATAGGGAAAACAATCGCACTAGAAGCCTTCTTTGGGTCTTGTAAGCTCGTCGAGCACAAGAAAAAACAATAAATGATAACAAATTCTGAATCATTATTTTTGAATTTCTGCGTGAACACTTATCCGGTTACCAATACTAATACTAAGATCAATACATGAATCAGAAAGTAAATAAATGATTCTAAAGCCCGAATACGCTTATATGCAGCTAATGGTACAAATAGATATCATACTTCCACAATCTGTGTCATTCCCAACTTAAGCTTCTCATAAATTTCTTTTCCTCCGCGGAACATAGTTGAGTCGCGAACCTTTGTTTTTGACAGGAGTACACCAGCTCTGATAATCAGCCACCTTGCCCCTTAGCTTTTTGTACTCTCTTGATCTTAAAACTGTCTCCATAATGTGAATATCTTCACGAATTTCGTGTCTGGAAAGAGATGCCAGACCAGGAAGAATGTCCCTCTGAAAATCTTTCATTCTACTCCCCCTTCTCAACTTAACGCCAAATTCCTTACTGTCATTGTAATTCACTTCAGAAGGCTTTAATGACACACAATAGTCATCTTCAGTGCTCTCTATTAGATTTAGTGTGAGTAACTCATAAGAATCAGAAGAACACTGCGGTTGTTCACTCTCCTTCGTTTCCATCTTATTTGCACCTCCTACTTCGTAAGTGCAATCATGACAACATGATGAACTCTCCAATGAGATTCCAACAAGTGCTTCAGCTGCTCCGATCAAACCATCCAGTTCAGCTGAATCCCCTCCCTTGTCGAGGTCTTTGTATTTTAATTCACTGTTGTCAGAAGATCTTCGGTCCTGCTCACCCATTAAGGTTTCTGAAACTTGAGACCCTACATGTGTTCCTGAAAACTGATCAACGGAAAAGGGATTTGTGTTTCCATATTCAATTTCAGACTGCATAGTCTTTAAGCTTCTGGAATCATCTTCGCCAATGCAGCATGGTTTACATGAAGCAGAAGATATATTGCCATGTCCATCTGGATCAACTTTTCGACAATGATCAGTATATGAAAATACAGGGTCTTCTACTTTGTTGTTCTCATAATTTACTTGTCTAGCAGAAGTGCACGAACTACTTCGACTGTTTAGGAGCTTCATGATGAACCCGTTGTTTCCATTACTGGGGTCATTACTGTGGAAACCAACTGCTTCCCGGAGGTCTATCTTCGATCTAGGCGCAGCCTCCAAGCTTACATTGCCCATTCCACTTATGCTCGATCCATCAACTTTGAAGTTTCCAGCATTGTATTTTTGAAACATTTCAGAAGTTTCAATTGAGCCATTATTATTTAGTTTTTTCCCAGTTTCGTTACAATGAGTGCCCTCCTCTACCTTGCTAACTAATCCGCGTAAATGTGAAGAGGTAGCTGTTGAAAAATGGGCTACTGTATGATCATTTGAGAGACAAGATGAATCATCATTCTGAATTTTTTTAAGGTCCAGTAGCCCTGTTTCATATGAACCGAAATGCTGCCTCCTGGTGGATGAATTGTTAATTGCAATGCCACCAGAACGCTTTTCTAATCCTGAAAAAGAGACCAACACAAATTCTAAAATGTGCACAAGACTGAACCTTCAGAAACAACTCAATGCCACATAAATAGTTGTGCACCGAATAACTGAACCCATACCTTGATTGAAAGGATTCCACTCACTGCCATCTAAATGAGGGTTACTCTCAGCAGCATGAAAAAATAGATTTTTCTTCACACTACTCGAGATGATCTGATCAAAGAGGACAGAAACTTCTGAATTGTTTGTGCCCCTGGCGCTTGTTATTGGAGCAGTACTGCTGAAAGAAGGTGACTGCTCCAAGCCCTCGTTTGATGTCCTTTCAATCGGTTCTTTTAAATCAATCATGTGTTCCGAGCAGGAATGAGTTTCTAAATCAAACCAAATCCTCTTAGTACCTCCCTCTTTCCTATTGTCCTCTTGAATGCTCAGGGATAGCTTCAGCTCCACTGGATCTGCGACATTATCACAACAAAGAGATCACCTAAGTTCCAGAGTTACTTTCAAGTGATACCTTGTATTATTATCCTTCGGGAGATTCTTACCAATATAGCTAATGCATTGACCTGTGTGAAGTTTAAGCTCAGGATTCCTCGGCTGAATCTTATCATCTACACCCTTGCACCGTTCTAACAAGTCCTGAAATATAGATTATGTAAAGCGAACTTCAAAGACAAGCACCAAATCACCACACTAACACCATAAATAACAAGTAATATAAAATGAAACTAGGTTAGTTATCGACCCATCTCTAAAGACTACATACTTCATTTATCTCTGCCTCAGGATAGATCTTGACCAAATTAGTTGATAAGTTTGTTACAAAGGCAAGACCAAATTTCGGTCCATATATTCTGCGTTAGACCTGCTATCAGTCTGAAAATACCACATACACTGCAATGAAACAAACAAGGGCCGAGTGGGAGCACAAACTGTGGCTGCTTCCACTCCCCTTTATCATAAAACCACACTTACCATATGTTCGTCTCTTCCATAATTTCTCCGAGGTAAAAGATTCAACTCAGCACCAGCTATTGTATAATTGTATCTACCAAACTCCATCCTGCCAAGGTTCTGCATCAGTGTCTTCTGTATCCTATATAGATGATGGAGTTCATGAACCTGGAGGGAAATCAGTAGCGAAAATTAAATAAGAGTGGAATCTATTTTTTTCGCATTTTTCCCCATTTGCATCTTAAACACGTGTAAGGCAACTTCAGTGCAGCCTACTTTGAGTAAACGCAAAATTTCCAATCTGCCAAAATTAAGCAGCAAAAGTTTCACATGTGCAATTGATACAAATGTTGTTTTTTTTCAAGCCTTACATAATATCAATCAACGACAAGGTTTTCCCAATGCAAATTATTTTATACGATAGCCAATCATACACAAACACAAGATCTGTGGTCCTAAATTATTTCAGTCCATGACTCAACTTTTATCCTGTGATTTAGAGTATCCTAATACCTGTTTTTTAAACATAATCTCCTGGCTGAGCATAGTCTTCCTCACAACATCATCTAGAGAACCAGTGTATGCTTGCATTGAATTCAGATCAAGATCTCCCAGCATCAACATTTATTCTGTTTCTGAAATTACATCAAATCAGATTTTACATCTTTGAACATAACAGTATTTATAACCAATTTCCACAACGTACTTCATGCCTAGTCCCTACAAAACTCTGTTTAACTAATTGCAAGTAAGAAGAAGTGGTTTCTACACTGGCAACCAAAACTTTGTTCTTTGCCGTTTGAAGGAAGAGTTTGCAAAATATCTGTTGTATTCTCTCACTTGCTATTTTGCTATGATCTCACCCCCACCAACTGACTTTTTCTAGCGATAATCTTTTCTCCACCACCTATCCTTCCCTCTCCTCTCCACTCCTGTACTCTCCTCTCCTCCATAGTTTGACCAACACTAATTATTGCAATTAAAAATTATGTCACCGTAACCAATCCAAACGCAACTAATTATGATTGCACTAATTATAATTAATGGCTAAATTGCCAGCTGCAGAGTCATTGACAAATAAGTTTAAAAATGTAAAACAAAGGGAAGGGTGTATAAACATCCATTGAACCCGAGTAACCAATTAATGAGACCTCTATCGTCCTAATTGCAACTGTCGTAACGTGAATAATTCTCTTCTACGCTTGTGTGGAATTCGTTCCCCACAAAGACACAACGTTTACGAAAGTATCACTCTTGATGAGACAATAACCTAAGTTGTGAGACAAGTTAAAATGATGTTCTTTTTTTCATTTCTGGTATTTGGGGAAATCTAGGAAATTGTTTTGTGAATAATTACTAACATGGGCCATGGAAGTTGTTTTGCAACCAAACTACTTCAAAGTAAAGGTACTACTACTATAAATGCATCAAACTGTTAATTTCCTGTAATTAAAAAGAAAACCCAAAAGGTCATTACTTTAACAACGCATTCATTCTACACCCAACCACTGCACAATAATTCAAGCAACAGAAATCCCATGTCACAAATCGTCCATATATGACGACCCAAATTCCAAAAAAAACACATCTTCCTGCAAACTTTGGAAATGTAGAGAAAGAGAGAGAGAGAGAGTACCAAGGTGAAGAAATATCTGCTTCTGCTTCTTCTTCTTCTCCTTCACTAAATTCTCATTTTCTCCAACATATATAAGGGACTGTAATCCAGAACCAATGCTGCCTGCCAATGATTCAACTTGTGAAGGGGGAGAGAGGAGAGAGAGAGGAGAGAGAATCGGATCACACTGGGGTCATCAAAGGACTGATGGTGGGAAAGATAATTCTGTCCACAGAGATAGGGGAGAGAGAGAGTAGCGAGTAGCAAGCGCAGGAATGGCGCGTACGGGATCACGTATCAGTTGTTCCCACAACCCAAATCATCCTCTCCTTTCTCTTCTCTCTCTCTCGGTCGTTGGGATTCCTTTCTTCTCTATCTTATTTTTCTCTCTCTACGTCTCTCTCTGGAGTCTGGACTTAGATTTCTCTTTTAAGGAGGAGCTGTCACTTGTCAGACGAGCTTCTGCCGGGACAGTTTCAACGGCAAAAGTTGTTGATCACACTTGTGCATCTTCCTCATTACTTGTTTTACCTTCTTATCCCTCATACTATATCCTAGATTACACTTTTGCCCTTGCTTCATGGATTTTTTATTTTTTATTTTATACATTATATTTAGGGTGGGAGATTTGAAATCAATTGACAGAGTATAACTTAAGGCCTATGCAACTTAAAAAGTATTATTAAACTGTAGTATTAAGGGGATATTTGATAATGAAAATGATGTATACCTTACATGCCAATTTGTGATAAGTAAGCATGTCATAAGATTATGATTGGATTTTCTACTATTCTGAACTTTAATTAATAAATCAGCCTAAGGGCGAGACAATTTAGCTCACCAAAATGTTTTTGGGTAAATTATGGTTGGGCAAGTAAGATTAGAAATTTAGCACCTTCTTAACAAAAAATTATAAAAAAAAAAAAAAGTTACCCTTTTCTTAACAAAAATTAGCCATTGCAGATAAGAGTACCAGTAAGTTGAAGTTTGAGAGTAGTGGTAGTATCGTAATTAAGTTAAAATTTAATGGCATCAACAACTATTTTTTCACAAACCCAGCAAAATTGTCACTCTACTTGCATCTTGCCACATGCACAATATTGTTGGTGTGGTGTAATTAAAAGTAACAGCACGCAATAATTTTAAATATTTATATATTTATTGAATCCAACGACTTAGATCGAATATAATCAAATCTAACGGTAAAAAAAAAGAAGATCTAGCGGTCCACATTTAAATCCAACGGCTAGAATGATTTAAAAAAATTATTTAACTTAAAATTCAACCAAAAACTCTATAAATACCGATGTATTTGTTCAAACATCCACACAAAACTCACTTTTCTCCTCCAATTCTTCCAATTTTTATTTCTACCATTTCTTCTCATTTCCAAATTTTTCAAGATGGCAAAAGAGCATGTTAGAGGTCGTAATTGGACCTTTGACGAAGATATTGCTTTATGTTTGGCATGGATTTCTATTAGCGAAGATGGTGTCGTCGGCACGAATCAAAATAGAAAGGTTTTGTGGGGTAAAATCATTGATAAGTTCCATGAAAACTCCAACGCCGGTTGAAGGGAAGTTGGTGGTGTTTATGATCGGTGGAAGATTATCAACAAAGCGTGCACTTTGTGGAAAGGAAGCTTGGAGAGAGCCATGGTTGACATGCCTAGTGAAAGGGGCGCCTCAGAAATTGTGAGTTTCTTTGTTGATATTTTATTTGTCATGTACATAATAGTATTTTGCAACTAATTGTTTTTATGTATTTGTTGCATAGGGTGACAAAGCAATGGCAATTTACAAGACAAGAACTACACCAAAAAATCAAGCTTTTAAGTTGCATCATGCTTGGAACATCCTCAAAGATTGTCCGAGGCGGGGAACCGATGCGAACCAACAATGTGGAAGATTATTTCATGGTGAAGCCCTACCCCCAAATGATGTCAATGAAGGTGTGAATTTTGCCGACAATGAAGGTGTCGAACAAATGAACCCAACTCCTTCTTTTGCAAGGCCCCCGGGTAGAGATAAGCAAAAGAAAGCAAAGAGAAAAGGAAAGGTCCCAAGATCCAATACGTGCACAATTTGGTAGCGAAATGGCAAGAATGAACGAAAACCAGTGTCGTCGGAAAGAAGATCGGCCCGAATGCGTTTGGCCATGAAGGAAGAAGGGGATAAGGAGCAAGAAAGGTTCGAAATTAATTTGATGATGGAGGACCTCGACAAATACACTCCAGAGAGGAAGAAATACTTACGTGGTAAGCAAAAGGACATTTTACGAAGGAATGCCACAAGGAGTATATTTCAAGATGATGATTCATCTCAAGACTATCACCCAAGTCCATCACCAAGTCAAGATGGTGGATATCATTATTAAGTTTATGAGTTTTCGATTGTATTAAGTTTATGTGGTTTATTAAATGTCGTTTGTATTAAGTTTATGTGGTTTATCATGATTTTCATGTATTGATTTAGTGATTTTTCAAAATTTATCGAAATTTAAATATTTTTAGTTAAAATGTTCATAAAATTAATTTAGGATAGTCTATATAATTTATTTTTTTTAAAAGTTAATTTAAAAAAAAATTAGCCCTAATTCATTCGTTGATAATCTCGGGCTAAAATTTTAGGTCAGAAGGGTTGGAGCAGAAAAGCTGTTTCTGGGCTAAAACCTAAATTTTCTGGGCTAAATATTTTTAGGTTTTAGGTCATGGTTGGAGATGGTTCAATGAATTATGGTACTTTTCCGATATGGATATTTATGTATTCTTCAACATAAATTAAATGCAAAGGAAAAACGTTGTTCCATCCAATTTCATTACGCTTAGGTCGTTTCAAAAATGGAATTGACAAGAATAACATTTTAAAAGAAATATTGCAAGTGCTTAATATAAATCATAATAAATTTTGTTAACTTTTTAATATTGAAATTCTTGTATTCTTCAGCATAATTTAAATATTAAAGGAGTTACACTATTCTAGCCAATTTTGTTACGCTCAGCCATTTGAATGTTTGCAAAACGACACTTACAAGAATAACATTTTCAAATCCGTAATGCCTTGGATTTATGTGGTCAAAAAATGACCAAGCGTATATAAACTTAGGATCTCCCTAGTTTGTGAAGGTACGGGATGTAAGACCACACATTAAAAAAAAGGGTAAATTACACTTTACCACCTTAGGTTTGGGGTCGATTTCAATTCCTTACAACATCTTCCAAACATTTCACTTTCATACCTCAAATACTATTTTATTTCAATATAGTACCTCTGTTACATTTTTCATCCATTGATCCGTTAAGAGCTGACGTGACTGCCACATTTATGCCACGGGGCAAAAAAAAAAAATTTATTCATATAAAAATAATTAATTAAAGAAAAATTATTTAAAAAAAAAAAACCCAACCCAGAAATCATCTTCCCCGACCCACCATCTTCATCTTCAACCTTCATCCCCTCTCTTGCAAGTCTGCAACCCAACCACTCATATCCCAAAAAAACCCAGAATTTTTTTTCCAGCACAAGAATCAACCAAAAAAATTATATGTATATACATACACACCAAAGAATCAACCCTTAACCCTCCTAAACAGATTACCCAAAAAAAACCAAAAAAGTAAATACCCCTAAAAACACCATTGTCGCCCTCTCACCTATTTCCGACGACCTCCTCCATCTCTTTCTCTTCCTTTTTCTCTTACTCTAACCTTGAACTGGCGTCAATTTGAACCATGATACGCAGCCATCAATGAAATTAAAGGGGATTTTGTTCTCTCACTCCTCCCCACCAGCACAGATTTCGATGCGACTGCGTCGAATTCGGGGTCTCCTGAATTAGGAGCTCCGCGGTTTTGGTAACCGAGATCGAGGCATGTTGACCGTCACATGAGGGTGACGTAGCCATGTGCACAGTGCGGAAGCAATATTATAGAAAGAATTACGAATGAATAAAAACCGAACTTCAAGGAGTGCTAGAACGGAATTAAGTGTGAATACACAATCAGAGCGTAAAAATTCTAGGTGCAGTCAAGCATAAGAAGCACTTAATTAAATAACACTCGAAGGTGGTCCTACATAGGTGATGGTCTGTCAGAATCTCCGATATGTCCTCGTGAGTCACCAACAAAGCTACCTAATACCTGGAAGGGCGCAAAACAAAAGCGTGAATGGGCAAAAACAAAGCTTTTCGAAAATCATTTCATAAACAATTGTTATATCCCCTCGCCGTAAAACCTGTATACTTTCCCAGAAAATAGTATATACATATACTAAATCTCAATTGAAATCATCATCGACAATATATGTGAACAAATCATGAATATGCCATGCCATGCCAACTAAATCATCAGGTAAGTAATTCAAATGCAATAATAACTGCAACAGCTCGTCAGCTGAACTCTAGCTCATAAATCATGCCTACACACGAGTCGAACCCACTTATAGTGGTCTATACGAGAAGACTGGTGTAATACAATACGCTCTAGTGCTACAATCACGTGAAGACTGTGCGAATAATCGCGGGTCACCTACGAGTCGAACCCACTGAAAGTGGTCTATACGACAGGACTATGCACCTAACTTGGATCCAAGATGAGCGTGTGGTGCTGGAGGTGAACATCACGTGAAAGACTACGCCCCTAACTCTGGGCGGGAGCACTAACACCGGGGTGCAAGTTAATGAGCTCTCGATGCATCTCATCATACTTTTCATAACTCAACTTCTTATTAACAACACATAATCTTACCTGGAACTTACCTGAGCGCCCGCAGCACCAACAATCATGCATAAACAATTCATAATGCATATTCAATAGTATGAGATATATTGGCATGGCAATTCTTTACTAAAAGCATTTTAAATGCATATTCTGGGAAAAATACTTAGTATATAGGTATATACGGAAAACCAAAAGCCCACTCACTAGTACATAAATGGATCGTAGCCCCCGTGCCTAGTCTGGCTATGCTCGTCCTCCGGATAGGTCTCGCCTATGTGAGAAACAACTATAAATACGTTATTTTAAAGCACATAAACGAAACTAGGAAGTAACTTCTCATACATTGCTCAATTGGGGTGTTTGAATTTACCAAAATGATCTACACAACCTCATAAAAATCCATATATTTTTAGAATATTTTTCCGACCCTTCACTCGCCCTCACGCGACGGCCAAGGCATGGCCAGACGCACCACCCACGCGCGGCACGTGCCTGGCACAGGCGACGGAAACTGTGTTGCCGTTAGGGAATATTCCGTTGAAAAGTAGCATATACCGTTTAACTTAACTAACGCCGTCAAATATTCCGTCAGTTTTGACGGAATATTCTTCGTCTTCTTCCTCTGAACTCCGGCGACCGTCGTCGTCGCCGGAAACTGGGAAAAACTTCTAAACCTCTATTCTCACTCGATTCTCAACCATTTTCTACGAAATTACCACCAAAATGAAGCTTAGGACCTAAAGAATCACGTTATACCTCTTTGGAGCTTCAAATTCCACGAAATCACGTCGGAGCAAGCTCGAAAATCCGGTGACCTTTGCAACTCCTCGTATCTGGGCTTCTCGACGTCCAAATCTTCTCAACGATGCACTCCGAGCATCATGGGAAGGTCCTAAAGCTTCCTATGGTCTTGAAAATAGAAGAAAATCACGGGTTTAAAAGTTGGTGAACAGTGCCACCTTCGGAGGTTCGATTTCCATGGTTTCTTTACATTCAAACTTAGCCAAAACTCATCCAGAACACTTAGGAGGAAGAGAGGATACCGTTAGGAGCCTTGAAATGGCATGAAACTTCGTCGATCAACGTCGTGCTACTGTACCTCGACGGACCTCTCGAACTTTAGGGTTTTTCGAAGGTTTCACGGCCAAAAAGGAACATGGTTGTGCTCGTGGTCCTTCAAAGATCACAATGGTGCCCTTAATTCGTTCGATCTGCAAGGTTTTGGGGTAATTTGGGTGTTGTCCGTACGTTTACAGAGGGAGGGAGAGTGTGAGTCCGAGAGAGAGCACGGGAAGGAGAGAGAGAGAGTAGTTCCTCTTTGTGTCTAGGTGTGTGGTTCTCACACTTCCAACCAACAACACAAAACAACCACAAAAGTTTAATTCTAGTTGGTTTGGAACCAAACTAGAACAACTACTAACCCTAACTTTCCACTACTAACCCTAATTGGCTCCTACTAACTTGGAAGTAATGCAATTGGTCCACAACCAAACTATTTGGGCCTCTAAACTTAGCCCAAAATAAAAATTCAACCCAACGCTCAAGGGTAGTTTCGTACTTTCAAAAATTCGAGGATAACAATTATACAATTTTTCGGGACGGGCTGTCACAATCTACCCCCCTTAAGAAATTTTGTCCTCGAAATTCAACATCAAAATACATCACTGATACTCATAAAACAAGCGAGGATACATGTCTCTCATCTGATGCTCTGTCTCCCAAGTAGCTTCTTCCACTGAATGGTTTCTCCACAGAACCTTTTCCATGCGAATAGTCTTGTTTCTCAGCACTTTGTCCTTCCAATCCAAAATCGTCACTGGCTTCTCTTCATAAGTCAAATTCGGACTGATCTCTAAGGGTTGAGGAGGTATCACGTGCGAAGGATCTGAAACATAATGACGAAGCATAGAGACATGAAACACATTCTGCACCTTAGATAACTCAGAAGGCAACTCAAGCCTGTATGCAAATTCACCAACTCGCTCGATGATCTGGTAAGGTCTGATGTACCTAGGGCTCAGCTTACCTTTTTTCCCGAACCTTACAACTCCTTTCCAAGGCGATAACTTCAAGAATACCCAGTCACCGACCTTATACACTATATCAGTGGCATGTCTATTAGCAAGGCTCTTATGTCAATCTTGGGCCGTTTTCAAATTAGCTTTAATCACCTGAACATTCTGAGTAGTCTCCTCTACAATCTCAGGGCCCACCAATGGTCTTTCACCCACTTCCGACCAACACAACGGTGTACGGCAAGCTCTACCATATAGTGCCTCAAATGGTGTCATCCTGATGCTAGAATGGTACCTGTTATTATAGGCAAACTCTATTAAGTCCAACTTTGCATGCCAATCATCACCAAACTGAAGTACTGAAGATCTTAGCATATCTTCCAAAGTTTGAATCGTCTTTTCTGACTGACCATTTGTTTGGGGATGGTATGATGTGCTGTAAAGTAGATCTGTGCCAAAAGCTTCCTGGAATGCCCTCCAGAACTTAGAAGTGAATCTAGGATCTCGATCTGAGATAATACTCACTGGCACTCCGTGGTATTTCACAATCTTCAACAAGAACAACTCAGCTAATTTGTTCAGAGAATACTTTTCCCTCACTGGAATGAAGTGCGATGACTTGGTAAGTCGATCTACAATCACCCAAACGCCATTATAACCATTTCGTGTATGAGGAAGCTTGTACACAACATCCATAATGATATTTTCCCATTTCCACTGTGGAACGGGAAGTGGTTGCATCAAACTAATTGGCTTCTTCCTTTCGGCTTTGACCTGCTGACAAATTGCACATTTACTAACATAATCAGCAATTTCTCTTTTCATACCTGGCCAATAGTAAAATGGTCTGATGGTATGATACATCTTAGTGCCTCTTGGATGCATGGCATATGCGGAAATGTGTGCTTCATCAAGAATTTCTTTCTTTAATCCCTCTATATTTGGCACGTACATCCGTTTATCTTGCATAAGCATGCCATTGGTCTCACGAACTCTAAGATCCTTTTTCTTTCCTTCAGAAATTGTAAAAATTAACTCTTGAACTTCCTCACTATTTCCTTGAGCATCGAGTATACGGTTAATCAAAATAGGCCTAACTTGGAAACTAGCAAGTAAAGCTTCCTCTCGTGCTTCCACCAAGGCTTTTTCTTTCTCTTCTAATCCCAATTTCACTCTAATGGACCTCAAATCTGCAAGAAGAGGAACACGAGATGCGTACAAGGCATTAACTCGACCTTGGGACTTCCTACTCAGTGCATCAGCCACTACGTTTGCACGATCAGGGTGATACTCAATCGTGCAATCATAATCACTGAGTAATTTTATCCATCTCCGCTGCCGAAGGTTAAGTTCTCTCTGAGTGAAAAGGTATTGAAGACTTTTGTGGTTTGTAAAGATCTTACACTTCTCACCATAGAGATAGTGTCTCCAAATCTTCAGAGAGAAAATGATGGCTACTAGTTCCAAATCATATGTGGGATAATTTCTTTCATGCGGTTACAACTGTCTCGAAGCATAAGCAATTACCCCGCCATGTTGCATCAAAACGCATCCCAAGCCATTCAAAGAAGCATCGCTATAAATCTCAAAATTACCACTGTCGTCCGGAAGTGTCAGAACAGGTGCATGAGTGAGACAATACTTAAGTTGCTGGAAACTTTGCTCACAATTCTCATCCCACTCAAACCTAACTTCCTTCCTAGTCAACCTCGTAAGTGGTAAAGCAATCACTGACAAATCCTTAACAAACCGTTGATAGTAACTTGCTAAGCCCAGGAAACTCCGTACCTCGGTGATGGTTCGTGGCTGTTCCCAACTCTCCACAACTGCAATCTTCTGAGGGTCCACTCGAATTCCTTAAGCTGATATTACATGACCCAAGAATGCTACTTTCTTTAACCAAAATTGGCATTTACTGAACTTTGCATAAAGGCGATGTTCCCTTAACTTCTTCAATACCAAAGAGAGATGTCGCACATGCTCTTCCTTAGTTCTAGAGTGTACCAGTATATCATCGATAAACACAATGACAAACCTATCTAGATATTCTTGGAATACTTTGTTCATCAAGCCCATGAAAGCTGCTGGTGCATTTGTTAATCCGAACGGCATTACAAGGAACTCATAATGACCATAACGAGTCCTAAAAGCCGTTTTAGGGACATCATCACTTTTGATCTTCAGCTGATAATACCCAGACCTCAAATCAATCTTCGAGAACACACAAGCACCTCGAAGTTGGTCAAATAGATCATCTATATGTGGCAATGGATAACGGTTTTTAATCGTTACCCGATTCAATTGCCGATAATCAATACACAGCCTCAAGGTACACTAGGCTCCCCAGGGTGAAACCCCAGGGTGAAACACTTGAAACCTTTGTCCACTAATTCCTGCAACTGGGTTTTCAATTCTCTTAACTCAGCAGGAGCCATTCTATATGGAGTTAGAGATATAGGGTCCGTACCTGGAAGTAAATTGATGGTAAACTCCTCATCTCTTTCAGGCGGTAAACCCGGTAAATCCTCAGGAAAGATATCCGGAAAATGCCTAACCACTCGAACTTCCTCCACACTACTGGAGTAGTATCATTCAGCACAACGTGAGCTAAGTATCCCTAGCACCCTTTATTCAATAACTTCTTTGCCCTCAAGGTAGAAATTGTTGGAAGTATGCCCACAAAGCCACTCATTTGATGTAATAGCTTTTGGAATACTTATTGTGTTAAACTATTATATGTTTAATGAAGGGCAAAGCTTATTGTTAATCATTATTTATTGGATTATATGTTTAAGCAATAAGAGAATCCAAGGAATGTATTTAGTCTAAGACAGAAGTGATCTAAGTAAGTTAGATTAACGAGACCTTTCTGTTATGTTCATTCCTAAAACGTTCCTAGCCATAGGATTGCCAATTGGGCCTTGACAATCTGCTAAGGTTAGTATGTGTTATGTTAACTCAATCGTGAGTATGACTAGTCTCAAGTCATTTAGTGTTGGACACTGAGACAAACACATAGGTGCTCGAAAGGTAATCGAGTACACTGAACAACGATCAAAAGAGAGTTCGAACATACATGTCATGTAAGAACTCGTACGTTGCAATATGCAAAGTAGTCCTTTGACCTGAGGCATCATAGATGTCTAATGGTTAGGTCCTTGATCTTTGATCATGTCAAAGGCATTCCATCGAGAGTGTCCACGGAATTGTTGGGGTCAAGCTATCTAGTCATGTAGGCATATGAATGCACAACAAGGGATCTCTAACCTTCCATGGTGGAAGGAGAATACTCTAAGATATGATTCAAGAGTCTTTGGCCAAAGCATATGAATATGACTTAGGAAGTATGTTTCAAGTCATATTCAAATGAATTATATAGAGAAGTATCACATTGGATAGTAGACATGAAATAAACTATCACTTAAACAATGTGATCAAGAGTATTGTATTAGAGAAGGACCGTATTGCATTGTAATTGTAACTGGATAGGTTCTCCAACCACTTCTACTTAGCTTGGGTAGCCATGACATACTGCTAGGTGTCACTCATGGTTTGTGGAAGCCCTGAGGATTAGCTAACACTAATCTTCATCAAAGGGAGAATTGAAATGTAGTTTCAATTCGCAATCGATCGTTAAGAGTAACAGTCGCCCACTGCCTCGCTAATTGGAACCTAATGGATCGTACACCGAGTAAGGATGAAAGTGAAGAAATATAAATGAGATGGATAAGCAATTAAATAGTTTAATTGAGAATGGTCAAGATTAATTAATTAGTTAATTAATCTTACGAAAGGTTCGTATTGGGCTTTTAAGTTGGTTTTGGGTTACGGGGCCCAAAAAGGGTTTTTGGTCCACAAGGCCCATTGAGTTTAGGTTGTGTGACAACTAAAACTAAATGGAAATTAACCCAAAAACAAAGTCAAAACTGGCCTAGGGTGAGTGGTACCCAACTTGGGTTAATTACAAGTGTGCCACTCACATTTGAGGTGGTATCAGAGCCTAGGTCTAGAGTATGGTGAATCCTTTTGGGTTTTGTGTTTTTCATGGTTTGTGATTTAAATGTTGTAAATGTTACAAGCTTTGTTCTTGCTTTTTGAATATAAATTTTGCTTGAAAATTTAGCATCTCAAATGTTGTAGATGTAGTTCATTTAAGCATGAATATTGGAACTAAAATTTGGTGCCATGTATGTGGGGAAATTCGGCCAAATCCAAAGGGTGGATTTTTGGGTTCATGTTTGTCTTGTTAAAAGTGTTTTAAAGTGACTTTTGGAACCCCTAAGTACCCTAGGATGTTAACCCTCTTTTGAGTAGTGAAAATTTGAGTTTTATTTATTGAAAACATTCATGGAGCTCTTATGAGTTTTCATGTGTGTTCTTCAATGTTCTTGATGTTCTTACCAAGAACAAAAAGGTTTGGTGTTTTGATTCAAAGTGTTTGATGTTTTTCATAAAGTTTTGGTTTATTATTGATTGGTGATGGATGATAGGTGATGGATGATTTGTGTATTTATTGTTTGTCAAACTTTTTCTTACAACCCATACCAATCAACTTTTCAACCCATACCTTTTGACTTTTTCAAAACATTTTAAACTTTTGAATTTTCACCAAAACCTTTCCCCCCTTTTTACACTACCAAAACCGGCCACCCCTTAGTGGGGGTATTTTTGGGGCCTTTTATACAATTACATAAAGTCTTGCTACTTTTGTGTATTTGTACTTTGACCCAAAAGTTTACGTTTTTACGTAAAGGCCCAAAATCACTAAAGGACAAATTGTTTTGCTCCTTTAATGAAGTTTTTGTTATTGTTGAAATTTTTGGGTTCTAGTTGTAATTACATGAAGTTGTGGACTCTTGTGTTTTTACAAAGTGACCCCAAAAGTTTATGTTTTAGCATTGTGGCCCAATAAGTTGTGGTCATTGCTTTTTCGGCCCAAATTATAATGAGAACAAAATGGTTTTGTCTCTTTAATGAGAATTGGATTTTCATTTCATATTAGTTCCATTTAAATCAATTCTATGAATCCGAAAACCAATTGTTTAAGTTGCTTTCTTAGTTAATGTGATTGATTAAGAAAAGGGTGATTATGAACCAAAGGCCTCGATAATTGAGCTATGTGATTGGCCGCTTTGCATTATGAATGTTTGGGTTAAGTAGTTTAGATTTGAATGTAATTTGATTAGTTCAAATGTGTTGTAAAAGGGCATAAGTCCTTCAAATGTGTTGTAAGAGGGCATAAGCCCTCCTCTTTATTTCATGTATTCCTTTTGTTTATTTGTATGCAAATTGGAATAGTTGGGTCCAACGCCCAATAGGAAATAACGATTTAATTAGATTAAACGTGTAACTAAAATCAACAACAACCTACCTTAGACCCAAGGTCCAACACAAGGCTCGTGTTGGATCAAATCAAACGGTTCATAATCATCCTAAAACCTAATAAGATTAAAATGAAATTGATGTAGCCCAACACTACTCCCTCAACAAAATGAATATTAAGTTGATAAGCGAGAGATGCTTTGAACATCTCTTCGTAGGCCTTCCACTATGATGGGCTCCAATCGTTTGTGACTCATACATCGGCTTCACCCTATCATGGGGGAGTTCAAAGTATATGCTTACCTTCAGGAGGAGTCCATATGAACATACATGATGTGGTAAGGTAGGCAACGAGGATGACCAACATCATATCATTGTGAGGCTATCCTTGAACCCCTACACGAACTAGCATGGTGGGAATAACTTAACTAAGTGCAATGGTGCCAACATCATATCATTGTGAGGCATCATTCTATAGAGGCCAAACAAGATGGGTAATTACAAGAGTTGTAAATGACTAAAGCGTTATTCTCTCATCACTATTTTTGCTAACCGACATCGTATCATCGTGAGGTGGGCTTGGTAATGGTGAGTCTCCCATACCCCGCTAAGAGTTCAACATAACTCTCGGATTCCATTGAGGGATGTGGAATTTGCCAAAAATAGTGGGTGGTACTATTTGATTTAAGACCCAATCAAGTAGTTTTAAAATCAACAATCTAATACGATTTCTGTTATGTTATGTAGTTAACGACATGCCTAAAATTATACCTACCATTGTACTTGACAAAAAGGGCCTTAGGGGTCAACGTTTCCTTGCTTGGTATCATCACATCGAGAATGTCTCAAAGATGAATAACATATCGTATGTACTCAAGCAATCCCCTCCTCATGTACCTCCTACGAAACTAGCTTCAAAGGAGGAGTGTCAAAATTATGCAAGACACCATGAGGATGACTTACAAGCCAAATGCTTAATCCTCACTTCACTTAGTGAGGAGCTTAAGAAGCTACATAAGCACATGGACACTTCATGTGCCATGGTTGATAGTTTGCATAAGATGCATGACATTGAGACTAGTAATGTACGATTCTCAAATGTTTGTAGTCTATTGAATGCCAAAATGGTAAAGGGGACATCGGTCCAAAAACATGGACAAAAGATGGAAAGGATCTTTCAAGATCTTAAGAGTTTAGGAACTTCCATCGATGGGAAAATGGCCCAAGACTTTTTCCTTGCATCTCTCTCGGATGATTTCACTAAGTTTATAGTAAACTATAAAGTGAATAGATTCGATCATACTTTTACCGAGATGATTGACATGTGCTATGAGTTTGAACAAAGTTTCAAAAAGGACAGTGGGAGTGAGAATGCAATCACAAGGAAAAGGTTGCATAAGAAGAAGGCAAGAAAATCCAAAGGAACATGCTTTCATTGTGGAAAGGATGAACGTTGGAAGAAGAAATACAGGGTGCGCATTGCGAGCCTTATGACACGAACTTTTGAAGGGACTATTTCTGTCATAGAGAGTGCTTTTACAGTGAGCTCCAATTCCTGGATATTTGATTCAGGCGCTAGTCAACATATCTGCAATTCGTTGCAGGGACTAACAGGGAGCAGGACACTGCGCAATGGGGAGATGATTGTGCAAGTTGGGAACGGCACTAAGATCTCTGCAAAAGCAGTTGGCACCTATATGCTTAAACTACCCTCTGGGGAAGTCTTGCAACTTAAAAATTGTTTATATTTTCCTTCATGTATAAAGAATTTGATTTCTATCTCTATGCTTTTACGAGATGGGCACTCAGTATTGTTTGACAAAATGAGCTGCACTTTATACTTGAACGGTCGTATTATCTCTCATGGTAATATGATAGAGGGACTTTTTCATCTAGAGACAAGTAGTGGAATGCAGTGTATTGAAAGCGGGAATACCTCAAAACCCAAAAGGGCTAGAGAAGAAGTTAACCAAGAAAAGATGTGGCATCTTAAACTTGGACATGTGAACCTTGATAAGATTCGCAAGATGTCGAAAGATGGATATTTCCGCCCATTAGGTAATGACCAAATGGGTACTTGTGAATGTTGCTTGAAAGGGAAGATGACCAAATCTCCATTCACTAGGAAGGGAGAGCGTGCCACTGAAATTCTAGGGTTAATCCACACTGACGTATGTGGACCTATGTCCACTACATCGAGAGGAGGCTTCTCCTACTATATCACATTCACCGACGATCACTCTCGGTTTGGCTATGTGTATCTTATGAAGTACAAGTCAGAATCCTTTGAAAAGTTCAAAGAATTCAAGAATGAAGTTGAGAAGCAAACTGGGAAGCAGATAAAGATCCTAAGATCAGATCGAGGGGGAGAGTATCTAAGTAACGAGTTCCTAGATTATCTCAAAGAGTGTGGAATAATATCACAGTGGACTCCAACGGGAACTCCACAACTTAATGGAGTTTCTGAAAGGAGAAATCGAACCTTGATGAATATGGTTCGTTCTATGATGAGTTCCGCAGATCTACCAGTAACATTCTGGGGATACGCTCTATATACAGCAGCTTACTTGCTTAATAGAGTACCTTCCAAGTCAGTTTCACATACGCCCTATGAGATATGGCATGGAAGAAAGCCAAGTCTTAATCATATTAAGATTTGGGGTTGTGAGGCATATGTCAAGAAGCTTGAAGCTACTAAGCTTGAAGCAAGATCAGTTAGGTGCTATTTTGTGGGATATCCTAGAGAAATTATGGGATATGAGTTCTACCATCCTGACGACCAGAAAGTCTTTGTCGCCAGAACTGCTAAGTTTCTAGAGGATGAATTTGTTCTCAAAGAAACCGCAAGTAAAACGATGGAAATTAATGAGATTAATGATGAACCACAAACAAGCACTCAACAAGTTGACAACCCTGTTCCTGAAACCCTAGCTCCACGTAGATCCGAACGGGTCAGCAAGCCACCTAAGAGGTATGGCTTGGATAACGACTTTGGAGAGTTGCACCTTCTAGGTGACAATGACACAAAGGAAGACCCTAGAGACTACACTGAAGCAATGTCCGACATTGATTCAAAGAGATGGCAAGAGGCCATGAAATCCGAGATGGATTCCATGTATCACAATCAGGTCTGGACTCTTGTAGACCCTCCAGAAGGTATAGTACCTGTTGGAAACAAATGGGTCTTTAAGAGAAAGATAGGCACTGATGGGAACGTGGAGACTTATAAGGCTAGACTAGTAGCCAAGGGTTACAGGCAACGAGAAGGGATTGACTATGAAGAAACCTTCTCTCCTGTAGCCATGATTAAGTCCATTCGGATTTTGCTTGCTATAGCTGCATACCATGACTATGAGATATGGCAAATGGACGTGAAGACGGCCTTTCTGAACGGCTACCTAGAGGAAGAGCTCTATATGACTCAACCCGAAGGTTTCGTGTCCAAGTCTGAAAAGACTAAGGTATGCAAGCTTTAGAGGTCCATTTATGGACTTAAGCAAGCCTCCAGGAGCTGGAACATTCGTTTTGACACTGAAATCAAATCGTTTGGTTTCACTCAAAACGAAGACGACAATTGTGTTTATCAAAAGGTCGTTGGGGATGCAGTTGTATTCCTAGTGTTATATGTAGATGACATATTACTATTCGGGAATGACACTGCAGTACTTTCTTCTGTAAAAGTGTGGTTGTCCAAAACCTTCCACATGAAAGATTTGGGAGATGCATCTTATGTGCTTGGGATAAAGCTCTATCGTGATAGATCCAGAAAATTAATTGGATTATCCCAATCTATGTACATAGATAAGGTGCTAAGTAGGTTCCAAATGGAACAATCAAAGAAAGGTCTTCTTCTTGTGAGACATGGAATTCACCTTTCTAAATCCATGGGACCGAAAAATCCTGAAGAAATACGGCAAATGAGTAGGATTCCTTATGCTTCCGCCATAGGAAGTCTCATGTATGCCATGATATGCACAAGGCCTGATATCGCATATGCTGTGAGCATCACTAGTCGATATCATTCTAACCCAGGATCAGAACACTGGGCAGCTGTCAAGACGGTCCTTAAGTACTTAAGAAGAACTAAGGACATGTTCCTCGTTTATGGAGGAGCGACAGAGTTGCGAGTGGAAGCCTATACAGACGCAGATTTCCAATCTGACGTCGATGATAGAAGTTCCAACTCCGGATATGTATTCACTCTGAATGGTGGGGCTGTCAGCTGGAAAAGCAAGAAACAAGATGTAATTGCTGATTCCACGACGGAGGCTGAATATGTCGCTGCAGCTGAAGCCGGCAAAGAAGCGTTCTGGATGAAGAAGTTCATTACTGAACTTGGAGTGGTTCCAACCATTACATCACCAGTAACTTTGTACTGTGATAATAGTGGGGCGATAGCTCAAGCCAAGGAACCCAGGGCTCATCAAAAGAACAAGCATTTTGACAGACGCTTTAATATCATTAGAAGATATGCCGCCGAAGGGAAAGTCAACACCCTCAAGGTTGCCTCAGCCGATAACGTAGCAAATCCACTGACGAAGCCAATGTCTCAAATCCAACTTGACCGCCACATGGAAAAGATGGGTATTAGATACATGGGAAGGTGGCTTTGAGTGCAAGTGGGAGATTGTTGGAAGTATGCCCACAAAGCCACTCATTTGATGTAATAGCTTTTGGAATACTTATTGTGTTAAACTATTGTATTGTTTAATGAAGGGCAAAGCTTATTGTTAATCATTATTTATTGGATTATATGTTTAAGCAATAAGGGAATCCAAGGAATGTATTTAGTCTAAGAGAGAAGTGATCTAAGTAAGTTAGATTAACGAGACCTTTCTCTTATGTTCATTCCTAAAACGTTCATAGCCATAGGATTGCCAATTGGGCATTGACAATCCGCTAAGGTTAGTATGTGTTATGTTAACTCAAGCGTGAGTATGACTAGTCTCAAGTCATTTAGTGTTGGACACTGAGACAAACACATAGGTGCTCGAAAGGTAATCGAGTACACTGAACAACGATCAAAAGAGAGTTCGAACATACATGTCATGTAAGAACTCGTAAGTTGCAATATGCAAAGTAGTCCTTTGACCTGAGGCATCATAGATGTCTAATGGTTAGGTCCTTGATCTTTGATCATGTCAAAGGCATTCCATCAAGAGTGTCCACGGCATTGTTGGGGTCAAGCTATCTAGTCATGTAGGCATATGAATGCACAACAAGGGATCTCTAACCTTCCATGGTGGAAGGAGAATACTCTGAGATATGATTCAGGAGTCTTTGGCCAAAGCATACGAATATGACTTAGGAAATATGTTTCAAGTCATATTCAAATGAATCATATAGAGAAGTATCACATTGGATAGTAGACATGAAATAAACTATCACTTAAACAATGTGATCAAGAGTATTGTATTAGAGAAGGACCGTATTGCATTGTAATTGTAACTGGATAGGTTCTCCAACATCTTCTACTTAGCTTGGGTAGCCATGACATACTGCTAGGTGTCACTCATGGTTTGTGGAAGCCCTGAGGATTAGCTAACACTAATCTTCATCAAAGGGAGAATTGAAATGTAGTTTCAATTCGCAATCGATCGTTAAGAGTAACAATCGCCCACTGCCTCGCTAATTGGAACCTAATGGATCGTACACCGAGTAAGGATGAAAGTGAAGAAATATAAATGAGATGGATAAGCAATTAAATAGTTTAATTGAGAATGGTCAAGATTAATTAATTAGTTAATTAATCTTACGAAAGGTTCGTATTGGGCTTTTAAGTTGGTTTTGGGTTTTGGGGCCCAAAAGGGTTTTTGGTCCACAAGGCCCATTGAGTTTAGGTTGTGTGACAACTAAAACTAAATGGAAATTAACCCAAAAACAAAGTCAAAACCGGCCTAGGGTGAGTGGTACCCAACTTGGGTTAATTGCAAGTGTGCCACTCACATGTGAGGTGGTATAAAGGCAACTTTATAGCCATAACCTCATTAGGGTTTTCTTGAGGGAAATAAGAGAAACATTTTCTCTCCTTTTCTCATCTAGAGGCCAGCCACTTAGGGAGAGTTTCACTAGCATCAAAATCTCTCTAAGTCATCCATCTTCTCTTCACACTACATCCTTGGTGTGGAGACTTAGAGACACTAAATCTTTAGTGTTCTTGGAGATCCTTTCCTTACATCTTCAAGGAGCAAGAGGAGCATTCAAAAGGAAGAAAATCACAAGGAAGATTCAAGGAGCTAGGAGGTGACTTGAAGGCCCTCCACTTGGGTGAATCCCTTGTGTAAACAAGGATGAGCTTCAAGGGTAATGAATCTCAAAACCTTCATTCTCTTTAATGTTGTTAAAGAGTCTTATGGTTCACCATTCACTAGGCTTTGAAAGTCATGGGTTTTAGAATTGTTTTTTAATGCATGCCTACTTTAAAGTGTTATTAGTTTGCATATGTGTTCAAATGTTCTCACATGTTTTTAGCTAGGACAAAATTTTTCCTTCAGAAATAACCCCATGTCTCACTCCACTACGTTCACCTACAAACGTAACTCCGGGTAAACCTGGGCGACGAAAAGTCACCGTTTTCTCACGACAGTGAATGTCGGCATAGTTATAGTGTAACCAGTCTGCTCCCAAAATCACATCAAAATCCACAAGGTCTAATGGAAGAAGATTAGCTGGCATAACTACATCTTCAATCAATACAGGACAACCCAGGTAAACACAGCTAACATAACACTTTTCTCCTATAGGCATAGAAAATTCTAACTCATAACCCAGAGGTGTAGATTGAGGTTGAGTCAACTGAGCAAATGTATGAGAAATAACAGAATGGGTAGCTCCACAGTCAATTAAGACTCTAGCAAAATGACCAAGAACATTAGACGTACTCATTATTAAATCAGGATAGTTCTGGGCGTCCAGTAAAGTAATGTTGTTGGGCCTGCTGTCCTCCTCCTCGACCTCTACTAGCATGAACACCTAGGCCCTGCGTACTACGCCCCTGACCCGCCTGACTGTGCTGTCTCAACGATCCAGCACTACTGGCAGCAACATCAACCTGCTGGGGCTGTCCTCCAAACTGCCACTGAGACCCACCAACCGAATACTGACCCATGCCACTCTACTGATAAGGCATGTATCATCCGGAGTACTGGCCATAACCACTCTGCTGATAGGGATCCTTGGGGTACTGATACTGCCCTGAAGCATAAGGAACAAGATCCCCCTGGTAATGGTACGCACCGCCTCGACCTGTCGGAACATAACCACTAGGTCTTGAAAACTGCTGGGTCTGAACTGGGGGTGGTAAGGAAGGTTGTTGTGGCTGCTGAACCCTCTGTGGATTATAAGGACACTACTTAGCCAGATGCCCTGTCTGACCACATGTATAACACCCGCTGCTACCTCGTCGACACTCTCCAAAATGTCGATTATTGCACCTACGGCCTGCCTCTCTTGGCCTCTGAAAGCGGGATCCTCCAGTGGGTCTACCACCTCTCCTCTGACCCATGGCACTAAAGCCCCCACTAGAAGAACTAGAACTAGTCCCACTTTTCTTAAAACTCTGAGTCTATCGAGGTCCCTGAGATGACTGCCCTTTGCCTTTATCGTACCTCTTTAAGTTACTACCTTTTTCTTCTTTTTCTTCGCTCTCACTAAGCATTTTATCAGAATCCTCAATCCTCAACAAAACATCATAGAACTTCTGATAAGTAGCACAGGGTAGAATAGTCGCCATAGAGCGTCACTTCTTCTTGGTACCCAACTTAAAGCGGCGAAGCATCTCAACTCGATTAGCAGCAACTTCTAGATCGTAGCGGGACAAATCAGTGAACTTCCGGTAATACTCATTAGTGGTCAGCTTCCCCTATTTCAGGTTAGTAAACTCCTGCTTCTTCTGGTCAAGATACACTGGAGGAATGAATCTCTTATAGAACGACCGTCTAAAATTCTCCCAGTTTGCTTTTTCCTCAGGTGACCACCCATAAGTCTCCTGATTCCACCAGGATGCAGGCTCTGTACCCAAAAACCAAGAAGTGGTCTCGACCCACCTTTCAGCAGGGAGGCTGCCTTGAGGGTGAGCGTTGCTGTAAAGATTTGGGTTTCCAGCGATAATAAGGGTGAGCGTTGCTGCAGAGATTTGGGTTTCCATTTCCTCCGCCTCGACGTCTGACATTGACACACCCCGACCGAGATTGAGGCATGCTGGCCGTCACATGAGGGTGACGTAGCCATGTGCACAGTGCGAAAGCAATATTATAGAAAGAATTACGAATGAATAAAAACCGAACTTCAAGGAGTGCTAGAACGGAATTAACTGTGAATACACAATCAGAGCGTAAAAAGTCTAGGTGCAGTCAAGCATAAGAAGTACTTAATTAAATAACACCCAAAGGTGGTCCTACACAGGTGATGGTCTGTTAGAATCTCCGATATGTCCTCGTGAGCCACCAACAAAGCTACCTAATACCTGGAGGGGCGCAAAACAAAAGCGTGAGTGGGCAAAAACAAAGCTTTTCGAAAATCATTTCATAAACAATAGTTATATCCCCTCGTCAGCTGAACTCTAGCTCATAAATCATGCCTACACACGAGTCGAACCCACTTATAGTGGTCTATACGAGAGGACTGGGTGTAATACAATACGCTCTAGTGCTACAATCACGTGAAGACTGTGCGAATAATCGCGGGTCACCTACGAGCCAAACCCACTGAAAGTGGTCTATACGACAGGACTATGCACCTAACTTGGATCCAAGATGAGCGTGTGGTGCTGGAGGTGAACATCACGTGAAAGACTATGCCCCTAACTCTGGGCGGGAGCACTAACACCGGGGGTGCAGGTTAATGAGCTCTCGATGCATCTCATCATACTTTTCATAACTCAACTTCTTATTAACAACACATAATCTTACCTGGAACTTACCTGAGCGCCCGCAGCACCAACAATCATGCATAAACAATTCATAATGCATATTCAATAGTATGAGATATTTTGACATGGCAATTCTTTGCTAAAAGCATTTTAAATGCATATTTTGGGAAAAATACTTAGTATATAGGTATATACGGAAAACCAAAAGCCCACTCACTGATACGTAGATGGATCGTAGCCCCCGTGCCTAGCTTGGCTACGCTCGTCCTCCGGATAGGTCTCACCTATGTGAGAAACAACTATAAATACGTTATTTTAAAGCACATAAACGAAACTAGGAAATAACTTCTCATACATTGCTCAATTGGGGTGTTTGAATATACCAAAATGATCTACACAACCTCATAAACATCCCCATATTTTTAGAATATTTTTTTCGACCCTTCACGCGCCCTCACGCGCCGGCCAAGGCACGGCCAGACGCGCCACCCACGTGCAGCACGTGCATGGCTGGCACAGGGGACGGAAACTGTGACGCCATTAGAGAATATTCCGTTGAAAAGTAGCATATACCGTTTAACTTAACTAACGCCGTCAGAATATTCCGTCAGTTTTGACGGAATATTCTTCGTCTTCTTCCTCTGAACTCCGGCGACCGTCACCGTCGCCGGAAACTGGGAAAAACTTCTAAACCTCTATTCTCACTCGATTCTCAACCATTTTCTACGAAATTACCACCAAAATGAAGCTTAGGACCTAAAGAATAACGTTATACCTATTTGGAGCTTCAAATTCCACAAATCACATCAGAGCAAGCTCGAAAATCCGGTGACCTCTGCAACTCCTCGTATCTGGGCTTCTCGACGTCCAAATCTTCTCAACGATGCACTCCAAGCATCGTGGGAAGGTCCTAAAGCTTGCTATGGTCCTGAAAATATAAGAAAATCACGGGTTTAAAAGTTGGTGAACAGTGCCACCTTCGGAGGTTCGATTTCCATGGTTTCTTTACGTTCAAACTTAGCCAAAACTCATCCAGAACACTTAGGAGGAAGAGAGGATACCGTTAGGAGCCTTGAAATGGCATGAAACTTTGTCGATCAACGTCGTGCTACTGTACCTCGACAGACCTCTCAAACTCTAGGGTTTTTCGAAGGTTTCACGGCCAAAAAGGAACAATATGTGCTCGTGGTCCTTCAAGGATCACAATGGTGCCCTTAATTCATTCGATCTGCAAGGTTTTGGGGTAATTTGGGTGTTGTCCATACGTTTACAGAGGGAGGGAGAGTGTGAGTCTGAGAGAGAGCACGAGAATGAGAGAGAGAGAGAGAGAGAGAGAGAGAGAGAGAGAGAGAGAGAGAGAGGGTAGTTCCTCTTTGTGTCTAGGTGTGTGGTTCTCACACTTCCAACCAACAACACAAAACAACCACAAAAGTTTAATTCTAGTTGGTTTGGAACCAAACTAGAACAACTACTAACCCTAACTTTCCACTACTAACCCTAATTGGCTCCTACTAACTTGGAAGTAATGCAATTGGTCCACAACCAAACTATTTGGGCCTCTAAACTTAGCCCAAAATAAAAATTCAACCCAACGCTCAAGGGTAGTTTCGTACATTCAAAAATTCGAGGATAACAATTATACAATTTTTCGGGACGGGCTGTCACAGACATGGTTCAAATTAAAAAAAATAAGGAATTTAAGATGGAAAATGGAGAGAACTCTGATATGGGTTTTTAAGATTGAACAACGTCTGAAGAAGCCCAAAATTTAATTTCCATTTTTGATGCAGGAATTTCAAGAATGTTGGTGAATTCGAATCTGAGAAATGGAAATATTTTTGTTGGTATTTGGTTTTGCCGAAAAATTATAAATTAATAAAAAGAGGAAGCAAGAGTCTTGGATCCTTATAACAAGGAAGAAGATGAATCATTTGGCGTGCACCTGGACCAATGTTCCTGGTCGTCGAGGGAGACCACTCAGGCGAGCTAGTTGCTGCTGTCGCCGCCGACGGTGGTAAGGCCGAAGTTGGAGGGCTCGGAGGGAGAAGAGGGGTGGGGAGGAGGATGGGTTGGAGCAACGTAGGGAAAGCCAGAGGAGTTGTGGGGTGGTGAATTGAGGGAGAAATGGAGGGGTGAAGAGGGATGAGAGGGAGAAGGTGAGGGAAGGGGTTTTGCAAGGGAGGGAGGTGGGTCGGGGGTTCTGGGTTGGTTTTTTTTTTTTTTTTTATAAGTAACTTTTCTTTAATTAATTTTTTTTTTTGCCACGTGGCATAAAATTGGCAGCCACATGGCACAAATGTGGCAGTCACGTCAGCTCTTAACGAATCAATGGATGGAAAATGTAACGGAGGTACTATATTGAAATAAAATAGTACTTTAGGTATGAAAGTGAAATGTTTTAAAGATGTTGTAAGGAATTGATATCGACCTCAAACCTGAGGTGGTAAAGTGTAATTTACCCTTAAAAAAAGGTATTGAGTTTACATACATGTGTCGCAGATTCGAAACTTCTTATTTCCCTAAATTATTGTAACTAATATTTTTAAACTCTCTCTTCCTCTTAATAATAGTAAAATAAAAAAAAATAAAAAAATAAAAAGAAAGAAATCAGATCGTTATCCAAGTTGTTAGGCTAGATGAACCTTTATCATTGACCTCAATTGGTTATCACATCTATTGGGTTAAAGAATCAGTTGGCTGCCTTTTTTTTTAACAAAGTTGGCTGCCTTTTTATAACAAAGAAAAATAAAATTGTGTCACAATAATTGCCTATACTAAATGTGTGGCACGTGCTGAATTCTTTTATTTTATTTTTGTGAATATAAATGTATTTTTAAGCACAGTAAATGGCCCAGCAATAAGGTTGCGGACTACAATTCCTCAAAAAGACACAGAAAATGTGGGAGGTTCTAGGTTCGATACTTCGAGTTGGTGAGTCCATTTTTATGGTGACGGGCAGGGTAAAATTTCTCATAGTCTCTCAGGGTCTAAAAGGGATGAATAGCTGTAGCTTGCCAACCTTTGTATCTTTTTTAAGAGGAAGAAAAAAAAGAATATAAATGTACATTTTTTCTTCTAAAAGAAGTAGATGAATGTACAGTGTGACAGAAAATATAGGGTTATTGTGGGTTAATCTTGGTTGGTCACAGTAACAATCAGCATTCTCTGCCTTTGTTTTGTTGGAGAAAGTCATCCATTCATATCTCATAAACCACTATTTTCGAATTAAAATTATTTTTTTTAACAAACGATATTATTTATTCTAAGAAAAAAATGATGTGGGTTAAGCTTTACTGTGACAGCCCGTCCCGAATTTGTACATATTTGTTTTCCTCGGAATTGTGAAAGTACGAAATTACCCTTGAGTGTTGGGTTAAGTTCTCATTTTTGAGCTAAGTTGAGAGGCCCAAAAGTTTGTTTTGGACCAATAGTGTTAATTCCTAGTTCGTGGGAACCAATTAGTGTGAGAGTTAGGAGGTTAGGGTTCCAATTAGTGTGAGAGTTAGGAGGTTAGGGTTTTAATTAGTTAGGTTAGTTTAGTTGGGGACCAATTAGAAACTAAGTTTAGATGTTTTTGTTGTGTGATTGGTTGTGTGAGGACCACACACACACACACCCATCAGAAAACCCTATCTCTCTCATCTTTCTCTCTCGGACTCACTCTGTCTTTCTCTGCAATTGTACGGTTCACACCCAAATCAAACCAAAACGTTATAGATCGAACCTTCTGAGACCTCCATCGTGATCCTTGTTAGTCCACGAGCACAACCATAGCTTTAGCTGGTTATAAGATCGTCAAAAACCCTTAGAACCAGAGCACCGTCGAGTGTACAGTGAACCAGAAGAGATCGAGGAGGTTTTACATCATTTCAAGGTCCAAAAAGGTACCTAAACTTCCTCCTAAGCTTTTTGGGTGAGTTTTGGCTAAGTTTACACGTAAGAAAACCCAGGAAAATGAATTCCCGAGTTGAGTACTGTTCACCAACTGTTAAATGTGTGTTTATCTTCGAATTCTAGGACCACAGGGAGCTTTAGGAGGTCCTCACGAGGCTCGAAGTGCTTCGTTGGTGTAATTTGGACGTCGGAATCGAGAGATCAACGAGTTATCGAAGTTTTTTCCAGCGTGATCCCGTGGATTTTGAAGCTTCAAATAGGTATAACGTTGTTCTACTCACTCTAAGCTTCATTTTGGTACAAATTACATGAAAAAATGGTGCAAAAATGACGAAGTTAGGAGGTTTGGAAGTTTTTCCAGAAACCGGCGAACAGTCGCCGGCGACTCGCCAGGAGAAGACGACGAATATTCCGTCAAGTTGACGGAATATTCCTAATGGCATTGGACGGCGTCCGACAGATTAGACGGAATATTCCCTAACATCGTTATGGTTTCCGTCCATGTGCCAGGCATGTGCATGCGCGTGGGTGGCGCGTCTGGCCGTGCCTTGGCCGGCACGTGAGGGCGCGTGAGGGGTCGAAAATTAATTCTAAAAATATGAAGATGTTCCTGAGGTTGTGTAGATCACTTTGGTATATTCAAACACCCCATTTGAGCAATGTATGAGAAGTTATTTCCTAGTTTCGTTTATGTGCTTTAAAATAACGTTATTATAGTTGTTTCTCACATAGGCGAGACCTATCCGGAGGACGAGCATAGCTAGGTTAGGCACGGAGGTTACGATCCGTCTACATACCAGTGAGTGGGCTTTTGGTTTTTCGTATATACCTATATGCTAAGTATTTTTCCCAGAAATGCATTTTTAAATGATTTTTAGCAAAGAATTTCCAGGCCAATATATTTCATACTATTGAATATGCATTATGAATTGTTTATGCATGATTGTTGGTGCTGCGGGCGCTCAAGTATGTTCCAGCTAAGTTTATGTGTTGTTAATAAAAAGTTGTGTTATGAAGAGTATGATGAGATGCATCGAGAGCTCATTAACCTGCACCCCGGTGTTAGTGCTCCCGCCCAGAGTTAGGGGCATAGTCTTTCACGTGATGTTCACCTCCCGCACCACACGCTCATCTTGGATCCAAGTTAGGTGCACAGTCTTGTCGTATAGATCACTTTTAGTGGGTTCGACTCGTAGGTGACCCGCGATCATTCGCACAGTCTTCATGTGATTGTAGCACTAAAGCGTATTGTTTTACACCTAGTCCTATCGTATAGACCACTATAAGTGGGTTCGACTCGTGTGTAGGCATGATTTATGAGCTAGAGTTCAGCTGACGAGCTGTTGCAGTTGTTATTGCATTTGGATTACTTACCTAATGATTTGGTTTATATGGCAAGGCATATTCATGATTTGTTTGCATATTTTGATGATGATGATTTCAGTTGAGTTTTGGTATATGTTTATACTATTTTCTGGGAAAGTATACAGGTTTTACGGCGAGGGGTTATAACTATTGTTTATGAAATGATTTTCGAAAAGCTTTATTTTTGCCCACTCACGCTTTTGTTTTGCGCCCCTCCAGGTTTTAAGGTAGCTTTGTTGGTGGCTCACGAGGATACTACAGAGGTTCTGACAGTCTATCACATATGTAGGATCAACTTTTGGGTGTTATTTAATTAAGTGCTTCGTATGCTTGACTGCACCTAGACTATTTATGCTCTGAATGTGTTTTCACACGTATTCCGTTCTAGCACCCCTTGAAGTTTGGTTTGATTCATTCGTAATTCTATCTTTATTATTACTTCTGCACTGTGCACATGGCTACGTCACACTCACGTGACGGCTAGCATGCCTCGATCTCGGTCGGGGTGTGTCAGTTTGGTATCAGAGCCTAGGTTTCGCAGTCCTGCATATTTTGTGAGTAATGTAATCATTGTGATGTCTTCTGTCAGAATTATGCTGCCTTGTAGAGATCTACGTCCTTCAGTTGAGCCTAGTTTCCCCGATGTTGCTCAGTTAGGGGAAGCTATAGCTAATGCCATTCAGGCTTCACTTCGCCCTCCCCAGATGACTCCTTTGGAGACAGTGTATAATCTGAAGTTGCCTACTTTTGTGGGTAATGAGGGACATGAAGGGGCCGAGCGTTGACTCGAGCATGTAGAGAATACTTTTTGGGTTATGCAGAGTCAAGGCAGCCTCCCTGTTGAAAGGTGGGTCGAGACCACTTCTTGGTTTTTGGGTAGAGAGCCTGCATCCTAGTGGAATCAAGAGACTTATGGGTGGTCGCCCGAGGAAAAAGAAAATTGGGAGAATTTTAGACAATCGTTCTATAAGAGATTCATCCCTCCAACATATCTTGAGTCAGAAGAAATAGGAGTTCACTAATCTGAAACAGGAGAAGCTGACCGCTAATGAGTATTACAGGAAGTTCACTGATTTGTCTCGCTATGATCAGGAAACTACTGCTAATCCAGTTGAGATGCTTCGCCGCTTTAAATTGGGTACTAAGAAGAAGTGGCGCTCTATGGCAACTATCTTACCCTTGTGCTACTTATTAGGAGTTCTATGAGATTTTGTTAAGGATTCATGATTCTGATAACCTGCCTAGTGAGAGTGAAGAAGAGGAAGAAAAAGGTAGTAATCTGAACAAGTATGATAAAGGTAAAGGACTGTCATCTCAAGGACCTCGATAGACTCAGAGTTTTAAGAAAAGTGGAACTAGTTCTAGTTCGTCCAGTGGGGGTTTTAGTGCCACGGGTCAGAGGAGAGGTGGTAGACCCACTGGAGGATCACGCTTTCAGAGGCTAAGGGAGTCGGGTGGTTCAGGCGCTCCTTTATGTCGTAGGTGCAATAATCGACATTTTGGAGAGTGTCGTCGAGGTAGCAGCATGTGTTATACATGTGGTCAGACATGACATCTGGCTAAGTATTGTCCTCAGAATCCGCAGAGACTTCAGCAGCCACAGCAGCCTTCCTTACCACAGCTAGTTCAGACCCAGCAGTTTTCAGGACCTAGTGGTTATGTTCCGACAGGTCGTGGTGGTGCGTACCATTACCAGGGGATCTCATTCCTTATGCTTCAGGGCAGTACCAGTACCCTCAGGATCCCTATCAGCAGAGTGGTTATGGCCAGTACTCAGGAGGATACATGCCTTATCAGCAGAGTGGTTATGGCCAATAAAAGAAAAATTATTGCTTCTACTTTTCAATGTTTTTCTACTATCACTTACAGCAATTTGTTTTATTCTTAAAAGACACTTTTTTTTTTTTAATGTTCCAGATTTTTTAATAAACTATTGCTTCTACTTTTCAATGTTTTTCTACTATCATTGACAACAATTTATTTTATTCTTAAAAAAACACTTCTTTTTTATTTTTTTTTATTTTTTTATCAAACACATTTGATGTTCCAGATTTTTTAATAAACTATTTTAAAAAAAAAACTAATGAAAAAAGATTTAAAAACTTTGAAAAATCATTTACTAACTTTATTTAATGATTAGGACAAAGTCCAACATTAAATCAGTCCAATTAAAATGGCTCAAATATTAACTTTCGGATGTCTCTGCTATTCTCTCTCTCCCTCATTTCTTCCTAGCATTCAAGACATTCCATTTTTCTTTCTGATCTCGCATCGCAGCTCCTAAACCCTTCTCCCTGGCATTCAAAACCTTCCATTTTTCTTTCTAATCTCGCTTCCCAGCTCCATCTTTGTCTTTGCCACTATGCAAAAACCACATATCGGACCCCCAAACTTAATTTTGAGCCGTCTCCATCTCTGTCAAAATTTCAAAGGATCTCCAACATGCAAAATGGTATGATTTTGTCAATCCCTCTCCCAAAATTTCTCACTATGTCTCCCTTCTGTAAAGATGAGAAAGGGACCTGGAGTTTTCACCATCAGCATAAAAAGCCAAAGTTAAGCAATTGTTTTCACTCTCTCTCTTTGTCCCTGCGACATTACTTCAGTTTTTTCGTCTCTCGATAGAGCGTATTTAGCATCTAAAATGATGCATTTTGGCTTCTGTCGCAGATCTTTTGAGCAAGGACAACAAATGCGATCGACAATTCACCATCTCGATTGTTCAGATTGAAGTTGTTACTCTGTATTTTATTTCTCCCTGTGCATCTCTTTTCTTTGTTTCATGTTCTTATAGACTTAGATATTTATGTGCATGCATCTAATATTGGCAAGGATCCGAGCACAAATCTCAGAAAACAAAGGTATAAATCTATGTCTTTGACTTTTTTATTCAAATTGTTGCGCTTATTGAGCGACAAAACAACCAATTTATGATATATTTGTATGTAAAGTTTATGAATTGGGCATGAAAATTTATTTGGGTGAATTTGAATTCTGCATATAAATTGTTGTTTAGATTAATGTGAATTTGAAACTTAACTTGCCGCGATTTGTCTATTTCTATTGACCTTTCGTTTTTGCAAAAATGATAAATGATAGTATTCATTTAATTACCCTGTCGGGATTTAGTTGTACCTCTAAAGGCAACTGCCTGATGAAGATATTGATTTGATTGCTTTGGGTGGTATGAATGTTGAGGAGGCACTGGCCAATGACATATGCGCTGTCCTTGAAAGGGAATATCAAAATATGGCTGCTAAGTTTATGGTGAAAGATATCCAATGGATTCGGACAGAGGTTTTTAGCTTTTACCTCTTAATTTTATTAGATTGATGATAGGTATAAGTTACAACTTAGTGTTGACGCTGCCATCTATGTCTAGTAAAGTTTTTGTGTTGAGTTTATGTTGTGTAACTTGCATTTCCGTTGAATTAAATTATTACATGCATGTCTATGTCATTAGTCATTATTTTGATTCTATTTAAAAAAACTTTTGATTTTCCTCTGTAAAGACTATTTGTTTTTGTTGTGGCAAGTCAAGCTTGTAAAGTGCCTTGTGCAAAATATTGGGGTCGATATTTCCTTCAATCAGTTAGGAGAGCTATGTACGTTGTGCTTTCATGAGCACATAGTCATTCACACAGGGCTAAATTGAAAATGAAGTTGAATTTGTCACTATGAATTGAATGATTTTCCAGATTTCATTCATATAATCGGATTATTTTATGGAAGCTCTAAGTTGTCTAATGAAACTTGTTTTTCAAGTCTTTTGTTGAAAGTATATGCTGACTTATGCCTTATAACCGATAACCTTGAATGGTATTCAATTAGTAGTACTTTGTGGAGTGGTGACTCCACCCGCTTCTGTCCTTTTCCAGTCATAGTTTTATTTTGATCTTATGATATGCCTTTGGTGATCTGAGTGGTTTGTGATTTTTTGGAATTTATGTCCCTTGTTATTTGGCTTCCCTAAACATAACCATGGTGCTTCTTAATGCATGGGTTGCATGGGTTGATCGCCTCATTGGCAAAGACCATCTTTTCAAACGCAGTAGCATACTAATTAAGGCAAAGTGCTATTATGGGAGTCGAATTTTTGGTGCCATCATGTTTTGATTTCAACATATGCTTGAAACTACAGCAAAATTACACACTATTTTTGAAAACTAAACCAAAATAACTCAAACTATTTTTGGAATGAACAAATAAATATTATTTTTGGAATTACATCAAAATAACCGCACTATTTATGAAACTAAACCAAAATAACTCACACTATTTCTTGAACTACTGTAAAATAACCGACAATTTATGGAACTATAGAAAATTAACCCACACCATTTCTAAAACTAAACCAAAATAACTCACACTATTTCTTGAAGGAACAAAATAAACATTATTTTTGGAACTACAACAAAATAACCACATTATTTCTGATATTGAACCAAAATAACTCACACTATTTATGGAACTACTGTAAAATAACTCACACAATTTTTGGAACTACAGCAAAATAACCACACTATATATGAAACTGAACAAAATAACTCATATTGTTTGTGGAACTATAGCAAAATAACCATATTTATGAAACTGAACCAAAATAACGCACTATTTTAGAACTATTGTAAAATAACCCACATTATTTCTGGTACTATAGTAAAATAATACACACTATTTCTGAAACCGAACCAAAATAACTTATATTATTTCTGGAAGGGAACAAAATAAATATTATTTCTGGAACTATAACAAGATAACCACACTATTTATGAAACTGAACCAAAATAATTCATATTATTTCTGGAATGGAACAAAATAAACATTATTTATGGAACTACAGCAAAATAACCACACTATTTACGAAACTGAATCAAAATAACCCACATTATTTCTTGAACTACTGTAAAATAATCCACACTTGTCACATCCCGACCCGGGGCGGATCACTTCCCGGGCCCGCTCCACTACCGTAGCACGATATTGTCCGCTTTGGGCCCCGACTACGCCCTCACGGTTTGGTGAGGCATTTTCCGGATGTTTTCCCGATGTGTTCGTGATGGCCAGCATGCCTCGATCTCGGTCGGGGTGTGTCAACACTAGTTATGGAACTATAGCAAAATAATCCACACTATTTCTGAAACTGAACAAAAATAACCACACTATTTACGAAACTGAATCAAAATAACCCACACTATTTCTGGAACTACTGTAAAATAACCCACACTATTTATGAAACTACAGCAAAATAACACATTATTTCTGAAACTGAACCAAAATAACTCACTGTTTATGGAAGTGAACAAAATAAACATTATTCTAGAACTTCATAAATATATCCAACACTATTTTTGAAATTGAACCAAAATTACTCAAGCTATTTATGGAAGGGATTAAAATAAACATTATTTCTAAAATTACAGCAAAATATCCAATACTATTTCTAAAACTACAATACTGATAGTACTAGTATTCAGTTTAAGAAATAGTCATTGTTCAGTTCTAAGAACAGTCAGAAATAGTGATACTGTCAGTGCTTAATTCTAAAAATAATGGTAATGTTCAGTTCTAGAAATAATGTTCAGTTTGAAGATTTTACATTTTGGAGATTTTTCATGTGTTTATAATGGTATCAAAGACCTCTGCGTGTAGGAATCTAGAAATATATAATGTAATAATGATCCTTATAATTAACAATGTTTGACCTTAATTAATCATACCTATAAAATGACCACATATGAGTTTCATAAGTTGATAATGTGGAGCCTAAAATAATCCCAAAAATCCTAGAGGCGACACGTGGACTTTTGCTTGAGAAGGACAAGATTGCTCTCAATAAATGGGCAGGCTTCTCAGATGCTCTCATGCACAGCTCACACCCTTGAAGGTCCCAACAGTTGAATACGACTGCCCACAGCTCACCTGCCCTTGGCAAGGAAAAGTCAAAGCATTAAAGATAAGGATTAATTACCCAAATCCTATCTTTAATACATTCTCAATTAAAGATTGACTTCAATCAAGTAAGTAATACCAATTTAAATCAATTAGGGATAATTACTCCATTATCTCAAGATATTAGTTCCTATTTAATATCTTGAGAATATTTCTCCATAAACCTTGGCCAATAGGATGCTGTCACGTGTAGGGTAAAACCCTAACACCATTCCCGGCCCTATCCCTATAAATACCCTATATTCTACCAATTTTCAGAACCTTTTGCTACCCCTAAAAAGCCCTAAGAACTTTACTCTCTCAGAGAAACTGACTTAGGCATCAGAGATTTATTGGCCTAACCCCCCCCCCCCCCCCAACCTCGTGGGCGCATGAGGCTTAGGTCTTTGATCAAAGGTGTTGATTGTTTTGCAGGTGCATTTTCGTCAAGATTGAAGACGACGGAAATTTGCATCGACAAATAACACCAAGGATCACACAAAGTATGATTAATAATTGCTCTTATTTCTTGATTATTCTATTGGATTTGCAAAGACGAAGAAGATTTAAATGCATTATAAAAGATATAATTGCAGCATGATTGGAAACATGTTCATCACGTGATTGGGGTCCTAATTTTTCCAGGTTGTTGCAGGCTTCCTCTTCCTTATAGAATATTTTGTTCAACAATCCCAAACAAAAACAATTATTCGATTTTTTTGAGTTAACATATGAGTGGCTTAATTAAGAACTTGCTTTTGTTGTAGAAATTTTGACTATACAAGTGAATGTGCAATGTGATACATTCGGTGAAATTATATGTCATTTTCCAATCTAAAGTTGATTATTTTGTAGTGATTTTAGGAATTAAATTTTTAATTTTTTTTTTTTTGACGAATCCTCTAGAAAATGTTAACATTATTTTAAATTTTTATGTGGTTTTTGGGCTTTAATGAGGCAATGTCATGTTTGTAAATAAATGAAAGTTTAATTCTAACAAAAGTGGGCTGACGGAAGTTAGGGGCATGGATGGAAAAGGAATTTCTAATTTTGCACGTGATGCTTCATTATTTTGGTTTTTCTTTCTAGTTTTGTCCTTGTCATTAAAGATTAAGCCATTTTTATTAAATAAAGTTAGTAAATGTTGTAGACATAATTTACAGAACAATTATGGAGACCATAGAGAGAAGGGTGCGGCAAGAGTAAGAAAGAGAGATGTGTAATTGTGGGTGTGTGTTATTCCACCCCATTGTGCCTTTATTTATAGTAGTAGGGAAGGTTAATTTCTTACCCTTTAGGATTACAACATTTAATAGGTAATCTACTCCTAATGGGAATATGAGAGATATTCTAAGATATACTAGGATTTACACAATCACATTCCTATTCTATAGGACTGCAGCACTCCCCCTTGAGTGTGTAAATACTCAAGTAAATGGCGCATCAAGTCTTCAGTGATGAAGTAAGTACAGTTGATGAAGTCGTCGGCACAATGGGCAAATGCGAGTCTCAAATCAATGGAAGAATGCATAAAAAAAGTAAAACTCACAAAACCTCGCTATGGTAAAACCCAAGGTGGGATAAAAACCCATAGTCTAAGGAGAAACGTGAGAAGTTGCATTAAGTCAAAACTATACGTCTTTTGGACGCAAGTAGAAGAGCTCACAAGGGTATGATCAGCCCAGGATGTGTGCCTCGTTAAAACCTAGTTAGGTAGCAAAAACCCAGTGGGAAAAATGCTCCTAATCGTAGGGAAAAAGAATACATTAAGATCAAGTGAGTATACTTCTGGATACTCCCCCTGAGTTTGACATAACTTCCAAATGAGAACTACAAGCATCGCATATGAATAGTTAGGCATACCAATTCCTCGGACAAGCTTCTGGAAGGTTGACTTCGGCAGTGACGTCGTGTAGAGGCCGGCAAGGTTGTTTGGGATCGGCTTGTATGACTTCAATCTCATGATGCTTTGCTGATGTAGATGTAGATGCAATATGTCTTACTGTTGACTTCGTTGATGTATCATGGCTTGGTCGGGTTGATACATGCGGCATAATCTTCATGGATCGTCGTTGGGACTCAACGATGGATGAAAACACAATAAGTACTTCGAATATGCTCAACAAGAAATCCTAACCATGTCTCACATGTGGCGTAGTGAAGTGAGGTGAGTCTTGGAATGATTCGAAGATTTCGCAACTAAGATCATATCGTGGACCTCCAAGATATTGCGATATCCCTAATGGTAAAGACATAACCATTCGGGGATTTTGACTTGTGCGAGTTTGATAAGCAACCTGCGTCAGCATAACAAACAAGGCAAGCATGATTTCGAGGATCAAGGGGGTTGGATCCGCTCGAGATGCTTTGGGATTTGATTTGCCCAAATTCGTAGTACCTTCAGTGAATGTCTTTAATACTAGTTCAGTGGTTGCGTGTAGGTGCGGTGTTGCATCTTTACCAAGATCAACAGCGAAGGAGATGTCCTGTCTAAATACAATGAGCTAAGTACAACGAAGTGCAAAGTTGAACTTTAGATTTGAAATTTCGGATTCCATAACCTCTTCAAGGGTCTCATTTGCATATAACGTATGGACGATCAAAGGTACCGTATTCTCAAAGGTGACACATTCAGGGTGTAGTTTGACTGGTAGACCAAAATACCATCAGAACAATGCTTCAACTTCAAGTCAAGGCATAAACGAGTTTTCCTAAGATCCTTCATCTCAAATTCCATCTTCAGGTACGAGGCAGTTTTCTCAAGCTCTTCCGGAGTCTTAGTGAGATTCGTGTTAATGACATAAACTGTAACTCTAGCAATTTGGAATAAGACTTCATAGTTTAACATGCAAGGGCATTCATTCATATCCCTGACTGATCAAATAATCACATAGACGGGTATACCACATCCGTCGGATTTTTCAATCCATAAGTGAACGCCTCAAAACGAGTTAAGAGGGTGTTTTGTGGTTTTGAAACTATTTGAGTTAGTCCATGTAATTCTTCGGGAACTTACATGTCAATCTCCGTATCTATATCCCCATGGAGAAACACTAACCACATTTCATAATGCTACTATTAATCACAGACGTTTGAGAGTAACCTTGCGCCGTAAGACGTGCATCATATCGCACTATTTCATTCATCTCGTAACGTTTCCTTTCCCACTTGTAACATAACAGGGTTACCTTGGGCAGTGTGGGAACGACAGGTTTAATACACACTTTGGTAAGGAATTTGACCTGGATTGTAACTTCAGTTGTCCAATCAATTCTACGTTGTCACTTAATCAACGGAACACAGTTCGATATCGTCACTTTTCATTTATGTCGGTAGCTACCATATAAGTGAAAACATCATCGATGGTAATCTCATTTCAATTCCATTTATCTCACCCAAACTAGTATACTGGACCAAGAACTTCAAGTCTCGGGAGTAATCCGGATTAATCTCATGAGATGGAAATGATTTGAGATAGCGATCGAGTTTAGATTCATTGTTGTGTCGTGTAGTCCTCTTCTAGGGAAGTGAATCTTACGAACCGAAAGATCTGTCGTGCTCCAGGCCAAGACAGATTGATTGGCTATCCGCCGGTGTACCGGATTGTCCAACAGAGGCATTCAAACCGTCCAACAGGGGCGGCACACCCTCCAGGGATGTTGACTCGACGTCCGTTAAGTACGTCTATCCTTGCAGGCATGTTTGTAGCTGGCATATGATCTCGTCACTTTAGCTAGATCAGAGGAATGCGTCTGGAGCAACATTCTGAAATCTAGAATTCATCGCACTTGCTTATCACACTTGTGCGGTATGGGGATCGAGTTGAGACATAGTAAGCAACGTCCAAGCAAAATCGCATCGTTCTACAGGAACGTTGACGTTCTTATCTCCCCCTAACGGCGGGAAGACGATCTCATTAAAGTGACAACCCGTAAATGAGCGGTAAAGAGATCGCGTGCAAGGGCTCGAAGAGAGCTAGTGTGAAAGAGAATCATGATCGATAAAAGATACACATCCTTCTTTGAGGACCCATGGCAGTACGTTGCGGCGGCGCAAATTAGCACATGGAATGCACACCTAAATGCGTAAATACAAAAATGTCAGGTTCGTACTTAGTAACCAACTGTAACGTCATATAGGTTGGGTGGCAGTGGGCCTCAAGGCGGACCAACATTACTGCGTACGTTTACCAAAATTCGGGCGATCATTTAAATTGCGCTTTATGATCACTAGGCGAGGCTATTTAGAGTGAACATGGGAATTCGATGTTCAATTATAAACCTAAAACGACATGCATTCGAAAACCGTTGATGTAAACTCTCTAGCATTATCCAGTTTTCCGGACCTTAAGGGATAAGTAGGGTGGTGAACCCTAATCGGCCAGGAGGTTTAGCAGCAATGTGTGTGGACAAACATGTGACCAGTTTGTTGATTCATCAACCAAAACCATAAGTCTTTATATGGTCCACATTTTGGTTGGATTAGTCCACATATATTTCCTTGAATCCACTGTGAAAAAGGGTGATCTCGTATCTTTGCGAGAAATGATATAGAAAATCAATTTCCCTAATGAGCAGGATTGGCAAAGTGTGCTTGTAGGCACAAGATCCTTACTTCAGGTAAGGAGATGCATCGTAGCATCGTTGGTCAACCTAAGTGTCCCAAAAGATCGTGCCAAAGCAAGTAAACTACTCAATCACCAGGCTTCAGGCCAGCCACATATGGTGTATTCCCAGTTAAGAGACAACCCATTGGCCCCAAATCAAAGCTTCAGGCTCATTTTTGGAGGTGGTGCAAAGATATTTCACTCTATTTTCTTTAGTGGTTTCATTTATGATTATTGTCATCTCGAATATCCTTAAAAACTCAACGTTAGGGAGAATTTAAGGTCCCTTAAATGGTGATGCAATACCATTCATACAACGAGGAGCGTACCAAATGCTCTTAATCAGGTTGGATAGATCTGAAGTCGTTGTTTGAGATGTGATTTAGGTGTAAAGTTAGTGTGCGTAGTACGCATTCATCCAGACGACTAACTTTCCCACATTCCTACCTAATCACGTGTTTAATTGAATCGGTGACATGTACTAAGAAACATGATTCAATTAACTCATATTCAAGGACAATATCAATAAGATTATCCATAAGTAAAACATACACCAAACTTGAATCCAAGAACATGGAAAAATGTTCACAAAGTAAGTGGTTTACTAAGAGGATTCGGCCAACAAGGTCATCCATGTCAAAATTCTGCTCTTCCAACGATGTTCGGTGGAGCAAAATTAGTCTCACATATTGACTACTAGAATGGTACTCCTTAACAACATTGGTAGGGGCACGAATAGGTGCATAACCAATGATCTATTCCATCGAGACGGAAGTAGATTCTGCAGGGTTAAGGTTCAAGAATACTATCCCTTATTCTTGTAGTTTTAGGTCTTAGGTAGCAAGGATTATGCTTCGGGCATGATGTCACACCTTGGTAGGCCCTGATTCTACCATATGTTGTAAAAACAAACTCGAAATTGGATTATGAGAGAGACAGACCCAAACTTGGGTTCAGTAGGCTTTGATTGAATTGGTTTAGTCATTCGGTAGACTCTAGCTGAACTGAGTCTATACCTTTCTCTCACGTTTGTGGTAGTAATCAGATCCGAGAATTTGGTAAACTTCCGCTTTCACTGTTGTTTCAAGAGCGAGTTAGAAACATGGAAAGACGAGAAAAGTATTCTTTAGTCAAAACTCGATCGGATTTATAAACTTCAAAATTGTACTCATTCATGGACCTAATCATGGTGTGCTTTGGGCAATGTCTTTCATGATTAGACAATCCGTAGGAGCGAGCCAAAGAGCCATGGAATCCTCGTTCGGGAGGTACTTCCATTTGTAATGTTTCGGGCATAAGTCTTCGAATGAAGATCATGGCGGAGGCTTCATCTCTTCCTTGCCATTGTTGGCTTCAATGGTTTCTCAGCTTCTTGATAGTCAAGTGGAGATTCACGTCTTGTACCCCACATAAAGTGGTTTCTATAAGAAACGTCCGAATCAAGAAAATCAAACTTGTGACGGTTCGACAATCCACTGACTTGGAGGGAAGAAGATTGTGATTTGGTGTTGTGGGAATGAATCATCTATAAGCATCAAAGTTAGAACATTCGAGTTCTAAGACATGGTTTTCATGAAAAATGTCGGGTTTTCATGGGTGTATTGTTTTATGAAAACTTCGGGTTTCAAAGGCACTAAATTCGAAACTACAGGTTGGATTTAGTTTTTGAACGTTCAGTTCGTAAAATAGAGGTTCCTGCAAGAACACAGAATGCAATATGCTGATTTAAGTGTAGTGGATTTGAGGTTCTTCGGGAACTCAAGTGTGAGAGCTTCGTCACTACGAAAGTATGTGACGGTTCAAAGTATAAAAATAAATTATTGAATCGTTAATGTCCAAAAGTGATCTTCAGGTCAATAATTTTGGATTCATTATCAGATTAATGGACTGCAGGTCACTTTTAATTGTAGAAGCAAAATAATATTAAAATAATATTATGGGATTGAAAATATGGCCCCAAAAATAGATTTAGGCTCGGGTTGGGTGCCTTAAGTATAAGGCAAGGACTTAGAAGGCCTTGGGAGTGAGCTGCAGGCCACGGGCCAAGTCTGGGAGCCCAGTAGCAACGGATACTGGCGTGTGGACCAGAGGTTGGGCACGGGAGCAGGCTCAGCAACATGCTGGCCTGTGGGTTTTCGCGGGAAGCCTAACCGAGGCTGGGTCCGGGTCGGGGCAGGCTTCAACCTTGGGGGGAGTGGGCCGGGGTGCGTGACACAGCCCAATGGGCTAAGGGCTGCTACAGGCAGGCACAAACCATGGGACAATGGGCCGAGAAAAAGGCTGCAGGTTTTCTTGGATGAGTTTGAAGGTCTTCGGGCCCTAGAAATCTAAGCAGGCCGAAGGCCTGGGTTGTCTAGGTCAACACAACAAACCCAATGGGTGTTGTCGTGTGGTCCATTAGTCTGGACTTCAGGCCAACTTTGATCCATGGTGTCACAGTGGGTGTTGTGGCGGTGATGTCGCACGGTGCCCAAACCTTCTTTTTTTTTCGACATAGGTAGGGTTTTACAAACCCTAGATTTGCTTCTAATTTTATTTTATACATTGACTCACAATTCCACATAGCAATTTAATTGCATAATGCATGAACAAATATATATATTGACAAATATATGAACATATACAATATATATATACATAAATCGAAAGAATATATAAACATAGGGGGTTCATGCATCATGGGGGATGTTTTCATGCTTCAAGGTCGTTTCAAATATCGTACTTTATTTTAAGCGTACCTGATTGGCAGAAAACAAATAAAAGCCTTTTGAACTTGTAGAAGATCCTTCTCGGAAAGCCGGAATTGCAGAAAAAATTAAATTGAATCAATAACATGTAGATCAATTCAATAAAATAGTAAATTAATCATAAAAAGAATGATTAAAACGTAATACTCCTCTAATTGAAGATCAAACTCTCATTCGAGCGTGCTGATAACGTGTTGTAGGCATAATTTACAGAACAATTATGGAGGCCATAGAGAAAGGGGTGCGGCAAGAGTAGAGAAGAAAGAAAGATGTGTAATTCTGGGTTTGTGTTATTCCACCCCATTGTGTCTTTATTTATAGTAGTAGGGAATGTTAATTCCTTACCGTTTAGGATTACAACATTTAATAGGTAATCTACTCTTAATGGCAATATGAGAGATATTCCAAGATATACTAGGATTTACACAATCACATTCCTAATCTATAGGACTGCAACAGTAAATAACCTTTTGTTAATAAAAAGTTTGGAAAATCCTTTTTCATTGAAGCTCCCTTTTTTTAAAGCACCATAATCCTAAAAATATATTGCTATATGACATTTCGTGCTAATTAAATGAGAACACATGAATAAATTTACACATAAATTTATTTTATTAGCACATAACTCTATGACAAGGTACCAGTATTGTATAAGACATTTCCAAGGCACAAAGGAGAATATATATATATATATATATATATATATATAAGAAATCTTATGGTCAATAAAAATAATTTTTTCTGTCCAATTAAAGTTAATATTACTTGATATAATTTATCTTTAATGACCTCTTTTCAGTTGTACGTCAAAGGTTCAAATAGTGTGAATAAAGAGTGCGATGTCTATTTCTATTCCTCACATTTTAGTGTAAATATAACATTATATAAAAATAAAAAAATTCAATTTCACCCTTCTAACATTTAAACTAAAAGAAACAAAACACCTAGTGATTGCCCTTCTAACATTGTATGGGTGCGTGTGTTGCATCGACTATCTTGGATTGGACTAGTTTTAGAGACTAAACTGGATTGGCTTCGGCTACACTAAGTTGAATTGACTTAGTGAAGTGTTTGGTACAGTGTCTGACTAAAAAAAATGATAATTAACAACTATAGTATTATATTTGTTATGACCTATATTTAACTAACAGTGAGAGGGGGTCGGCGGCACAGAGAAAATATAGAGAGAGATGTGTTTGTAGGGTTGTGTAGAGGATGTGTTATTCCCCCTACGCAATGCATTTATCTATAGTATTAAAGGAGGGAAAAAATCCTTCTCCTTGAAGAAATACGAGTCCTAATAGGGAAGAATTACCAGTATCAAATCTAATCTAGGATTTACACAATCACACTTAAATAAGAAGTTTATAACACTCCCCCTTGAGTGTGTAAATACTCAAGTAGATTTGGCATCATGTAGAGTTGAGGAAGTCGACTCGTCGACACTGATTCTAGGAACATGCTAGTCTCAAAGTAAAGTACGAACTTGCATAAGGAACTAAGTCTCACAAAAACACAATGACAATGGTAAAACCCGAGTAGGGACAAAATCCATGGATTAAGGAAAAATGCGTGAGAAATGCAAAGTCAAATGAAATGTCTACGGGATGTCATCAGGGATATGATCAACCCAAGGTGGGTGCCTTGTCAAAACCTCGTTAGGTAGCAAAAACCCAATGGGAAAAATGCTCTTAATCGTAGGGAAAAAAGTATATTAAGATCAAGCAAGTATACTTCAGGATACTCTCCCTGAGTTTGACACAATTTCAAAAAGAACTAACAATGTTTCAACTCAGAAAGTTTACGCGTACCTATTCCTTGAACAAGCTTCTGAAATGTTGCCTTCAGTAGTGATTTGGTGAAGAGGTCGGCCATATTTTCTTGTAAACGGATTTGCGTGACTTCAATCTTCTGATGCTCTTGTTGTTGATGTGAGAAGAAGAACTTCGGTGCAATATGATTGGTGTTGTCTCCTTTGATGTAACCCTTTTTGAGTTGTTGGATGCATGTTGTGTTGTCTTCATAGATTGTAATCGGGATGTCAACGATGGGGTGAAGATCGCAAAAGCTTCGAATATGCCCATAACTGCTCTTAACCAAAAGCATTCCCGAGTTGCTTCGTGTAAGGCGAGAATTTCAGCATGGTTAGACTAAGTGGCAACTAAGGTCTGTTTAGTTGACCTCCAAGAAATTGCGGTGCCTCCAATAATAAAGACATAATGTCGGCATAACCAACAAGGCAATAATCGACTCGAGATAAGGGGGTAAGGCATTACTCGAGGATTCGTAGGGATAGAACAAGCCCAAATCCATAGTACCCTTAAGGTAACGGAAGATGTCTTTAACACCAATCCAGTGTCTGCGTGTTGGTGCATTACTGTATCTTGCTTGAAGATTAATAGCGAAGGAGATGTCGAGTCTAGCACATTGAGCTAAGTACAATAAAGCGCCTATCGCACTTAGATAAAGAACTTCAAGCTCCAAAATCTCTTCATCATCCTCATTCAGACGAAAAGGATCTCGTTTTGCATCTAGTGATTGAATGACCATATGAGTACTTGAAGGCTTCGCTTTATCCTCGTTAAAGCGGCGTAACACCTTATGGGTGTAGTTCGATTGATGTTACTATGATTCCATCCAAATGGTGCTCTATCTCAAGACCGAGACAATATTGAGTCTTTCCTAGATCTTTCATATCAAATTTCGACTTAAGGTGTGCGGCAGTTCTCTTGAGCTCTTTGGGAATTTTGATGAGGTTCATGTCGTCGACATAAACTGCAACAATCTCAAAACCGGAATGTGACTTCTTAATGAACACACAAGGGCATAATTCGTTGTTCACATATCCCTGACTAGTCAAATACTTACTCAAACGGTTATACCACATTCTTCCGGATTGCTTCAAACAATAGAGTGAACGCCTCAGCCGAATTGAGAGTGTGTTCCGGGGTTTGAAAATGTTTGATCCAGTCAATGTAAGTCATTCAGGAACTTTCTTATAGATTTTTGTATCAAGATCCCCATACAGAAACGCATTTATTACGTCCATCAGCTGCAAAAAAAAAAATTATTATTGAAATAATTAATGATGTTTATTAAAATCTAGGGACCTTGATCAAAAATTGAAAATGAGTAAGGTTTTAATCAATGGAGTAGGAAAAATAGGGATGAGAACCTAATTTTTCCATATTTTAAATTTTAATACATTTTAATTTCTATTAGACAATTAATAACATATTTGTTAATATTTTTTAATTCAAGTAGGGTCGAAGTTTCATGAGATTGACATGTTCAAGGAGGGATACGTTCGCCCTGGCGATGAGCTGGCCGAGCAGCTGTGACGACTCGTCCCTACTTTTCACTGGAATTTCTTTTTCATTGGTGTGTTTTGACGATTTTGTCCTCTTTGGACAAAGGTGGGATTTGACGGGGACATGGTTTTCGGCTTTCAGTTTCATTTTCTTGGGTTCGTACTTAAATTGTACTTGGTGATTCGAACGTGTGAGCGTGTGTTAGACTTGAAACGAACTTGTAACGAAAGAGTTACGCTCCGTCAAAGTACAAGGATAACAAGTATTTTTGTATACGCGTGTGTACAAATCTATCAGTGTTAAAAACACTGTATTAGTTAGGGAAACAGATTTTCTGAGCCCAAAATCAGAAAATCCTATCCTTTCTTTAAATGTAGCCGTGCACTTTCATCTCTCACCCATCAATCAAATCTTTTAATTTGATTATCCACCAATTCCTCTCCTCCATTCGTTTTTCCCCATTTTCCTCTCCACCAATCACTTTTGTTCCCTCAATTTGGCATCCAATCAGTGACCTTCACACTCACATTTGTCACCAATCAGAAACTTAGTCTTCTCTCTCTCTTCCCCGAAGGTTGCTTTCACTCTCTCTCAAACCCTCTCTTTTCTCTACACTTACAGAGAGGCCGAAAGGCTATGCACCAAACCCACAACAACATCAACATCTCCATTAAGACCCTAGTGAGCTTAGAAATGAAGAAAGAACACCCCAAACCCCTCTCTTCCAATCGGCCGGTACTGTTCATCGTCTTCCCCGATGAGTTTCGTGACTTTCCAACGTTGGTAAGCTTCTAAAAACCCTTGGGATGTGTTTTAGGGTTAGATCGAAGTTTGTTTTAAGTTGCTTTTGGATCACAGAAAATAGCTCGGGGAAGCTTTCCCAAATTTTCCAATGAGGAGTACCGCCCCTTTCGAGGCATTTTTCGGCCAAACCACGATGAGTTGGCCGGCGTGCAAGGTATCAATCGCTTCGTCTCGTTGAGTACTACAACTTTCCTTTTTGTTTCACCCAATTTTGTCAAGTATTGAAGAAGTTATACTCATTTAAAGTTTACCCAGAAATTCTGGCGAGTTGACAGCTTTCCCGTGGACAGCCACCTTTCGAGGCGTTTGCTGGCCAAACCACGGCGAGTTAAATGTTGTGCGAGGTACCATTCTCTTCGTTTCGTCGAGAACTACAACTTTCGTTTTTGTTTCATTTGTTTCACTTGATTTCGTTGAGTAGTGACAAAGTTATAAGCGTTTAAAGCTGGGTGGTTTTCCGGCCGAATTTCCAGCCTTCTTCCTTGAAATCCAGTAACCAGAACCCAAAAACCCTTTGGGCCTTTCTTGCCGAGCCCAACCCAAAGCCCATTTCAGTTTTTATGTTTTGTTTTATTTATTTTTATTGTTGGTTAATTATTTTAGGACCCAAAAAGGGCCTTGGGCCGGTTCTAATAAAAAAAGGGCTTAAAGCCCAGCCCTTGTTGTTAAACCTTTGGACTGCTCTGTGTGTGCTGTGTGTGTGTACTGTGCACGTGCAGTGTGTGTATGTGTACTGTGCACGTGTGTGTGTGTTGTGTGAGTTGCCTAAACCCAACTCATCTAAAAGTCTAAGCCTAGACCCTTTAATCTTCCAAAACCCTTTACCCTAGCCGGTACAAACCCTTTACGGAGAATTTACCCGAGACCCTTCTTTGGGTAATTCGACGTTCTGGACCCGTTTTCGATGTCCGTTTTCCCAAATTAAATCACTTTAGTATAGTTTTATTAATTGTATCGTTTTATGTGCCTAGGTGCAATTATTATTGGAGACTCGGATTTCTTAGCTTGATTTAATGTGGCTTCACAAGTACCAGTGAGTGGGCAGTTTATTTTATATCTATACATATTTATAGTTTCCATAAATGCGTATTTACTTCACTTTTACGCTTATACTGCCAAGTATCGTTATTGTGGTACTAATTGTGATAAATGCTGCTATATGGTTGAGATATTACTATCATGACATTCATACATATTTTGTACATGCTCATCTTGCTGCACCCCGGTGTTAGTACTCTGCCCAGGGCCAGGGCCAGTCCTTCACGTGTATGTTCACATCCGCACCGTTCGCTCGTCTTGGATCCAAGTTAGGTGTCAGTCCTGTCAGGTAGATTGCATTAGGCAATCCGACTTGTATGTGACCGTGCTTCTGCACCAGTCTTCATGTGATCGTAGTACTAGAGCCTCCAATCTACACATGCCACTTTGAAGGTTAGGTTTTCCTAATTTATATTCCACTTGGAACCTCCAACATAGAACGTATATCTAACATGCAACCCGTTCGGACGTTCGGATCAAATCTGAACATGAAAGACTCATTATACTTTATGAAAACCCTTTGAAAAACCATGCAACCCTTAAGAGGTGGTGTTCATCTTAAGTGAAATTACAATTACTAAGCACAAGAAGCCAGCGTCAATTTCAGGGAACCTTCCGACCAAAATTGCATCAAATTGCTTTTCTAAAGATCCTAATGGTGATCAAGCATTAAGACAATTAGATAGTTTTAATTTCGGTGATCAATAATTCAAAGTATGCATGCAATCAATCATAAGCAATTAAATAAAAATCACATATTCATGCTAGGCTCAAGGCTTCGCCCTAGCAAAAAGAATTAGTTACGCATAATCATAATTAAAATCATAGAAACTATCATTAAAAATAAAAGGAATGAAAACGCCTTAAAGTAGAAAATCTCCAAGAACCTTAGCAGTTCTCTCCGTCTCCAAAGTTGCATAAAAGAAAGCGTGGAGAAAATAGGGAACGGCAAAGCTATATATTTGCTAAGCCATCCCACAAACCCTAAAACATAGGTCCTTTATTCCAACTAGGAAACTAAAATAAAATAGGAAAGATAACCCTAAATTAAATCGGTCCAATATAGCTGGATTTAAGGTTTGGAATATTTTGAACACTTTTACAGAAGGCCACGAACCCATCCGAGGTCATCTTGGGCTCCAAAATCGCAATTTAAGCCCAAAAACGTCATTTTCCAGCACTGCGCACTGCTCCTTAATTCCACCGCCAGAAATTAACCGCTTGGTAGAAAAATCCCAAATTTTGACACGAATACGTCAAGAAACACACGAACGTCCTCTAATTGGAATCACTTCAAAATTCATCCATTTGACCATGTTTTGTTTCAGAGGAAGTCGAATGTCTTATATTAAAAATACAATTCAAAGTATCAAAATTCTATCAAAATAATTACCAAAACATCCTAAGAATAGGGTAAAATATATAATATAAAATTGACTCATCAAATATGTTGTTTAATATTTTTGTTTATGTAAATTGTTCCTAACTTGTTTTTATTATGTTAGTTTTATTTACATTATTGTACACACCAATAATAGTCTTAAACTATCGTAATTGTACATAACGTAATTGCATACCCTCATGTAATTGTTTACTAATTGTGTAGATTACTATAATTTTTTTTTCAACGATAGAAATTTCAGTAAATAAGAACGAAAATGTTTACATCAGTCGCCAAGGTATTGAATAACCATTAGAAGCACCCTCCTTAGACACAAATGACGCCACTATGCAGCCTTATTACAATCACTAGAAACACAAGGAAACTTAACTCAATAGACTTCAATTGTGCTGCAGAATTCGAATATGGAAAATGATGCCTTCTATCGTTATATGCTTGCATTTTTCATATATACAGCCTCTTTTTTTTTTTTTTTTTTGACAAAAACCCCCCAACTTGACCCAAAAATAAAATTGACATAAAACTAGATATGCAGGCAAATTGAAGAATTGTTTAGGCTGCCAAAATAAAAATTGAATAGAAAATGGGAAGAACATTTCGTTTTGTAAATGATTCGAGTTCCCTTTGCTTCTTTAATTTGTGGGCTACGATTATGAACAAAGCTGGATTTGTTTTTGTTTGTTTTGAATACTCGCGGTTGATGTCTGTGGAGAGTAGGTTGTTAGGGTAGGTTGAAAAAAAATTGTGGTATCTATGTATTAAGATAAAATTTAATTAAAAAAGTAGATGTGAGATGTATTCAACAATATCTGAAGTGTGGATAATTTTTTGCAATTGTTGAATTGCAAAAAATTTAATTTTTTTGTAGTTGATTTTGAAGTGATAGTTTTAATTTTTTTTTAACAAACGATATCATATACACTAAGGAAGAGGGATGGGGTTCACTTAACCTTACAATAGACTAGCAATAATGTGGTTCAAATTCGCCTTTGACAAGAATCGAACCTAAGACCTCTCACTTACAAATGAAGAGGAATATCATCAGTCCGTAGTACTAAGTGATGATAGTTTTAACTTTTAGACATCCAAAATTAATATTACATGATATATACATATATATATATTTTTTTTTCCTTATTTATAGTAAACTACCTTCATTGAAAACTTAGAAGGATACAACATCAGTATAGACTATGAAAGAAAGTGGACAGCCGTAAATTTAATGGCTTATCTTCAATCCAACAAAGGAAAAAAAACTAAAGAGAGCTATCTAGTTTTAAAGTATTAAATATTATTAATTCATTGGTAATTTGGTAATTTTCAAAAATACAAAAAACAAGAGTTTACTTTCCAACGAAAAAATAACTGAGTTTACTTCAGACATTGACAAATTTGTATGGGGTTAAATTGGTAATTTGATGGAAAGTAGAACAAGATCCATCATTGTACCATATATACATAGCCGTCCCACCTCAAAGTAGACATGATTCTGTAGCCAAACAAATGTTGGACAAAAAAAGTTTTCTTCTTTGCTAACTTACTTTGAACTTAGAAGAAAACTAACCAATAATCATCCTCTTTGCATGTTGCTATGGATCATCCAGGAGCTAACCTACCAGCTACTGTAAGTTTTTGTTTAGTAATAGTGAGATACTATCTCGTTCTTCTATCTTGCATAACTTATTATTTAGCAAGTATTTGCTTACATAATCATGCATTTGTATTTTTCTCCGCAGAGGAATGAAACTGTGCCAATAACTTACATTTCTAAGTCAACAAAGAACATTTATAAGGGGACGTTTGTCATGGCTTCTGTATAACATCATTATATGAGTGATGCTGCTGGAGTTACAAGTTGGGCTAAAATTGCTTTTGTGTGTCCTCTGCCTCAAATTCTTTATGAGGGTTGTCTCCCTCAGAAATTACTTCTGGCAATATGGTAGTAACGACTAAACCGATTAAGGGAACCTTAGCATCGTTCTTAGAAAAGATTGAGCGCCTTTACAACAACAAAAGGTTGCGACTTAGTCAAATGGTCCAAATATGTCTTAGGAGTTTTTATTTTATTTCAATTTTTTGATCATTTTTTGCCATAAATATATTGTCCTCATAAAAAGTGAGTTTTATACAATGCATTTGTAATCTGTTTTCTCAGGGAATGTGCTCGTGTGCTTTTGTATCTTCTTTCTATAGGATATAGCCATGACAATGTTACTGAAGAGTCATTTTTCATACTTGAAGATCCTATTCAGTGTGCCAAGTTGGGTAGTATTAGGTGCGACATAAAAGTTGCTCTTCCTGAACCTGATCATATCCAATTTGTCAATATGGTCAACAACAGGTTACAAGACAGGCAACAAAATGTGCCATTCGAAATTCAACATTTTGGTACTACCATATTCGTAGGGCAGGTATTAATTTGTCAATTGACTCTCTCTCACTCTCTCTCTACCTACTCAGACATCACTCTTTTCTTTAAAAAAATATATTTTCTTTTCCTCACTCTCTTTCTCTCTCTCTCTCTCTCTAACTCTGCAATCCTCATTCTCTCTAATTCTCTATCTCCCTCTGTAAGAGCAAGTCCAACGGGGATGATGGTCCGATGACACATTTTGTTGCATGTTTTGGAACATGTTGTAGACCATATTGACAAATTGGATATGATTAGGTTCAGGAAGAGCATCTTTTACGTCGCACCCAATACTACCCAACTTGGCACATTGAGTATGACCTTCAAGTATGAAAAATGACTCTTCAGTAACATTGTCATGACTATATCCCATAAAAACAAGATGCAAAAGCACACAAGCACCTTCCCTGAGAAAACAGATTACAAATGCATTGTATAAAACTCACTTTTTATGAGGATAATATATTTAGGGCAACAAATGACAATAAAAATTTGAAATAAAATAAAAATACATGAGACATATTTGGACCATTCGACTAAACCGCGTCCTTTTGTTGTTGTAAAGGTGCTCATTCTTTTCTAAAATCGAAGCTAAGGTTCCCTTAACTGGTTCAGTTGTTACTACCACATTGACAGGAGTAATTTCTGAGGGAGACAACCCTAGAACATGGAGAATTTGAGGCAGAAGACACACGAAAGCAATTTGAGCCCAGCATGTAGCTCTAGTGGCATCACTCATGTCATGATGTGATACAGGAGCCATGACATACGTCCACTTATAAATGTTCTTTGTTGACTCAGAAATGTAAGTTATTGGCACAATTTCATTTTTGTGTAGAGAAAAATATGAATGCATAATTATGTAAGCGAATACTTGTTAAATAATAAATTATGCAAAGACATAAGAACAAGAGAGTATTGTACTATTGCTAAACAAAAACTTACAGGGGCTGGTAAGTTAGCTCCTGGATGATCCATAGCAACAAGCTAAGAGGATTATTGTTGGTTAGTTTTCTTCTAAGTTCAAAGAAAGTTAGCAAATAAGAAGACAACTTTTTTTGTCCAACATTTGTTTGGCTACAAAATTATGTCTACATTGAGGAGGGATGATTATGTATATATGGTATAAGGATGGATACTGTTTTAGTTTCCATCAAATTACCAATTTAACCCCATACAAATTTGTCAATGTGTCGAGGAAACTCAGTTATTTTTTCGTTGGAAAGTAAACTCTTTTCTATTTTTGAAACTTACCAATGAATTAATAATATTTAATACTTTAAAACTAGATGCTCTCTTTAGTTTTTCTCCTTTATTGAATTGAAGAGGAGCCATGAAATTTAGGGCTGTCCACTTTCTACCATAGTCTATACTAACGTTGTATCGTTCTAAGTTTCAATGAAGCTAGTTTTCTATAAATTAGAAAACATGTATATACATATATGTATATTTATGTTTTCTTATTTATAGAAAACTAGCTTCATTGATATATCATGTAATCTTGGATGTCTAAAAGTTAAAACTATCGCCACTTAGTGTTATGGTCTGGTGATATTCTTCTTTACTTGTAAGTTAGAAGTTTTAGGTTTGATTCTCCCCAAAGGAAAATTTGAACCACATTATTGCTAGTCTATTGTGAGGCTAAGTAACTCCCCTCCCCCTTAGTGTATATGATATCAGATATATATACGTATATGGACCTTTCCAATAGTGCACAAAATGACAGAAAACTAAACCAATGTGTCACATCCCGACCTGGGCTCGACTTCATCGTAGCACGATATTGTCTGCTTTGGGCCCTGACCACACCCTTACGGTTTTGTTTTTGGGAACTCATGCGAGCTGAACTTCCCAGTGGGTCACCCATCCTGGGAATGCTCTGGCCCATTCTTGCTTAATTTCAGAGTTCTTACGGAACCCGAAGCCAATGAACTCCCAAAAAGCCTGGTGCTAAAAGAGGTGGGCATGTACATATAAGGCATAGATGATCCACTCACCTGGACAATGTGGGATCTAACAATATAAGGCATAGATGATCCACTCACCATAGATGATCCAAATTGTCACATCCCGACCCGAGCTCCACCACAACCCTGGCTCGACTCCCTCGTAGCACGATATTGTCCGCTTTGGACCCTGACCACACCCTCACGGTTTTGTTTTTGAGAACTCACGCGAGTAGAACTTCCAAGTGGGTCACCCATCCTGGGAATGCTCTGGTCTAGTCTCGCTTAACTTCGGAGTTCTTACAAAGCCAGTGAGCTCCCAAAAGGCCTTGTGCTAAAGGAGGTTGGCATGTACATATAAGGCATAGATGATCCACTTCCCTGAACGATGTGAGATCTAACATGCAATTACATTATGTACAATTACAACATTTTAAGACTATTACTGGAGTGTACAATAATGTGAATAAAACTAACATAATGAAAACAAGTTAGGAACTTTTACATAAACAAAAATATAAAAACAACATATTTAAAACAACTTGACAAAAAGAAATTTTTTTTTCTTCTGTTAAGATGATATACAATCTGAATGATCAAACAAACTTGAGGGGCCTTATACACCCAGATTTGGGTATTCAATTCCAAAAGAGATGAATTCACAATTGCAAAAGAAGAATAAATTCGAATTAAAAACAATAGAAGTTAATATATATGTACTGGCAATCTGGGGGTGGGAGTTACTCTCTTTGTAAATCTGATGAGATATTAAAACATCATCAGGTCTTCAGGTCTTCGGGTATTCAGATCTAATTGGATGAAAGCTTTGAAATCATAAGAATAGCATCAGTCCTTCAGATCTAATTTGGTGAAAACTTTGGAATCATGAACGTTCAGCAGCAAGAAGCAAGAGGCAGCAAGAAGCAAGAGGCAAAGAGTCCTCAAAGTCTTGGCTTTTATGGCCTTCTGAATTCTGATAGTGTGTACAAGGAGGAAGTATCTTTTGTTAGGCGGGCATTTGGTTCCCTCCGCCTAGTCTGTATACAACTTGACAATCAAAAAGAAGAAGGAAAAAAAGAGAAATAAAAAGAAAAGATGGTAGATGCATAGGGTTTAGGGTTTAGGCACAAAATCTAAGTAGAAAAACAATATGTTTAATTTGTAATGTTCCTTGGCTTACTATGATACATAATGTATGTTTGGAATGCCCTATAATTATTTATCCAACATATGATACTATCCTAAAAATGCTGATTGTGATTTGTGACTTTTGTCAAATGAAAGGAATTTTTTTGTGTCCGTTGCTACCACTCAGAAATTGGAATTATCACAAGTTTGGTTTACTAATGCTTGGAAATAGAGATGATACGTTTCAGGGAAGTAAAGATACGATGGAGTAATACTTTGCACATGCAGCTTCAAGGGTGAGGAGAAACATGCCTTGGTTTGCATGTGCGTGGATATTTGTTTTTCCACAACCATTCGGTCTTCACAAGTAACGAAGAAATGTTGTATATCAAGATATTTCCAACCAATTTATGAACGCAACTTTTTGGAATTTTTGTACTTAATATGATGCGATAATCATCCTCTTTTGTGTTTGTAATTTGTCTTATGACGGAACCATTACTTTACGCAAGTGAAAGCAAAAACATGACAAATTTTTAGGACTTGCATCATAAAGAACCATTACTTGGAGTAAGTCCTAAATTTTCCCTTCTATTCTTCCCTCATTTCTCTCCAATTCTTGTTCTAAAATTGGGTTAAGTGTTAAAACCTAAAAAAAAAAAAAAAAAAAACTCAAAGACACCCCGACCGAGATCGAGGCATGCTGACCGTCATGTGAGGGTAATGCAGCCATGTGCACAGTGCGGAAGCAATAATAAGATAGAATTTCAAATGAATAAAAACCAAACTACAAGGAGTGCTAGAAGGGAATTAAGTGTGAATACACAATCAGAGCATAAATAGTCTAGGTGCAGTCAAGCATATGAAGTACTTAATTAAATAACACCCAAAGGTGATCCTACATATGTGATGGACTGTCAGAACCTCTGTTGTATCCTCGTGAGCCACCAACAAAGCTATCTTAAAACCTGGAGGGGCGCAAAACAAAAGCGTGAGTGGGCAAAAACAAAGCTTTTCGAAAATCGTTTCATAAGAGCAGCTCCACCCGTTGCATTTGCTCGGGGGAGAGGCTCCTCAAAAGGCCCGAGGCCCGGTGGCAAGCATCCCAGCCGTGTGGGAGCCCGAGCAGCAGTCAAGCCCGAGCAGGGAGAGAGTCGGTAGCCCACGGGCCTGTTGCCCGAGCCCGTTGAATTTTAAATTTTTTTTGTGTCAGGCGCGTGCCCCTCACTCGCGAGTGGGGGCGCGTCGCTGACACAAAAGTCAGAAAAAAAAAAAACTTTGCAGAGCAGTCAGTGACCGTTGGGAAGCCACGTGGCTTCCCACGGTCCACTCGATCAAAACCCCTTTAAATCAAATCCGTCCGATCCAAAAAAAAAAAATGATTTGAAATTAAAAAAAAAAAAGAAAAAACAGTTTAATAATTAAGAAAAGTTACCGTTGTGACACGTGGCACAATCTGGAGTGTTGGAATTCAAATATTTTTAAATCCAACGGCAGAGATTAATTATTTGAATAAAATTTAAAAAAAAAATGTAAAAAATCCGAAAAAAATTGTAAAAATTCTGCAAAAAATTCTGAAATAATTTGTAAAAAATTCTATTTACTTTTCTATAAATACCACTTCTTCTCCATCTACCTTACACCACAATTTCATATTTTCTCAACTACTTTCAATCAAATTCATATTTTTCTCTCAAAGTTTCAATCCAATTTTTTTCCACAAAATGACTACTGATGCAGGTGGTCATTGGTCACTTGTTGAAGATGTTGCGTTGTGCACTAGCTGGTATGAAGTTACTCATAATTCCATTACGGGTAATGAGATGCATTTGCGAGAAATGTGGAGTTTCATACATACCAAATTTCTTGAGCAAATAGGTGGGACAAGAACCAAAGAATCGGTGGCCAGTCGTTGGAAATTACTTAGCCATTCATTTAGTACGTGGAGAGACGCCTTGGCACAAGCTAGTAGTAATCTTCGAAGTGGGGAAAATTATGCGGATCAGGTAAGAATATATTATAATCATTTGTTTGTATTATTATTTGTGACCTAATAATTTCATTATTATTATTTGTTTGTAATATTTATTTGTTAATTATTATTATTTGTTTGTAATATTTATTTGTTACCTAATAATTTCATTATTATTATTTGTTTGTAATATTTATTTGTTACCCAATAATTTCATTATTATTATTTGTTTGTAATATTTATTTGTTACCCAATAATTTCATTATTATTATTATTTGTTTGTAATATTTATTTGTTACCTAATAATTTCATTATTATTATTATTTGTTTGTAATATTTATTTGTTACCTAATAATTTCATTATTATTATTTGTTTGTAGCAACTTCAAGCACAAGCATGGTATGCTTCCAAAATCAAAGCAAAACAAAAATCATTCAACCGGTGGGAATGTTGGAATATTGTTAAAGATGCTCCTAAATTCAAAGTTGTGCCTATTGGTCCAGAAGTATACATGAACAGCACCCCTCTACATAGCACCCCTATACACAGCACCCCTCCACACTCTACACCCGATCATGGCTCCAATGTTCATGAAGAAGATGGAGAAGAAGTTCCTGAAACGCCGAATCCTGAACAAGCGTCGGGGTCAACCCGTTATCCAATTAGGCCTCAAGGTAAGAAGGCTTCAAAGAGGAAAGGGAGTGCTTCCAAAAATGATTATGGAAAGTACATGCAAGAACTTGCTCGTCAAGGTGAATTGACGTTGGCACGGGAAATGGCGAAATATGAGGCTGATAAGGCTAGAGATGAGGCAAAAGCTGCAGCTATTCAACAAGCATTTGAAGCTGAATAGAGGGAAAGAGAGCTACTTAGGCAAGAAAGGGAGTTGGTTAGAGAAGAAAGAATGGCACAACGAGATCGTGACATTATGAACACGCCTTTAGAAGGGATGTCTCCAGATTCTAAATATTTTTGGCGGTCGGAGAAGAAGGATGTGGTGCAAAGGAGGCGTGCAAGAGAAGCCAGATCAAGAGGAGATGGTCCTAGCACAACAAGACAAGATCATCCTAACACCACAAATTGGTTAAGTGATGATGAATAGTCGCCTTTGGGTTGTAATTTATTATTTATGTTGTAATCGAAGCCCATAATTTTCCAATCACTTTGGGTTGTAATTTATTATTTATGTTGTAATCGGAGCCCATAATTTTCCATTCACTTTGGGTTGTAATTTATTATTTACGTTGTTTCCAATTTATTAAAGTTAGTACTTTATTTAAAGTGAGAGTACATTTATTTAATTTCGTAATATATTTATACTAATAATAGAATAAAAAAACACACCAAATGGAATTAAAAAACACACCAAATGGAATTAAAAAACACACCAAATGAAATTACATAAACACACCAAATAAAATTACATAAACATACCAAATAAAATTAAATAAACATACCAAATAAAATTAAAAAACACACCAAATAAACTCACTACAAAAAAACACACCAAATACAAACAAACATACTAAATAAACTTAAGTATCTTCAGCTTGTTTCAATGCCCACTGGTGCTCTATCAAGTCAATTTGCCGAGCATTGTGCATAGATGTCCTTTGAAGTGCAGTATATCGTGCAATGACCCTTTCATTGTAACGTCCATCCCCTAATGGCTCGTGTTGCACGGGTTCATCGGTGGCATCATGGGCACAATATATCCGTGTTCTTGAATTGTTCATCGTGTCTGGCTCTGGCTCATATTCATCAACCGCATCATAATCGTACTCATCTTCCACAATCATGTTGTGAAGAATGATGCACGTCATCATGATGGATCGAAGTGACTCTACATCGAACATTCTGGCAGCACCCCTGACGATCGCCCAACGAGCTTAAAGGATACCAAAACAACGCTCCACATCCTTCCTGCACCCCTCTTGACAGCTTGCAAGTGTTTTTCCTTTGCACTTCGCGGACGTGGCACTGTTTTGACAAATGTTTCCCACCGTGGGTAAATGCCGTCAGCTAGGTAGTATGCCCCGTCGTACCTACGTCCGTTGACGACGTACGTGACTTTTGGTGCCTTTCCTTGCAGGACGTCGTTGAACACTACGTTGAGATCATTTTGAGCCCCCGGAACCCCGAAAAAGGCGTGCCATATCCATGTATCAAAAGATGCCACTGCCTCCAAAATGATAGATTTTGCTCCTTTTCTGTCCCCATATGCGCCCTGCCATGCACTTGGACAGTTTTTCCACGTCCAGTGCATACAATCGATGCTTCCTATCATCCCAGGAAAACCTCGCATCTCGCCCTTCTTCAGAAGCCTTTGCAAGTCCTCGTGAGTAGGTTTTCGGAGGTACTCTGCGGTGTACAAAGATTCGATTGCTCCGCAAAACCTCATCAGGGCCTCAAGAATGGTTGATTTCCCCATCCTCGCTATCTCATCCACTTGGTCTGCAGATGCTCCATACGCAAGCATCCGCAACGCAGCAATGATTTTTTGCTTAGGTAGGAGACCTATAGTACCACAACAATCCTTCTTTTGAACAAAGTAAGAATCATGGTTGCAAACATCAGTCATGATTCTGTTGAACAAATGTCGTTCCATTCTAAAACGACGTCTGAAGTACGTATCAGGAAATGCACTGTTATGGACAAAGTAATCGTCCAACAGCTCTTCACCCCGTCGTTGCCTGCTTCTATCAAGGTTTCCGGAACGGCTGGGCCTGCATATCTGAGCAAAAGCTTGGTTGACTCGACGGGAATGTGAGGCTCTGGCCATTCTTGCTTCGTCGTCTCTCCTTGTACGCTCCTCATCCTCTTCCATCTCATTTTGGGCTATCCGAAGGTTGAACATTCCTTCAGATTGGTTAAACAATTCTTCCTCTTGCTGATCGAGTTCCCACATCATCCTTGATGAAGAAGAAGACATTGTAAAAGGATGGATGGTGAAGAAGAAGCAGAAACTATGAATAATGAGATAGAGATGTTGAGAAAATTGGTGTGAGATTTGTGAGGATGAGGGGTGGATTATATGGACCATTCTGAAACGATTGGATTGTAGATAGGGCCACGTGGCATGCCGTCATTCGTTAAAAATCTGATCGAAATCTATCCTCAAAGATTCTGAAAAGATAACGACACGTGGCACGATCGTATTGGATAAAAATCTTATCGAAATCGATCTCCAATAATTATCTTTTCGGATAAATAACACGTGGCGCAATTTCGAACGAGTTAAAATCTGATCGAAATCTATCGTCAAAGATTCTGAAAAGATAACGACACGTGGCACGATCGTATTGGATAAAAATCTTATCGAAATCCTTCGCTAAATAATTGTTTTTTTTTTAAATGACACGTGGCGCAACGAGAACGATTTAAAAATTCTTATCCGAATTTACAAATAATTTTATTTTGTATTATTTAAACAAACAAAAAAAAACTAATATTTTAATTGCTTATTGCCTGGGGGAAGGGCTCCATGGGTGGAGATGCAAATGACAATTACTGTTCATTTATGGCAGTTACTATTCATTTAAGGCAGTTACTGTTCATTAGGGTGGATTGCATAGTGAGTTGCCTGGGGGGAAGGCTCCATGGGTGGAGTTGCTCTAAACAACAGTTATAACCCCTCGTTGTAAAACCTATATACTTTCCCAGAAAATAGTATATACATATACCAAATCTCAATTGAAAACATCATCGTCAAAATATGTAAACAAATCATGAATATGCCATGCCATGCAAACTAAATCATCAGGTAAGTAATCCAAATGCAATAATAACTGCAATAACTCATCATCTGAACTCTAGCTCATAAATCATGCATGCACACGAGTCGAACCCACTTATAGTGGTTTATACGACAGAACTGGGTGTAAAACAATACGCTCTAGTGCTATAATCACGTGAAGACTGTGCGAATAGTCGCGGGTCACCTACGAGTCGAACCCACTGAAAGTGGTTTATACGGCAGGCCTGTGCACCCAACTTGGATCCAAGATGAGCGTGTGGTGCGGGAGGTGAACATCATGTGAAAGCCTATGCCCCTAACCCTGGGCGGGAGCACTAACACCGGGGTTCAGGTTAATGAGCTCTCGATGCATCTCATCATACTCTTCCTTACACAACTTCTTATTAACAACACATAAACTTACCTGGAACTTACCTGAGCACCCCCAGCGTCGACAACCATGCATATACAATTCATAATGCATATTCAATAGTATAAATATATTGGCATGACAATTCATTGATAAAGTCATTTAAAATGCATTTCTGGGAAAAATACTTAGCATATAGGTATATATGGAAAACCAAAAGCCCACTCACTGATAAGCAGATGGATCGTAGCCTCCGTGCCTAGTCTGGCTATGCTCGTCCTCTGGATAGGCCTCGCCTATGTGAGAAACAACTATAATAACGTTATTTTAAAGCACATAAACGAAACTTGGAAATAACTTCTCATACATTGCTCAATTAGGGTGTTTGAATATACCAAAATGATCTACACAACCTCAGGAACATCCCCATATTTTTAGAAAAAAATTTCGATGCCCCACGCGCGGCCAACCCTGACGGAAACCCTAACTGCCGTTAGGAATATTCCGTTAAAACTAACGGAATCTGTTAAAGATACCTGATGCCATTAGGAATATTCCGTTAAAACTAACGGAATCTGTTAAAGATACCTGACGCCGTTAGGAATATTCCGTCCAAATTGACGGAATATTCTGTCATCTCCTACCTTCGAACTCCGGCGACCGTTGCTGTCGCCTGAAACTGGGAAAAACTTCAAATCCTATTTTCTCGCTCGTTTCTTCGCCATTTTCTATGAAATTTGTACTAGAATGAAGCTTAGAGTGAGTAGAACAACTTATACCTGTTTAAAGCTTCAAAATCCACGGGATCACGCCGGAAAAAGCTTCGATAATCCGGCCAAACTTGAAACTCGTCAATCTCGCGATTCCGACGTCCAAATTCTTCCAACGAAGTACTCCGAGCTTCGTGAGGACCTCTTAAAGCTTCCTATAAGCTTGAAATCTCCTAAAACACATGATTTTACGATTGCATGAATATTGCATGGAAATAGAGTTCGGATTTCACGAGTTTTCGAAGGATTTCTTACCTGAAAATGATACCATTCAACACGTATGAACCTCAGGAACACAATGGTGTTCTTAAAACCTTCGATCTGCAACCTTTTGGGTGGTTTTGATGTTTGCCGTACAAGAGAGAGAGCACGGGAAGGAGAGAGAGAGAATGTGTGGTCTGTGTGTATTGTGGTCCACGTTTGGTCACCAACCAAAACCAATCAAACCCTTAAGTCTTTAGTCCAAAATTTCCAAAAACTTAGGAAAACCACACTTTTGGGCCTTTAAACTCGTACTTTCACAATTCCGAGGAAAACAAATATACATAAATCGGGACGGGCTGTCACAAATTCCCCCCAAGATTTAGCCCAAAAAACTTGGTAGAGTCCAGAGAATATGGCCCGCCCACATGGGGCTGTCTGCCCCTGATGTCTGAATGATAACTGTTGGCCCACCCAACGGCTCTTTTATGATCTAGTGGCAACAATCTGTTGGGCCGTTGGTTCATCCATCGGTCCACATTCAAACTTTTTTTTTAGTTTTATATTTATATATTTATTGAATCTAACAGCTGAGATTGAATATAATCAAATCTAACGGTAAAAAAAAGAGATCTAACTATTCAAATTTAAATCCATCGGCTAAAATAATTAAAAATTATTATTTAACTCAAAATTCAATTTGTCCAATTTTTCAAATTTTTCCACTTTTCTCCTACAATTCTTCCAATTTTTCTTTCTACGATCTTCCAAAACAGTTTCTTCCCATTTACAATTCTTCCAATCTCTATCATGTGTTTCATATTCTTCCATAGTGTTTCATGAGTTTCATGTGTCGATTTAGTGATTTTTCAATATTTATCAGAATTTAAATATGTTTAGGTCAAAATGTTCATAAAATTAATTTAGGATAGTCTACATAATTTTTTTTTTTTAAAAGTTAAGTAAAAAAAAATTATCCTAAATTCATTCTTTAATAATATGGGGCTAAAATTTTACGCCAGATGGGTTGGAGCAGAAAAGCTGTTTCTGAGTTAAAACCCAAATTTTATAGGCTAAAATTTTAGGTTTTACTCAAAGGGTTGGAGATGGTCTTAGGGGCCATAGTTTAAAAAAAAAAAAAAAATCCTCTCGCAAGCACCATATGATTATATTTGTCGTAGTTAAAATTTGATTTTTCTTGTTTTTTGCTAACATTTTTATTATGTTATTTTAATTTACTCCTGATACAATTTTTCTTTATTTTTGAGGAATGTGAGAAATAATTTAAAATTTTTATTAATTTTATTATTCGATATGTTTGTATATGTTGGGTGACTAATTCGGACTTCAAGTTTGTAATTTTATTGTGTTACTTTTTTAAGAGATAGGGTTAGTTTTCTCTTTGTGTATCGAGGTTGTCTTTTTGTGCGGTTTATTTACTCAGTTTGACGATAATTCAAATGGTGTATTCATATGTGAATTTTTTTGCTATCGTTTGGAAATAAAGTTTCGTTTTTTGTGGCATTTGTGAAATGGGAGATTGATCAAGAACATCATGTTTAGCTTCCTTTCGTTTATGTGCTTTTCTCTTTTTAAGTTGAGAGACTTGTAGTATCTTAATTTAAACCTATAGGTGCAAAAGTTCATACAAATTTTGAGCCAAAAAAATTAAAATGAAAGAATGTTTCTTGACAAGTACAAATATTAAAATTAAACATTGTATGTCGCGCTTAACGCATTGTAACTATAAGAATGTGTTTATTTCTGAACAAATGTAAAAAAATAAAAAATAACTCTACACGCCATGCATAGCGCACCGTGATAGAAAAAGGTCTTTCACACAAAACGGCTAGTTTACAGTAAAAGAGAAGGTTTGCGCATGAGTTCACAACTTCTGTAAAAGAGACGTGCAGTTTTCTCCAACGGTTTCACGTTGGCTATTGGAAACTGACGTACGGTTTCCCCAAATCCTATTTGAATTCAAACCCCATTTTAATTTCATCAATTATATCTCTATCTCTCTCCCTCTCTCTATGCTTTTGGTTTTTGTGGTGTTTGGATTAATGGGTTTGTGTTTGGATTATGCAGAAGAAGAACAACCGCGACAATGCCGCTATCAACAACGGAGTGAGAACAAGAAGGTTGACGGATGTGAGATGAAAAAGGCGGAAACCCTGTTTTAGTGGATAATTAATATTGGGCTCAATGCAAAGGAAGCCCATCTGTGTAAAATTTCTTTTATTTGGGCTGGTGGTTGTTTTGGTGTAGGCGGCAGCCCATGGTTGATTTAAATATTAGTACTCGACAGCTAATAGGCATCAAGCTTATGATGCAAGTGACGAGGAGCAGAAAGTAGTTAGCCCTTATCTGAAAATCACTTTTCCATGGCAGAAATGGGTAATTAACGAAAAGCAAAGTGATTACTCATTCTGTTCCAAAAACAGTCACCAAGAGAGAAGTACATTAGACAGGAGAAGCTTGGCCACTCGGGCTAAGAAGTCTATAAAAACAGTAAGAAAGGCAAGCGAAAATGACTCTCAACCTAAACTCAACAGAAAAAGTCTAGATAGCTTTGTTATTGCCTGCCATTTTTCGTTGTAAAAGCTTTCATTTGTTAGTTTTAGAAGCTCTGTTGCATGTTCCTTTGTAGTATCGAATCTCTTTTTCATAAACTCTTGTTGTTATTCTATTAAAAAGAAGTCCTTGCTTTTGTAAAGACACGAGGAGAAGTGATCAACGAGGAGACAAAACTTACATGCCGAGTTTGAAACCTTGCCTAGATCTCCTATATATACATTTGTGTAAAGTAGATATGGCCCTCATACATCTTACTTAATCTTTATGTTGATTTCAATTACTTATTTCAAGGTTTTCTTCATGCTTAACCATGCTAAACTAAATACTTTTATTTACTTTGTTGTTAATCAAAGTTGGCTACCAAGAAAATAACTTGAATGGACGTGAACTTTCCTATAACTCGACATATAATATACGACCAAAACTCCTTGTTTACAAAGCAGAGAAAAGAACTTTTTTTAAAAACTTAACCTATATGTAAACAATCATGTTGAACTAAGAAATCTAAGTAACTTGTGGTGCAAGTAATCAATTTATCTAAAGACTAAAAAGATAATTTATTAAACAAAGTTAACAGTGGCACGCTCAAATCTCTCTTAGTTTTGATTGTGAGCCTGAAGGCCTACCAAAGGACCCACAAAGGCACGTTTCAAACTTGCTCCAAACATATGATGCAGTAAATCAAGCAGTGAACCTTACCCGACAAGCAAGGCAAGGGAAGTTATGCGAGGGACATTTTAGCCCGAACATAATCTTGGCATGCTCGGTGGGATCTATATCCAGACTATTGTATGCCAAGATGAAGGAAAGACCAAACGTTCAGGTGGAAAGTAGAGTTTGGACAACCTCTTCGTCTGCGGGAGGCATATATAGTAGATCAGCCAAAAGTCTTTGCTTCACCACAAAGCCCCATGATTATATAGAGCCTGACCTCTTTTGAGAAGTCAGGTGGGAAGGTAACTAATGAAGACCTGCAAGCAACCATGATGCAAGTGCTAAGAAGCATGGAAAAAATTGCATTGGAAACCAGATGGGAGGTTAGCAGGATGTGTTCCGTGACACATACATACAAAGAAAGTTGGAGTTAGAATACTCCACACCAAAAAGAGATGTTAGTGAAGGAGTTGTAGAGACGAGCCTAGAGAATGAACCAACCATTCCTCAGTTTCCTTTACTTGAAAAGAAAGAGGACAAAGGGAAAAATAAGGAAAAAGCTGGAACCAGTCACCAGGAAGACCCCAAGAAAGAATTTCAAAAGTTATACTCGCTCGATCTTCTGCCCCCACCACCAGATGTTAGGAAGCCAGTCGGGCAAGGAGGAATAAAGATTGGTGTGTCTAACTCGAGTAAAGGAACAAGCGGCAAAGGCTTATTCGCTTATGGGGGCAAGCCTCCTCCTTATAGGTCACCACCATTGGTTAATAAGGGGGGATGAGAGGCTTACTGGAGATAGCCTGACATATTAAGGGAAACATTTTCAGGTGTGGATCATTGCCCAAAGTGGGGGACTTCTTCTCCTCCACCTAATAATATGGCCAACCAACAACTTAGGAATAAGTTGGCATAATTGAGAATGATGGTAATACAGAATCCCTAACCTCAAGCTCGTCCGATGTTCAGAGTAACATACCAAAAACCTTATCTTGTATATGTTGATGAACGTAACCCATTTCCTCTCAATTTCAAAATGCCCGCCTTCCTAACCTTTAGTGAGGAGGATTGTAATGTATCTTTAAGAGATCACATTTTTTAAGTTTTCAAATCACTATGTGGCATTTGAGGACAACCCTAACTACAAACTGAGATTATTTAGGAATTCTTTGGTAAGATTGGTTTCCCAATTGTACTCCATGTTACCCCCTGATTCTATAGCCAACTGGGGGCAAATGGAGATGGCTTTTCATGAGCAATTTTATAGAGTGGAACCAGAGATGACCATTAATGATTTGGTGGAGGTTAAGCAATATGAGCATGAGTCCACATAAGACTTTATGATAAGGTTCATGAGGACTAGGATAAGATGCCAATTCCCCATTAATCATGCTCAGCTCATAGCCATTGCTCCAAAGGCCTTGAGGTTGCCTTTGAAGAAAAAGTTCTATGATGTACAGTTTAATGAGCTGCAAGAGTTGGTTATTGCAGCTATCGAATACGAGAAGTTATGAATGGAAGAACAACATTAAAGCACCAATACATCAATTGGAGTTTGAAGGAATGTAGTTAAGGGAAGACAATGATAGCCTGGATGGACGAGTAGAGTTGTGTGTTGCAAAGATGACCATTCCCTTCAAACTTTTGATGGTGAAGGAAATGGTTCAACCTATCAAGGACTAGAAGATAGTAATGAATGATGGAGGGTTCATACCTATGTAACCTCCAAAATATCAGGCGTACTCTTTTGACCTGACTAAGCAGCAGATATTTATGAAGAGTTAGTGAGGGTCCAAGTAATCTTGCCTGACTGTACCAAGAAGATGCCCAAGCCCAAGGAATTCAGAAGGAAGAAGTACTGTAAAATCCACTACACCTTCAATCACTCTATTACCAATTGTGTACATTTCAAAGATTGGATCCAAGCCATGATTGTCAAAGGGAACCCATTGCTAGAAAAACCTCAGGCCAACATGATGATTGACACAAATTCTTTCCTCGAGGTCCGAGTTAACATGATGAACCTTATTTGGGCTGAAAGGGGAATGAGTAAGCTTACCTTGGATATAGGGGAGAAAGAAAAGAAACAGACAAACAGGGTGAAGGCAACATGAGGTTGCCCGACATGCCCAAATAGTTGTGATTAAAAAAGTGTTGTTGTGCAGTAGATGCCAACATCTGTTGCCATGATTGATTGAGAGCTCGTCAAGAGGAAAGAGAGTGCAGAACATGATGCCCGTAGAAGTGTTCCCCAAGCTACTAAATCAAAGAAGGAGATTACCAAGAGCGTGTTTCAAAGATTTGGAGGAGATTCAGAGCCCAAGACCTTGTCTGAGATATTCAGGAACTTCGAAACCTCTGAAGTTGTATAGGATAAAGAGATGTGGAAAGATGTAAGGTCACGAGATCGGGTGAACATCGAGATACCCCCATCATTCTGCCATGGTAGCTTAAGGCAAAAAAGGTTAGAAATGACCATAAGCCCTATGCCACAAGTAACAAAGGTGAACTCAGCCTGACTTAGTCGAAAATAGTATATGGTGGGCAAAGATGGAAGCCTGTCAAGAAGATGGGGGCATCCATGATAAGAAAGGTTCATAGACAACATAAGGCTTATATGAACTCATTAAAGATTCCTGCCATTTCAGAAACTTCTGAGAATGTTAAGTTTGAGAAAGTTACCCAAGGAGGTGAGAGACAACTCACTGGAGAAACAGGAAATAGGTAGAAAGAGCTAATAGTAGGACTGAAGGTAAAGGACAACATGTTCCTCAAACCCTTCATCCTGGGAAATATAGGGTATTAAGGAGAATACAGGGCTAATAGTAAGATCAGTTCATGTTTTAGATTGGTAAAAAGAATGAAGGAGCACTTGGGCCAAGCAACTTTCATGATAACATGGCTTATGTGCTATTTTCGATATTTTGTTTAGAACCAAATCAGCTAGCTATGATGCAAGGTGATTTTGTGGCCCAATAACCAGTAATGGCTCTTATAAACATTGGGGAAGCTAGTAATGAGGAGTCAAGCTTAGCAGACTTGCCCGACCCTTTGTAGGATAAGCCTGAAAGGATTTATACTGATGAAATGGTGTTCGAAAAAATCACATCTAATCATAGCAAACCATTTAAAGCCCATCTATGTGACAACTTATTTGGAAGGGGTACCTTTCAACTGTTGGTAGATGGGGGAGCAGCAATTAATATGCTACTTCTTAAACATATGAAGAGGTTTTGCAAAAGTGAAGAAAACTTTTGATATAAATTTAAACAAACCTAAATAATAGATTAATTTAAACCAAAGTAAACTCGCAAGTGCACGAATCGATTGTAGAAATATATGCAAATACGAGGTCGATCCCACATGGATTTCTTTTAATACCAATTCAACCAACTGATTGCACAAAACATAACTTAATTAGGAAACAAATGATTAATTAATTGGTTACGAAAAATAATTAAAACCTCCAACTTATAATCAAACGAATAATATGAAAAGAGAAACCACACAATGAATGAACGTTTAACGAATTAATATGATGAAAGCCTAAGGTCATGAATCCACCAATAACAATCTTATTCCCTTTTCTTCAAGTCGATTACTATCCAATTACCATGCCAATATTTAAGGTTGTTCTTTCTAATATATGAATCAATCCGTGGTCAAGCATCAACTCATGTGTCTATACGTGACAACTATATGCTATTGGTTAGGCATACAGTTAAACACATAAAATGTTGGAATTGTGCCCTAAAACCAATCATATGATGACACTTTACGGACATTTCACATGTTAAACTAATCTAGTTTAATATAAAGGGCAATTGGGCATTAACAGTCCGTTAAGATCAATACGTGCTAGATGTTAATTGCATAGATGTTAAGATCAATACGTGCTAGTTTCACATTGTTAATTTCATGCATAGATGTTGCTCAAATGAACTAGTTTTCACAAATATTTCCTTCATAAAAACCAATTAAGCACTGAAGAATCATGTCGACCAAGTAGGACTAGTTTGATATTGGTCATCCTCACTAGTTTGTCTACTCTTCTTAATCTTAGTTCCAATAAATCTAATTGATTGGTCATCCTCTTAGATTTATCTAAATATCTAGAAACAAGTTCACAATGATGGCCAGTCATAAGAACATTCGAAACTAGAATAAATGAAAATAAAAGATTAAGAATTAAACATGGCATGTAATCGAACAATAATCAACAAGATACTTCGGGAATAATCATGTCATGATTTCATCATAAACCTTAGAAAAGTAGTTTAGTTACACATAGTCATAATAAAAAACACAAAAGAAGTCATGGAAGAAGATAAAACCCATAAAAGAATGGTAAAGCACGCTAATTTTCCTTTCTTTACTTTGGACGAATTGTCGGTATTAAGTTCCCCCTCCCCCCACCCCCCCCCCCCCCCCCCCCTTTTTAGATAGCCTAGGCCACTATATTTATTCTAATAAAACCCTAAAAAGTCTGATAAAATATCTCCTAAAGAGAACAAATTCCTAAATAATCAATGAGAGAAACTAGGAAAGAATCATTCTTGGCTTAGGAAACACGTCATCTGAATTGCATGCCAAGTGTAAGGTCGATTTCTCCTCTGGAAAATTCTGTAAAAATATAAGGAACGTAACTTTATCTCTTATCTTTCCAGGCATATATCGAACGCGACTAGAAAAAATCGGGAAAGCCTTCAATTCGTCATTCTCCCATAGCTGTGCAGTTCTGACAGGAAAACTACTTCTGTGGGATTAACTTTGAAAACTGGAATGTTTGGCTTTAGGGAAAATATGAAATTTGGACACAAAGATCTTCAGCCTCTTACCTTCCTTCTCCAATTAGCCTTGCATCAAAACTCCTCCGAAAAGTCAAATTATCACCAAAAACGTCCAGCGTACGCAGATTGGCTGAAACTAAGAAAAGGAAAGTAAGAAGGTTCTTTTATGACACACCCCGACCCGGAATGTCCACTAGGACTCCGAATCGAGCTGTGCTGGTCGTCACCTGGAGGGTGACGAAGCCATAAGGTGTGATGATGTGTAGAATGTGAATAAATTTAAACCTAAAAGTATCTAAAGGCAGAAGTGCAGGGTGAGCGGGAATGGACCCATTTCACACGCGATGTCAGAGCATAAGTAAAGTACAGTAATATGGGTAAGAATCATACCCTTAAAGGCAACCACCTATGCTGAGATTCACCAAGAATCCTCGTCGATACGAACCTTTAGCAGTTAAAACCTGGAGGGGCGTAAAACAAGAAAATGTGAGTGGGCAAAAACAAAGTTTTTCAAAAACCATTTCTCTTTCCAAAAACAGTAACCCCTCACCGTAAAACTCGTATAATTTCCCAGAAAATAGTAATGCATACGTATACAGAAATCATACTCGATAGTAAGGAAAACCAATTATATGCCATGTCAAATATCTCAAAAATGAAATAAGTAAGCCAGGTGAAATCAATTAATGAAAAATGATATGTCAGCCGGATCCACCTAGTGTGGCCTGTACGGCTGAACTTATAGCTCATCAAGTATGCCTGCACACGATTCGGAACCACCTAGTGTAGTCTGTACGACAAGGCTAGGTGTAATAAATACGCTCAAGTGCTACGATCACGTGAAGACTGTGCGATAAATCGCGGGTCACCTACGAGTCGGAACCACCTAATGTGGTCTGTACGACAGGGTTGTGCACCAAACTTGGATCCAAGGTGAGCGTGCGGTGCGGGAGGTGAACATCACGTGAAGGATTGTGCCCTGGCCACGGGCGGGAGCACTAACACCGGGATGCAGGTTAATGAGCTCTAAATGCATCTAAGTATAATCTTAATCATGCAACTCACCATCCACAACATATAAACTTACCTGAAACTTACCTGAGTGTCCACAACGTCAACAATAACATATACAACTATTAAATGCATATTCTAAGATATAAAACATTTGACATGGCATTTCAAAGCGTAAAACCATTTAAGTAGATTTTCTGGGAAAACGTAATGCATATATACAAATATAGAAAACCAAAAGCCCACTCACCTGGAGTCCACGCTCTATTCCCTAGCACAAACATCGAGGCGTCCCGAACGATCGGCGCCTAGAACAATTATCAATTCACATCTCAGAACTCTTATCAATAGAATACGTAACTCACATAAAATACATCCTCAAGGACATTTTAGAATGGTTTGAGACCCATTGACTAAAAGTCAACTGTCGATCAAAGTTCGAAGGTAGGGTCACAACCCTACATAATTTGATTCGGAAGATCTGCATCTCAGATTTCCAATCCGTAACTTCTAAAGATTCACATTATTCTTCTAGAACAACATACTAAAGTTTCATTACGATCCAACGGTTGGATCTCGGCCAATTGCCAAAACCAAGTGCGGTTAACGTTTTATTTTATGAACTTACAAATCCAATTCGGGAAGATCTGTACATCGGATTCCCAATCCGTAAGTTCCTATGATCCTAAAATATTAGGTATTATAATGTATCAAATTTTGGTGACGATCCAACGGTCGGATCGTCGATTCATATGTTAACCAAGTCATGAACCGTAATGAAATTAGGTTCAAACGATCAACCTACATCATACCACTATCAAATCTGAACTCAGGACATCTAACATAGCCTTAAATATCATTGATGGCCCACTGGCCATGCGCCACCACACGCGCCGCCGTGGGTGGCGGTCGGCCGCCCCGACTCGCCGGAAAGTCCAACTATTTCCAAAAATTACCAAATTTCACAGAAATGAAGATCTCAAATAGAGGAACAACTTTCATACATGTGACTAAGGCCAATTTGGCCGAGAAGAGCTCTAATTTTGCTAAAACCCATCGGAAAACCTAGGTTTGGGTGTGCTCTGATTCGACCTCCAAACTCACTCTAACGCCTCAAACATTGCTTGGGCTTTGCTCCTGGGGTTTAGGGAAACCTTTTGGTGGTGGTGGTTGAGCAAAAACGTTTTAGATTTGGTGGATCTCCACCCAAAGCCGTCGCACCCATTCGGCGCCATCCTTCATGTTTCGAGCCTAATTTCTTCGAATTTGAGGCAAAAATGATAAGGAGAGGGTCGTGGAGTCCATCCCAAGTGGTGATTTGGCTTCAATCGCCGATATTTAGCCAGTGGAACACACAGATTCCATTGTTTTCGACTAGGTCCAAACAGAAAACAGGTCAAGGTGGTGACCCGGTTTCTTCCCCTTCTTTCTCTCTTCCCTCATTTCCCTCATTTCCCTCCTTTCTTCTCGGTTAGCCACCTCATTCTCTCTCCTCTCCTTATTCCTCATCTTCTCTCCTTTTCTGTTCTTACCTTTCCATCACAGCCGCCCGTTTTTCTTTCTTTTAATCTGGGCCACACATGTGGCACCCCAAATTTTACTCCAAAATTCTGAAGTTTTCTAGAATTTAATTAATTTACTAAAATGCCCCCAACTGCAAACGTTAATATCTCCTTCGTTATAACTCCAAATCACGCTCCGTTTGCGCCCACGTGTCCGTAGCGACGCGTACTACGAAAATATGCCAAAAGAACGAACCTTATGTGACACGACGCAACAGTTAACAAAGGTCAATACATTTGTATGACATCCCGTCCCTAAGTTTAAAGTATTTTATTTTCGATGACGTGGAAGTGACATGTTTACCCTTGAGCGTTGAGTTATATTTTGTGTTTTGGGCTAAGAAAAATGGACAAATGGCTTGAGGTCCTAATTATTTGCAACTAATTTGAGTTTAGGGTTGTGTAGGGTTATTTTTAGTTATTGGCCCAATTAGAATTTAGATTTTTTTTTTGGGTGCCCAATCAGCACACGTACACACACACACACACACGCAGAGATCATCATCTTCACACCCTCATTTCTAACCACAGATCGAACCTTTAAAGGTTATTTTCGAGTTCTCCATAAGCTTCTGAGCACAACATACCTTTTGTGGGAAGTGAGACCTTCGAAAACGTGGAAACCAGGGAGCTCCAACAAGGGTACAGTGACTTCGTCGTGATCGCACATTTTTCATGAAGTTTTAAGGCCTGTTAAGGTATCTATTCAATCTTCCTAGTGTTTTAGAGCAAGTTTGAGCTGGTTTTAACGTCGGGTTATGCTTGTTCTTAGAGTTGCAGAACTGACCGGAAATAGTGAAGGTTTTCTGGCCATTTTCCGTGGGATTTTGGGCTTCAAATTGGTAAGATTGTGTTCTTCTCATCTCCAGCTTCATTTTGATGCAAATTTCATTGAAATTGGTTGAAAAACGAGCGAGAAATTAGGTTTAGAAAATTCTCCAGAAACCGACGATAGCAGAGGTGACCGACGCCAGACTCCGGCGTTTCAAAGAAGAAGGAGAAGAATATTCCGTCAAGTTTGACGGAATATTCTAACGCCGTTAGGAATTCCATCCACCGTGCCAGGCACGTGCCTGCGCGTGTGGCCGTGCCTCTGCCGGCGTGTGACGGCGCGTGGGGCTTCAGAAAATTTTTCTAAAAATATTGGGATGAGGTTGTGTAGGCCACGTTGGTATATTTAAACACCCCAATTGAGCAATGTATGAGAAGTTATTACCTAGTTTTGGTTATGTGCTTTTAAATAACGTTAAAATAGTTGTTTCGAATATAGGGGAGACATACCCAGAGGACGAGGGCGATCAAGCGACACTCGGGGGCTACGACCCTTCTACATATCAGTGAGTGGGCATTTTGGTTTTCTATTTATGTATATATGCCTTGTGTTTTCCCAGAAAAGTCATTTAATTGGTTTTATGCTTTGAAATATCATGTTAAATGTTTATAAGTTAGAATATGTATTTATTAGTTACATATACTATGGTTGGTGCTGCGGACGTACATGTAAGTATCAGGTAAGATTATATGTGGTAAATGGTAAGTTTTATGATTATGGTTATGTTTAGTGATAGTTAGAGCTCATAGACTTGCACCCTGGTGTTAGTGCTCCCGCCCGTGGCCAGGGCATAGTCCTTCACATGATGTTCACCTCCCGCACCACACGCTTATCTTGGATCCAAGTCTTGTCGTACAGACCACTATAGGTGGTTCTGATTATTCGCACAGCCTTCACGTGATCGTAGCACTTGAGCGTATTTATTACACCTAGCCCTGTCGTACAGACCACATTAGGTGGTTCCGACTCATGTGCATGCACACTTGATGAGCTATAGATTTAGCCGTATAGGCCACCATAGGTGGATCCGGCTGACATATTATTATTCATCATTTATTTTCATCTAGTTGACTTGATTATTCATGTGGTATCTTGCATGGCATACATATTGAGACTTTGGATTGTGGAAATGATTTGTGGTATGTATATGTATATGAATTCTATTTTCTGGGAAACTATACATGTTTTACAGCGAGGGGTTAGAACTTTTGAGAAAGGAAATGTTTTTGAAAAGCTTTATTTTTGCCCACTCACACTTTCTGTTTTGCGCCCCACCAGGTTCTAGGTAGAAGCGCTTGCTGGTGGCTTACGAGGACATTTGCACTGTAGTGTTCTCCTAGACTAAATTAGTTACTTTGGTTTTTATTTACTTGCATTATTATTATCACTTCCACACTGTGCACATGGCTACGTCACCCTCATGTGACGGCCAGCACGCCTTGAATTTACGTCGGGGTGTGTCAATTTGCCTCGAAAGGGCATTTTCGTAAATTCACTTATTAAAATTTTAATTTTTCAGGGGGGGGGGGTCTCGTTACATTTTAAGACCAATTCGTTAAAAAAAACATAGAGATAAATGATATGAAATAATAACAAATAATGCACTTATCAAAAAAACTTAACTTTTGCTAGTCCTCGAGCGAAACAAAAATAAAAGACAACGAGGACAACACTAGACATTCCATAAATTAGCCTCAAAGCAATCTAGAGAGGATCACCAAACTTAAAAGAACTAACACCTTGCAAAATAGAATTAACCAAACCTTACACAACATTCTCAAGAGTAATGAGTGACATAACCAATATCAATACAACTTACTCAACCCAGATAGTCATATGCAAACCAAAGCTTCCACTTCAAATCCTCTACCATGAATATCACTAATGTAAAACCGCATAAGCTTGCTCTTCATATCAACTCTCCACTAATGTAAGTCAATGCAACACCAAAGATCAAAAGGTCTTTACAAGGGTTGTAACGATAGGCTAGATTATAAGCTATGAAAGAAAGGATAGGGAAACACAAGAACTTAAAAAATACCAAGATATCTTCATTATGTAATTTGGTTGGCCCTCTTTTGACACTTGAACTTTAATTATTGGCATCCAGGACTCATGATGCAGGGATGAAACAATTTCAAACTTTATTTCCTAACTTCCTTGATATATCTTTCTTTTTTCTTTCTTCTTTTTTTTGTTCTTTTCGAAAATACGATTAAAATACAGATAATGCTACACATGGTACCTCGATACACGCCACGTCTTTGATGTAGAACCCAACCTTTATCTTCATTGACGTCCCCTTGGTATCCCTTAAGCTATGGTTATGGCTAATATAGGTTAAATGGGTAAAGGGTGAATGTGGGTAATGAAAGAAAAGGCTAAGTGTTTGGCTTCAAAAGGGTAACTTGGGATAATATAACATAAAAGGTTGGTTAGAAAAGCTCAAAGGGTCCAAAGATAGCCTTAATCATCTCTCTAACGTTGCATGACTTAGGATTTCACCTCGAGAGATATTGAAGCAAGTTCTAGTGAATGATAACGCTATCATGAAACTCACAAGAAAGAATATGCAAGAGGTTTAAAATTTCACAAGGGTTCAATAAGTTTACACTTAAAATCCACATATAATTCTCTAAGTAAGAGATAATCATACTGACATGTAGGGGTGGAATTTTTTGCCAAATTGCCGTGCCAACCGATTTACCAACCGTGCCATACCGATTTTGTGCCAATTTTTTTGAGCCAACGGTAATGGTACGGTATTGTACCGTACCGAAATTTCGTGGTACGGTATTGGTAATGGATATCATTACCACGGTATTACCGTACCGTACCGAAAATACAATATAATATATAATTTATATAATATATAATTATAATATAACACATATTTATAAATTATAATATATATTTATAATATTCTAATAATTTAAAAATAAACCCTACAGACAGTAGACACAAACTAATAAACCTTACACATATTTATGTTTCCGTTGAATAATCAACTTGTACGCATTGTCCTTGTAGACCTATGGTAGTATGGTACTGCTTTATGTTTCCATTCTTTGTTTCAGGCTTATAATTTTCAAGTAATTCATCAACATTTCATGCGGCTGTAAATCCAATTGAAGGTGGAAATCCATTTGGGCACTTGTTATGAGATTTTCTTCTGTCTATGCATTTGGTTTATATATCTTTGTCTTATTACAGAGGCACAAAATATGAAATGTTGAACAAAGCAAAAACTGATTTTGTCCCAAAATAAAGTGGCAATTACCATGGCAATACCATGCCAACCGAACATTTGGTAATACCGAACTTCGGTATACCGAAAGTTTGGTATGGTAATGGTAATAAATTTTACCAAACATAAAGTTTGGTATGGTAATTGGAACGAGGATTTTGGTACGGTAACCATACCGAACCCACCCCTACTGACATGGGTTATTTGTATAAAATAAACTTGAGAATGATCATGTAAGAAGAAAGCGAATTATTATCATTGACTTATGGAAGGTCAAACTAAAAGAAAACGACCCAAGAAAAATCATATCTTTATTTTTTGAATTTGTTTTTTTGTTTTTTAGCATTCTTATAACATTAAGACTTGAATAAAAGATCAGAAAATAGAACAAATAAACATAGAAAAACATATACCAACATAAATTGCAAACAACAAATTGTAATATGATAGTACGACCAGCATTTTTGACCTTCAAACAGAGATTTGATCATAACTTTTGAAAGAAAAATCTAATTTTCAAGGTCTTTATATGGCTGGAAAGAGGAAAAAAATTGAAGAACAACGCGGACAAAATGTTCAAATTCTTTCCCAGTTAAAACAGTGTTACGCAAACATAGACAGCATGAACACTAAACAAAAACAGAACACAGAAACAGAGATCGAGATCCTCCCCCAAACTTGAATCAAACATTGTCCTCAATGTGTAAAACAAAGAAAACAGAAGAATGACACAATTAAAGAGACGGTGGAAAAAAATTCCACGGATTTTTCATAGGAGTATGAATGACTGATGTTGAACTTTAGACGACATGCCTTGTGACATACTTCCCCAAACTTGAATCATTGCAGACCACCGTTCCTGGAAACATGAAAGAAATGAAAACTAACTCCAACAAAAATAAAATAAAATGAAAAACTACGAAAACAAAGGAAAAGTTTAGAAAGCTTGGGTTGCCTCCCAAGAAGCGCTTCTTTATAGTCATGAGCTAGAGTTTGCCAGATGTCTATGGAGGGACAGATGATGGGGCCTCACAGTATTCAACATCTTTGATTTTTGGTAAAGTTGCATCCAAGTAGTGCTTGAAACGGTGTCTGTTAACCTTGAACAACTCTCTATTGTGCAAATTCTTTATTTCAATGGCATCAGGAGGCATAACTTGACTAACTTCGAAAGGACCAATCCATTTAGAACGCTATTTTCCTGGAAAAAGATGAAGTCTAGAATTGTAGAGCAAGACCTTTTGACAAGGTATAAACTCCTTTCGAATAATAGCTTTGTCATGAAACTTTTTGGTGCGTTCCTTGTAGATTTTGGCATTTTCGTAGGCCTCGTTTCGTCATTCTTCAAGCTCATTTAACTAAAGCTTTCTCTTCTCCCCTGCAGCTTGGTAATCAAAGTTTAACCTCTTTACAGCCCAATAAACTCTATACTCCAATTCGACGGGAAGATGACAATCCTTGCCATACACCAAACGGAAAGGAGACATTCCAATAGGCGTTTTAAACGCTGTCTTATATGCCCACAATGCCCACGATGGAATTTGTGCTATAGCATCAAATAATGTAATGTTGATTTGAACCTTTTTAAATTGCTCCAATATATCTAACATATGCTTGTCCTTTCTTTGCCTTTGAAATCTCTGAGGGAAAGGCATAGGAGGATCATAATTCTTCAACTTTGAAGTAGGTGCAGCGAGTTGCGAAGAAAGTAGTGGAATTGCTTATTTATCCTTCTCTTCTTGGTCCTTTGTCTCAGAGATTTCTTCTCTGCTGTCATAAGTCTTACCATTCCTTAATGTTCTATTGGCATTAACTTGCTCCTTGCCTCTTGGGTTGGCTTCGGGTTGACTTGGAAAACGCCTCGGCTCTCTTTCACTCAATGCAGTAACGATTTGACTGATTTGTGCTTCCAATTTGCCAATGGCTTGACTATTTACTTGCTGCCCTTGTTGGAGAGTTTGATGCCCTTGCTGGAGTGCTTGCAAAAAATGAGAGGTGGTTTGTTGATATTGCGTATTAGCTTGAACCATCTAAGCTAAAGCCTTTTCCCAAAAAGGTTTCTTGGTTTCTATGGGTTCTGCTCCTTGTTGCCATGGCTTGGATCCTTGGCTAAAATTATTCTTCCAAGCTAAATTGGGATGATCTCTCCACCCTAGATTATAAGTATTTGAGAAAGGGTCGTTTCTTTGACGGTTAAACGCGTTGACTTGATTATCTTCCTCAACTTCTGGACAAGTAGCACTTTGAGGGCAAAGATAAGTAGGATGGGTATGATCAGCACAAATCCAACACAGTTCTACATTCTTGGATAACATATTCACCACAACATCTAATTTCCTTGATAGTGCATCCACCTCATTAGATGAACTTACTTCATAAGCAGAATTTCGAGTTAACTCTCTACTATCCCATTAAGATGAATTTGCAACAACATTCTCAATGATAGTAGTTGCTTGTTCTGGTTCTTTACACAATATATTTCCATCAGCTGCAGCATCCAATCTATGTTAGCATTCATCACTCAAGTGCTAGTAGAAGTATAAGATTAGTTGCCATGGTAGAAACTGATGGTGCGGACAACTGATTATCAAAGCCTTGAATCTCTGCCATGCTTGAAAAAGTGGCTCTCGCTTGTTCTGCCTAAAGTGAAATATGTGATCGCTCAACATCTGAGTTCTAGACTAAGTGTAAAACTTTTGAATGAACTTACTAGAAAGTTGAGTCCAAGAGTTAATTGATCTTGCTGGCAGAGTCTTGAACCATGTTTTAGCATTACCCGTGAGAGAAAAAGGGAAAAGGTTTAGGCGAATGAACTCATCAGAGACACCTTTAATATTCTGTGTCCCACAGATATCCAAAAAGTTATCTACATGTTCACTAGCATCCAGAGAACTTGGGCAACATGTTAATAACATAATCTTTAGTCTCATAAGACGAAGCAGCATCAAGTTCAGGATAAACTATGCATGATTGTTGAGAAGAAAATTGCAGCATGGAGAAATCTTGAATAGTTCGAGGGGCACCACTTTTATTGCCGTTCGCAGCCATCTCTTCTTGTTCTTGCTTCTCATTTGCCTTCTCTTCTCTTTGTTCCTTGCGAATTTGCCTACGCTTTCGTTCAATCTCTAGTTCGAATTCCACAAGCTGCTTTTCTGAGGAACGAGTATCGATCATTCACCTACAAAGAACCAAAGAATGATTTCAGTAATATGCTTGCAGATGTGTCGCAGAGAACCTGGTGATGATTAGCACAAACAACGATTGATTTAAGTGAACACAAAGAAAAAGTAAACTAGAGAAGTCCAATTCCTAATAACTCACAAATTACAAACAAAAGACTCCAACTGGAAGACTACAAGACTTATGGTGGTATAGAAGAATGAAAAGGCAAAAGAAGGTATCCAAATAGAATATGATAACAGAATACTAATAGTCAGACAAAAAGAAAGTCAAATTGACAATTCAAAAATGGGGATGCAACCAACAAATTTTTTTTTTTTTAATTTTTTTTATAAAAACAAATATAAGATAAAGAACAAAGACAAAAAAAAAATCAATTAAGGAAAGAGTAATCAACAAGCCGAGTCCGGATTAAGAGGCAATCCCCGTCAACAGCTCCAAAAACTTGATGTAAATTAAACTAACCTAAATAATAGATTAATTTAAACCAAAGTAAACTCACAAGCGCACAAATCAATTGTATAAATATATGCAAATACGAGGTCGATCCTACAGGGATTGCTTTTAATACCAATTCAACCAACTGATTACACGAAACTTAACTTAATTAGAAAATAAATGATTGATTAATTGATTACAAAAAATAATTAAAACTTCAACTTATAATCAAATGAGGAATATGAAAAATGAAAGCACACAAGAAATGAAGGTTTAACGAATTAATATGATGAAAGCCTAAGGTCACGAATCCACCAATAACAATCGTATTTCCTTTTCTTCAAGTCGATTACTATCCAATTACCATGTCAATATTTCAGGTTATTCTTTCTAAGATATGAATCAATTCATGGTCAGGCATCAACTCGTGTGTCTATACGTGACAACTATATCCTATTGGTTAGGCATATAGTTAAACTCATAAAAACCCATTAAGCACTGAAGAATCATGTCAACCAAGTAGGACTAGTTTGATATTGGTCATCCTCACTAGTTTGTCTACTCTTCTTAACCTTAGTTCCAATAAATCTAAGTGATTGGTCATCCTCTTAGATTTATCTAAATATCTAGAAACAAGTTCACAATGATGGCCAGTCACAAGAACATTTGAAACTAGAATAAATTAAACACAAAGATTAAGAATTAAACATGGTATGTAATCGAACAATAATCAACAAGACACTTCAAGAATAATCATGTCATGGTTTCATCATAAACCTTAGAAAAGTAGTTTAGTTATGCATAGTCATAATAAAAATCACAAAAGAAGTAATGGAAGAAGATAAAACCCGGAAAAGAATGGTAAAGCACGCTAAGCTTCCTTTCTTTACTTTGGATGAATTTTCTGTATTAAGTTCCCCCCTTTTTAGATAGCCTAGGGCACTATATTTATTCTAATAAAACCCTAAAAGGTTTGATAAAAACTCTCCTAAAAGAGAACAAATTCCTAAATAATCAATGAGAGAAACTAGGAAAGAATCCTTCTTGGCTTGGAAAACACTTCATCTGATTTGCATGCCGAGTTTGAGGTTGATTTCTCTTCTGGAAAATTCTGTAAAAACTACAATGCATGGACACGGGGAAAACTCAATGTATCCCGTATCTGACACGCAGGGATACGGATACGTACAAGATATGCGTGGATACACGACCGATACGTATAGGAATGAAGGGATACGTTCTTTGTTGGTGAGATACGCGTATCATACTTTTTGGATCGTTTCAAACAAAATCAGAAAAAAAAAATCCAATAGATCCGAACAGAATCGTGATTGATTCGAATTAGATAATTGAAACGATTGTTTAACTAAAAACCAAAATGATTTCGAACCTCAGAAATCAGACTTGTCGTCTGCAATTGCTCCGTCCGTCCGTCGTCTCTATCGTCTCCATCTGCAACTGCTCCGTCGTTTCCATCGTCTCCGTCTGCAACTGCTGGTGAAAGCCTTCAACTTCATTTTCACTTTGTTAATTTTGAAACTCAATCTGATTGCAGAACCCATCTCTAAAACTGAAAGAAAACCTACTTTTCTGTTTTTATTCGAAGCTAAAAGCCCCCCTTTTGCTTTGACTGATTCAATCTGAAAAGTGTATCTGTTATGCAAAATTGAAAAAGCCAAAAGTCAATTTTTCTTTTTGTATATAATATTATTTTGTATTTTGCATATTATAAATAATATATGTTGTGCTTTCATCATATTTAGATTATAATATTTTATGGATATGCTTTCATGATGTATTTTTTAATCTCTTAAGTTAATATAAATTTCTCATGTAATAGTCTCTGTCTATACAGTGGATTGATTCTCATTGTTTATATATTTGTTAATTTAGGAAAATGAATCAACCGGATAATCATGCGAATGATATTGCTAATCTGGATGAGATTGTTGAAAATTATAATGCTCCGCTGTGGAAGTATGTCAAAAAGCTCTCGGGAAATAGAGGAGGAGGAAATACTGAATTTCAATGCAATTATTGTCAAATTTTTTATAAAGGGTCCTACTGTGAGATCCCACATCGCCCAGGGGAAGTGATCCTTATATGTATATTCCCATCCCTACCTAGCACGAGGCCTTTTAGGAGCTCACTGGCTTCGGGTTCCATGGGAACTCCGAAGTTAAGCGAGTACCATGCGAGAACACTCCCATGATGGGTGACCCACTGGGAAGTTCTCGTGTGAGTTCCCAAAAACAAAACCGTGAGGGCGTAGTCGGGGCCCAAAACGGACAATATCGTGCTACGGTGGTGGAGCGGGCCCGGGATGTGGTGGACCTCGGGTCGGGATGTGACAAAAATTAACCAAAAAAATTATTGTATCAAAATATGGGTACATTCTTAAAAAAAAAAGAAGATATTAGGCTTAATAACATTAGTAAATTTCTTCGATTAAATTTGACATGAATACATTTTAAAATTAAAGAAAAAAGAATGTACCCATATAAGTTTAAAAATTGATTAAAAAAAATTGAATAGATTTTATATATAAAAAAAGGGTACATTCTACATATAACAAATTGGTATATTTAAGAATGAGTACATTTTAAGATTAAAAAGTTTTACATGAATGGGTACATATAATTAGCATGGGTACATTTAGCAAAATAAAAAGTATAAATAAAAAAAATATATGGGTACAAATACAAATAAACTTTAAAAAATATGGGCATAAAAAGAAATTAATATGTGAGTACAAAAAAAAAAAATTTGAAAAGAAAATTGGTACAAATTAAAAAAAGAATTACAAATTAAAAATGGGTACAAACTAAAACTAAAAATATATGATAAAAAATTTATTCATAAATATAAATATACTAATTGTAAGTTTTGCAGTTCATTGGTTTTCAAGTGGTTATGAATGTTTGTTTTTCATTATGTCTAAAAGATTGGACAAGTGATACAAAACGAAAGGAAAATATTAAAGACGATGATTCTAATGTGCTCCTACAGTATGAAAATCGGTCTAAAAGAATACGTAGAACCAACTGTGTGCATGCTTTTGAAAATGTTGATCCACATATGATTAACGCGTCTGTTTCTCAAAATTCGTTGGTTGAACATACTAGCAGACCTTCTGTTGACCTCTCTATTCCTGAGTTTGTTAACAATGATAAAACATTGGATTCTACCTTGCTTAAAAAACAAATGTACACGCGTGAACAAAAAGGGAAGAGCATTCTTGATTTGTCAAACAAAGTTGAATTTTTTTTTATGAAATCGTAAATGTTGAAGATCATAGTCTCATGAATAAGGGCTAGGCCTTTTTTCAACAAAAAAAAAAAAAAAAGGAAAAGAAAGAAGAAGTGCGTTTCAAATTTTATGCAACAACTGTTCTAGTTGGTTGTTTTGCGTTTGCTTAATTACGCATTGTTGTTGACTTTTTCTGTTTGTTTTGTTCATTTTTTTTCCTTTTTAGTTTTGTGGCTGTGTGTTTTTTTTTTTTGTTTTTTTTTTTGTAGGAGTTGTGAAAGATTATATCGACTTGGGTGATAAGAGTAATATGTGTGTTCATTGTTGACACACCCCGACCGAGATCGAGGCATGCTGGCCGTCATGTGAGTGTGACGTAGTCATGTGCACAGTGCGGAAGCAATAAAATAGCAAGAATTACGAATGAATAAAAAACCAAACTTCAAGGAGTGCTAGAACGGGAATAAGTGTGAATACACAATCAGAACATAATTAGTCTAAGTGCAGTCAAGCACAAGAAGTACTAATTTAAATCACACCCAAAGGTGGTCCTACATATGTGATGGCCTGTCAGAACCTCCGCTGTAGCCTCGTGAGTCACCAACAACGCTACCTAAAACCTGGAGGGGCGCAAAACAGAAAGCGTGAGTGGGCAAAAACAAAGCTTTTCGAAAATCATTTTCCTTAATAAACAGTTACATCCCCTCGCCGTAAAACCTGTATACTTTCCCAGAAAATAGTATATACATATACTAAATCTCAACTGAAATCATCATCGTCAAAATATGTAAACAAATCAAGAATATGCCATGCCATATAAACCAAATCATCAGGTAAGTAATTCAAATGCAATAATAACTGCAATAACTGATCAGCTGAACTCTAGCTCATAAATCATGCCTGCACAAGAGTCGAACCCACTTATAGTGGTCTATACGACAGGACTGGGTGTAAAACAATACGCTCTAGTGCTACAATCACGTGAAGAATGTGCGAATGATCGCAGGTCACCTACAAGTCGAACCCATTGAAAGTGGTCTATATGACAGGACTGTGCACCTAACTTGGATCCAAGATGAGCGTGTGGTGCGGGAGGTGAACATCACGTGAAAGACAATACCCCTAACCCTGGATGAGAGCACTAACACCGGGGTGCAGGTTAATGAGCTCTCGATGCATCTAAACATAATCTTCACATCCACAACCCCTAATTGCAGGTCCCTAACCTTATCCTCCACAAAATCAACTCCAGCACCGCCACATCCCTCAATTGCAGGTCCCTCGACCCTAAAATCGCAGCTAGTGTTAACGAAACAACAAAGAGAGTGGTCATGCAAACCGGTGTCTTTTGGTTGAAGAGATATTTTTCATAACTATGGAAGAATGAGAGAGAGAGAGAGAGAGAGAGAGAGAGAGAGAGAGAGAGAGAAACAAAGTTACAATAGAGAAAAGGAACATGCATGAGGCATGTGAGTGATGGAAAAAATGAGACCAGTAAATGGACATTGCTTTGAGAAACAAAGTTACAATAGGGAAAAGGAACATGCATGAGGCATGTGAGTGATGGAAAAAATGAGACCAGTAAAGGTACACTGCAACGCAATGTCTAAAAATGATTTTTTTTATATTTTTTATTCACATGGTGCAAGGTTGGCAGTCACGTCAGTAAAAATGTAGACCCTATATTTGTCACGTCATCAATTAACGATTAATTTAACGAATTTCTTATCGAATGAATGAAATTGAAAAGAAATATAAGTAAAATGTATGAGATTGAAATATTCTAAAGATATTATATGATTTTGCAATTGACCCTAAACTTTATGGGTAAAATGTACCCTAGAATTTATCACATGCCACACACATGCTCCACAAATAAATAAATAAAAGGGTTCTTTAGATTTAAGCCTATGCAACACTTATTTCCTTGACAAAAACCCATCTCATTTTAAACATCCAAATAATACCCAAATTTGAAGTAGGCTGCCATGTAAACAAATAAATACCTATTATTTTCAAACTATTTACAATTGTGTCACAACACTCTAATTATGTTAATGAATATAATTATCCACCATAATTGTGGGAAATGACACACCCCGACCCGGGATGTCCACTAAGACTTTGAATCGAGCTGTGTTGGCCGACACCTGGAAGATGATGAAGCCATAAAGTGTAGTGATGTGGAAGATGTAAATAAATTTAAACCTAAAAGTGCCTAAATACAAGAATGGCCAAGTTGGCCTCAATTTTCAATTTTTCTAATTGTTGGTTTGAGGAGCCTCCATATCTTCTCCGGAATGTTATCCTCCAAGATTTTATGCCATCTTGATTATTTGAATAAAATTATTACCGTTTCTCTCTCTCAAAAAAAAAAAAAACAATTCTCTTATTATACAAGAGAAATTAAATACATTAGAAAGCACCATCCGTCTTCTATGTTTTTTTATTTACTTTTCTTAATCTATTTCTCTCCTCAATTTTTCTGCTATGTTCCCTCATTTGGTTTTCGATTTTCCTACAAGTTTTCATTTGAAAAGAAAAAACTTTATTCACATGCCTTCTACGTCGGTGCTCAGGTTTACAATTTTTTTTCTTTTTTTGGTTTTTGGTTTTATCCTTGCTCATAAATTTTTTTCTTTTTACTGCATATTGATATTGAGTTACCGTTTGTAAATGCCTTTTTTTTTCACTTGCTGAAAATGTCACAGTCAAGATTTTAAGGGAAATACCCAGAAATAAGACAATTTCTTAATATTGGGACAGAAATAGGACATTTCAAATATGCACACGTCATGCACAACAATCGGATAGAAATAGGATTTTTCTTACACCTTGAAATGACCAAATTGTCCTCCCACATAAATGGATTATCTAGAAATTCCAGCCCTCATTTCTCATTTTGTAGAGAGAGAAACAGAGAGGAGGGAGAGAGAGAAAATCTTTGTCGCCCAATTCCAGTTCGAAGAATCCTAACCCACCCATCTTCTTTATCCAAGCTCTTTCTTTCTTTCTTTCTTTCTTTCTCTCTCTCTCCTTTCTCTTTACATTTCGAATATGCACAAGAGCTATCTCTCTAACCCACCCATCTTCATCGATTTTTACCTTTTCATTTGTCGGCTTTGTGAACTAGGTTTGCTTAACTTTGCTTTTTGATTGATGGATTTTTGGAGTTGAAATGATTGGTTTGGTGTTTCTTGGAGGAGACCCACATCCTTCAATTTTGATGTTTGATTTTTTTATCATTTTTCTGATTTATACGTGAGTTTTCATTTCTTTTGTCTTCTCCCTCCCTCTACCCCCTATCTCAATCCAAATTTACAAGCACTAAAATAGGGTTTGGCTTTTTGCTGCAATTAAATGAAAAAACGTATTAAAGGTTAGATGCCTTTTGGAGAAGAGATAAATTTGTGGGAAAGATATAGAAAACGAAGTGGAAAGAAAGAAGAGAGAAGGATTGGACGAAATTGTTTCGCTTACTCATTCGCTCTCTTTGTATTAAACTCTGGACGAAATTGTTTCGCATACTCGTTCACTCTCTTTGTATTAAACTCGCTCATACACTGTGTGTACACGACATGAACATGACATGCACATGTTATGCTCACAGATCTAAGCTCAACTCAAAACCCATAGGTCACAGCTCTTTCTTCGAAATCAGAAAAATGACGCAATCGAATAAATGGCCCTAAACTTTATATGAAGAATCGAAGATTCATTAGTTTGATTTTGGTATCAAATTTGATTGGGTTCAAATATTTCAAGGATTTGAAAAATGCAGTTTGAATGGGCATGAAAGAACCCATCTGAATAATTGGAAATTGTTTCACAAACTCGTTCGTTTTTTTCATATTTGCAGGACCTGCCTCTAAATCAAAGGAAAAAAAGTAGTTAACTACGTTAATGCGAAGAGTATCAAAGATGTAAATACGCACCATATACATTATATGCACACCACATGCACATGATATGCACAGAACGGGAGAAACTTTAACGGCAACATATTGGTATGGTGGAAACAATTAAAACATAATTGTTATGTATATAAGGTTATAGTGATAGTTTGAAAAGTCTTGTTACGTGCATCAACCACCGCTTGACCGTGCACGTGGAGAACATGATACTTGTTGTCGTTATTTTATGGACACACATGACCCTTAACGTCCTCTAAGCTTTTTCTTAATTTTGTTTTTCACCAAGGCCAACTAGGTTGTGGTCATACTCGCTGAATTTTGGGGCACAACATACGTGCATCGTAACTAGTGAATATTCCCACTTCTCATATTAAGATGTGGCCATGCACACCATATGCACACCACATGCACATTACAGAAAAATTTTCACAAATTTTTGCAATTGAACACTTGAACCAAAAATTGTTCCATCCCAGTTTTGTAGCACGACAAAACTTAAAATTATTCCGCAACCCATACACCCCAACATGAAACACAAACCCTAATTTAACTTCTAAGTATTAATTCATCTTACAAACAACCCATTTATTCCATAAATTATTGATGAAGGAACTTGGAACTGAACACCCTACCTTACTATGCCTGCCGAAGCCTTAGTCATAGGAAAAAATGGAACTTTCAGACCAAAACAAAAAATATGGTACAAAATCCGGCTCACTCTTTTTACCTCTCTCTCACATCCCTTTGTTCGAAATTAAAGGTATGAGATCAACCCAAAACCCATCTCACTCTTCTTGACTCTTTTTGGACTTCCCTCTCTTCGAAGTCAGAGCTCAGAGATTTGAGCTCAACCTAGAAACCCAGAGCTCACAGAGCTCTCTGGACATCACTTTCTTCCAAATGTGAATAGTGATGCCATGGGCTGATGATTTTTAGTATTATATGTGGGTATTTTTCGGTTTTGTGCATGGTGTGCATCGCGGGCTTGTCCTATTTCTGTCACAAGATTAAGAAATTGTCCCATTTTGGGGTTTTTTCCAATTTTAAAGGCCTTTTCTTTGTTTCATCTTATTTTCCTCCTTTTCTTTGTCTAATTATGATGCAGTTTTCTTTTATTACTATAAAGACCTTTTCATTGTCCAATTATGCCTATGCCACCTCTTTCTGGTTTAAATGCACTCCTTTTGTCACACATTGTATCTAATAGAGCATATGAAAACGAGGGAAATACGGATTATATATGCGCCTTCATTATCATAAATATACTTTGTCGTAGCTTTGTTATATGTCCCCCATTTGTTTTTTATGTGTTCAACTATTCTATTGCTTTGAGTTAAGTGTAACAAACCAACCACAATAAGAGCTCCCTTTTTCAAAATTTGTAGAAATCGGCTGCGAACCCAAAATACATAAGAGAAAACACCTCTACGAAGATGAAGATGTGCCCGCGAACAGTGAAGTAGAGAAATCTTAAATAGTCTTAAGACCTGCAGCATTGCGCATGCGTTTTTTCTTGTACTGTACAAATATAAAGAAGCACTTCAAACTGAATCCAAACCCGGTGAACTCTTCACTAGAAGTTGTAGCGATTGCAGAGTTTGTATGATGAAAACCACAACCCACCGCACGTTCAATCCCCACTGTTCATACAAAGGGGAGAAACGAACTCAACCGCATAGACCTCTTTCTCATACCGTCTTTTTTGTGCTGCTTCTTCATCCAACTTCATTGTCTTCAAATTCGAATTCATTTTGTTCAATGTTTGTTGAATTTTGATTTGGGTTTGCATAACAAATATTCAACTATTTTTCCTTTCCCCTTTTGATGTAGGAGTGTTGATTGGAGGAGTTTAGTGAGAAGAGTTCTCAGGCTTATGCTGCAGATTAAAGGACTGATGGACGCTACCCACAGAAAAAGGGTAATGCTAGGGAGACTAAATCGTGGGTCTCTCTGCTTTGACCCTTTTCTTTTGTGTTTAGCATTTTCATTCTTCTACCATTTCTCTCATCTCTGCTTTATCGTCGCCTTTTCTCTTCGGTTTTTGCTTTTCCGTCTGTTTAAACCTAGGGTTTTGGGTGTTTTCTACGGTCTGATAAAATTTGTTTTCAAGATTTATGGGGTTGTGATCGGTCTTGAATATTTCGCGGTTTTTGCATTTGTTTATGTCTGATTTGCACCTATTTTGGTCGGATCTATTTTTGATTTTGTTTTCCGTTTGAGCATCGGTTGTTTTTGCATCGTTGGGAAGTTAATTTTTTGCAACTAAGGTATGTTTTATAACTGCTGTGTTTTGATTTTTATGCTGTGTTTTGGTTAATTTTGGATGGAATTGTAACCGTTTGGTTTTGGGTTGGCTCTGATCCTGTGCTAGGGTTTTCCTGGTTAAGAGGATATTTTGCGGTTTGGTTCCTCGCTTGGTCAGTCGCAGATTTACCAATGATTTTGGCGGTCTTGTTATTTTTTGTGCAAGTTGTTTCTCTTTTTTTCCTGGTTTGACGACTCCTTGGTTGGTGTTAGATTAAAATGTGTTTGTATTTTTTTTCGAAGAGATGAGAGGGGTGATTGGAATTTGGGAAAACTTGTTCTCAGGTTAAAATTTGTATATGATTTCAGCGCTGTGTGCATTGTCAATTTGAAATTAGTGAGCCATAAATAATTTTTTGGAAATAATAAGTGTCTGAAGAATTTTATGGCGTTCAAGCTATCTTGCTATTGATAGGTGTTACCGTGTTAGGTTAGAATGTGTTTGTAATTTTTTGCAAGAGATGAAAGGATGATTGAGATTTGGGAAAATTTGGTATTAGGTCAAAATTTGTTTATAATTTCAGTACTCTGTTTATTGCTGATTCGGAATTAGTGAGGCAAAAAATTCTTTGCGAATAATAAGTGTTTGATAAGTTATAACGCATTCGATCCATCTTAATTGTCTACCAAAGGTGTTAGTGTGCAGATTCTATTGGCAATCATCTAAGATGATCTTTGTAGTCAAAACATTGTCGAACATGGTCATTCCATATAGAGGAAAGTGTTGGTAGAAAATCTTTCGTTTCAGCTAAATGGTTGGTGGAAACGAAAACAAATCACATTACAGACCAATACATGTTGAAATTATGGTGAAACAAAAACACAAATACAGTGTTTCTGATACCCATGATACCAAAAAGGTCAAGCGGAGTCATTTAATGGTTGTTGAGGTTGAGTCTTTTGTCTTACTGAATAAGAGTATATACTATATGAGGGAAAAAAAATTAAGATCCCATACGCTATTAGTCTCATATCACAAGGGAAATAAAAGCTTTAGAAGGCATTCCTTTTTTTTTTTTTCTTTTTTTTTTTTTTCATTTTTCAGTTTGTTTTTCAATTCAGTTGTCAGCACTATTTTCTTTTTACTACATGTGTGTTTTTTGTTTTCAACAGTATATAAACATAAAAAAGGCTCCAAACCTCCGAAGAAAGCAGCAAGATCTTTAAAAAAAATCACAAGAGAGAGACTTTGCAGATTTTGAAAATTGCTGTGAGTGAAGTCAACGTGCTTTTTACGGTCCTTTTATCCTTCAACAAAACATCTAGGTATTTTTTTTCACATTTTACCCTTCTCGGATTCAATCTTTGAGCTTTTGCGTTGAGTATTTTGGTTTTTTTTTTCCTCCCTTTGTTCTTTGTTGGAAGTAGTGTTCTACTCATGCTAATTTTGAGAACTAGGAACTGTAACTGCACGACTAACTATATATAAAATAAGACATAGGTATACTATAATACATTTGGGTAAATGTAATTGAAGGGGAATGTACACATTATTATGACATGAAATTGCATGGACACTCTTTAGCTAAATAGTTTTGATGAAGTATAGTTTTTAGTTTTTTCGCTGAAAAGTCTTTTTGTCAAGCTATCAAATTATAGGATTTTAGTTTTTGGTTTTCGCCTGCTGAACCATCTGATCAATTGGATTGGATTAATGTGTGTGGTACAATATTTTTAAGCCCAAGAAATATTAAAGTATAAAACTTTCTTATAAGGAATTTTTTTTTTATGTTTTCTCACTTTTCTTAGTTTATGATTCAATTTTATACTCCATTCATGTATTTCATCAATTTATCAATTAGGTTGTTCTTCTTTTGTCATTTTAAGAATCAGGTTGTTCTTCTTTTGTGATTTCAGTAATTGAGTTTTTAGTGACTGCACAGATTCATGATTTTTTCACTATTTCGGAGGCAGTTCATGTAAGAATATGAGTATGAGATAGAAGAGTTTTAGGTCCGGCTATAGATGTTCAATCTGATAGGAAACTCATGTTGATAAAAGGAATGCTGATCCTTGTTAAAGAAGGATTTTGTACAGCATTGTGAACGGAACAAGGAAACCAGTTTTTGTTTCCTATATGGATTTTGTCACATCCCGACCCGGGGTCTACCACATCCCGGGCCCGCTCCACCACCGTAGCACGATATTGTCCGCTTTGGGCCCCGACCACGCCCTCACGGTTTTGTTTTTGGGAACTCACGCGAGAACTTCCCAGTGGGTCACCCATCATGGGAGTGCTCTCGCGCGCTACTCGCTTAACTTCGGAGTTCCGGTGGAACCCGAAGCCAGTGAGCTCCCAAAAGGCCTCGTGCTAGGTAGGGATGGGAATATACATATAAGGATCACTCCCCTGGGCGATGTGGGATCTCACAGATTTTGATAGGGAATCCTATTCTGTATTGGTAAAGATTATATGTATATATATGGTGGCCTCTCTTCTCACAGATTTATCTGCTCATATTCGGACTTAATCCTATTCACAAGTCGAGCCTTTGTTCATCTGAGAGAGAAGAGAAGGTCCACTGGGATTTGCTGTCATGGCTTCTGGTTCTGCAACTGGTGCAGGTATGTTTTCTGGTTGTTTTCATTCTAAACATATGAACTGTTTATTTCTCTCTTGTTGTAGTTCATGATTTGGTCTTGATGTTTGTAATCTGGGCTTACATGTGGTATCAGAGCCACAAGACATATAAACATGAATTCAATTTGAAAAGAAGGGATATATATATATATATATATTTTTTTTTTATGCTCTTGGAGAATCGAAATCGGGTTCTGGAGGTAATAAAAGAAACAGGTAGAGGAAAACGACAAATAATGGATCTTTAAATATAATTTATAAAAAAAAAAAAAACAAAAAAAATAAATAAATAAAATTTAACCGTTGGACTCCTTGCGTCATTATCGAATGAGGTTTTCTTCTCAGACAGAAGAAGGTCTGGGTTTTCCCTTTTTTTTTTTTGAAACCCTAAAATCTTTGATTTTCAAATTCTCAAAAATTGTTTCCGCTGCCCGTCTCGAGAATTTGAAATGCTGTGATTAAAAGGTTTGTAAGCAATTACTTAGATTCTATTGAATATCTGTATATGTGAATGTGTTTTGCTTTTCTGCAATTATTCGATTGAATAAGTGAGTTATATGTTAGATGAATTCTTTTCAGATTATAAGTCTCGATTTTGATTTAACCATGATAATTCTTCTTTTTTCACATGTATGAGACACCATTAAACCATTCGGTGTCTAAAGATATATGGCTGAAATAAGAGGAGTGTATAAATACATCATTTTACTCTATGTATGCTTATCAACAGATTGTTGTTAAGACTATATGTATGGGTTTTGTGATTTAGTCATGATGTGCGAAATTGATGTTGAGATGAAATCAGGAACTGACAAGTTCATATTTGTGATTTCATGACTGGTGCAGCATCTGCAATATCATTAAGGACTATGAATTTGGCAAACATTCCCGTCCTCACAGGTGGAAGCAACTACAAGAAGTGGAGACGTGAGATTAGACTTTTATTGATACTCAATGAATTCGACATCGCTCTTGAAACTCCAAAACCAATTTTGCACGATCAAAGCACAAGGGCTGAGATACTTGATGCAGAAAGATGGTTCAGAGCAAACAAAGTAGCACTTTCTATACTTGAAAGTGCTATGACTGATACGGTTCGAGGTGGGATCAAGAGGCATGAATTTGCAATTGACTATTTACAAGCAATTGAGAGGAAATTCAAAGAATCCCAGAAGGCAGAAATCAGTCAGTACATGGCGATGCTTACCACATACAAGATTGAAGGAACGGGATCAATAAGAGACCACATCATGAAAATGTCTGATGCAGCCGAAAAACTGAATTCTCTAGATGTCAACATTGGTGAGAAACAGCTAGTCTTCATGATTCTTCAAGCCCTCCCAATCAAATATAGTCAATTAAAGGTATCTTACAACACTCAAGATAGAAACTGGGATGTTGATGAGCTAATAGCTCAGTGTGTTCAAGAAGAAGCTAGACAGAGGCAAGAAAGAGGAAAAGAAGTTGAAATAGTGAATTTTGTGCAACCAGACAAGGGGAAAAAGTTTTTCAAACACCCTTGTAAGAATTCTAATGTCAAAGTAACCTCTTTTAAGCCTTATGCATCTGCCAAAGTCAAGGGTTCTACCATGGGACCTAGCAATCTTATGGTCAAAACTAAGAACATTGCTAAACTTAAATGTTTTTTCTGCAAAACTAAAGGACACTTGAGGAAAGATTGTCAAGTTTTTCAGGACTATCTTAGAAGCAAGGGTGTAGAACAAGTAAATATCTGTGTTGAGACAAATTTGATTGAAGTCCCTGTGAATTCCTGGTGGTTTGACACGGGTTGCTCAGTTCATATCACAAACTCTTTAGAGGGTTTTGTGAAGTCAAAACAATCTGGTTTCAGCAATTATAATGTTTTTGTCGGAGAAGGTACAAAGGTTGCAGTAGAAGCTATTGGAATGGTATGGTTAAAACTGCCTTCCGGTTTTATATTAAAGCTGAAAGATGTACTTTATGTGCCTAAAATGAGGAGAAATCTGATATCTGCTTCTAGGATTGTCAAAGACGGTTTTGCCTTTCTAGGTGATGATGACAGCTTAAAAGTTTTTGAAAAGAACCACCTAGATTGTGTTTTGGGAACTGCGTATTTAAGTGACAATCTGTGGTGTTTGGATTGTACTGTGGAAACTCTCAACCAACATGTCTTAAACACAAGCATTAAGAGAATGCACAGCAGTGATGATTCATTCATTCTTTGGCACAAGAGGTTAGGCCATATATCAAAGGAAAGAGTTTTAAAGCTATCAAAAGCCAAGTTAATTCCTGAACTGAATTTTGCTACTGAAACCGAATGTGTGGATTGTGCCAAGGGCAAAATGACTAATACTAGAAAGTTAGAAGCCAAAAGGAGTCATGATTTGCTAGAGATTATACACACTGATATCTGCGGTCCGTTTCCGAATAAGACCATCTGTGGTAATTCTTATTTTGTCAACTTTATTGATGACTTCTCAAGGTTTTGTTACACTTATCTAATTAGTGAGAAATCATCTGTCCTTGATTATTTCAAAATTTACAAAACTGAGGTGGAAAAGCAATTAGGCAAGTCCATTAAGATTGTGAGATCGGATAGATGAGGAGAGTACTTTGGCAGGTAGAGTGAGGCAGGACAACACAAAGGCCCGTTTGCTATCTATCTTCAACAACAAGGCATTGTTGCCCAATACACTACACCTGGAACACCACAACAAAATGGGGTTTCAGAGAGGAGGAATAGAACTCTTATTGGAATGGTAAGAAGCATGATGATTAGATCAAAGTTACCAGGTTTTCTATGGGGAGAAGCTCTAAAAACAGCAACTTACATATTGAATAGAGTTCCAAGCAAAGCAGTCTCATCTACACCTTTTGAAATCTGGAATGGTAGAAAGCCTAGTTTTGATTATTTCCATGTCTGGGGATGTAAAGCTGAGGCTCGAATTTACAGTCCAAATGAGAAGAAATTAGACTCAAGGACTGAATCATGCTACTTCATTGGATACTCTGAAAAATCTAAAGGATACAAGTTTTACTGTCCTCAAGCTCACACAAGGATTCAAGAAACTCACAATGCAAGATTCTTTGAAGATCAAGATGTTGCAGAATTGTCACAAGGCAGGTTCATTTTTGAAGTGCTTAGTCAAACTGAGAAGTCTTCATGCAGTGATTCTTACAAGGAAATATTGATAACTCCGGCATCCATGATAGAACTGGAGGAAGAACAATCAGAACTTCAGAATAATATAGAAAGAATGGAAGTTGATTTTGGGTCCCAAACACAGATTCAAGGGGATCACACTTCAAATAATGAAGCACAGATGAATCCGAGCACTGAAGTTGTGCATGATCCAGTATTACCATTAAGACAATCTTCAAGGGTCCGAAAAGCAACAATGTCAAATAACTATGTTTATCTACAGGAAAATGAGTTTGATCTTGGTGATGTCGATGATCCCCTTACTTATTCTCAAGCTATGGATAGTCCTCAACAAACATTATGGCACAGTGCAATGAAGGAGGAATTAGAGTCAATGTCAAAGAACAACGTGTGGACATTAGTGGATTCTAAACCCCAAATCAAGGCTATCGGGTGTAAATGGGTTTTTAAGACCAAGAGAGATGCTCAAGGCAAGATCGAACGATACAAAGCTAGATTAGTTACCAAGGGATTTACTCAGAGGGAAGGAGTGGATTACAATGACACTTTTTCTCCCGTCTCTTCTAAGGATTCCATGAGGGTTATAATGGCCCTTACTGCTTATTACAATCTGGAACTGCACCAGATGGATGTAAAAACAGCCTTCCTCAATGGCGAACTGAAGGAAGACATCTACATGAAGCAGCCTCCTGGATTTGTTGAAAGGGGGAAAGAAGACATGGTCTGTAAGCTTAACAAATCAATCTATGGTCTAAAACAAGCATCAAGACAGTGGTTCTTAAAGTTTGATCAAGTAGTCACAGGCCAAGGATTTGTGGAAAACAAATTAGATGATTGCATTTATGTTAAGTTTTCAGGCACAAATTTAATATTTTTAGTGTTGTATGTCGATGACATCCTCCTTGCAAGTTCTAACATGAAGCTGCTCAAAGACACTAAGACCATGCTCAGCAAAAGTTTCGAAATGAAGGATCTTGGAGAAGCACACTATGTGCTTGGTATTGAAATCGTTAGAGATAGATCAAGAAGATTACTTGGTTTATCACAAAAGGGATATATAGAAAGGGTTCTAATGAGGTTCAACATGTCAAGCTGCAGCAATGGTGAAGTGCCAATAAACAAGGGAGATAGATTTTCAAAGACTCAGTGTCCTAAAACTCCCTTGGAGCTAGACAAAATGAAGAATAAGCCTTATGCTTCATTGGTGGGAAGTTTGATGTATACAACCATTTGTACAAGACCGGACATTGCTTTTATAGTTGGAGTGTTGGGTAGGTTTCAAGCAAATCCAGGAGAAGCACACTGGGTAGCAGCAAAGAAAGTGTTACGGTACCTGCAAAGAACCAAGAACTATAAGTTGGTCTATGGCAGGGATGAGCTTCTAGAGTTAGTTGGATACACTGATTATGATCTAGCCGGTGATGTAGATGACAGAAAATCCACTGGAAGTTACATCTTCATGCTTAGTGGAGGTGCAGTCTCCTGGAAAAGTGCCAAACAGACTATTATAGCCACATCAACAATGGAGGCTTTGACAAAAAAAAAAAAAAAAAACAATGGAGGCAGAATTTATAGCCTGTTTTGAAGGGATGAAGCAAGCTGTATGGTTAAAGAATTTTGTGACAGATTTAAAGGTTGTTACTTCTGTGCAAAAGCCTATAACAATGTATTGCGATAACAATTCTGCAGTATTTTTCAGCAAGAATAATAAGAGGACTTCGGCCTCAAGACTGATGGACATAAAGTTTCTTAAGGTCCGAGAAAAGGTTAGAGAATGAGCAATTCAGGTGGAGCACTTGAGGACTGATGCAATGATTGCAGATCCGTTGACCAAGGCTCTGCCAATTGGAATGTTTAAAGCACATGTCTCTCGGATGGGAATACTTGAATCATTTGATCAGTGGGAGTGACCTGCTACAAAATGGCTGTTTAATTGCTGCTGTGAAGTTCAAGGAGCTGGTGCAGTAATATGAGCAGGTTTTCAGTTTTGTTTTTATGTGTCTTGTAGTCGAATAATAATGGTATTAGGATTGTTAGCCTTGATTTTATTTAATTATCGAATTGAGATCAGTGATGATGGTCTGTTGTTTCGAGAAATAAAGTTTGGTATAATTCATTTGATGCTTCTGTAATGGTTAGTCTGTTTTAAAAGCACTTGTTGATGAATTATTGATTCATGCGTTGTTTTGAGGCAACGATTTATTTCAAATCTTGCTGACAATGGTATGAAATAGTGGGAGCAAATAGTTTTGCTTATTGACTAGTATTGATCCAGTTCATAACGTTGAGAATACAGATTGGATGTATGTAGCTCCTGGAAAATTGTTTTACTTTGTTGTGGTAATACAATTACAAGAGTTCTGCATTTTGAGATGTATGATAGTTGGTTATGATTGAAAACTTTTGTCACCAGGCTTAGTGATCACTCCTATTTGAGAATGATTGAATAGGCTAAGAACTTGAAATTGTTCTCATACTCAAGTGGGAGAATGTAAGAATATGAGTATGAGATAGAAGAGTTTTAGGTCCGGCTATAGATGTTCAATTTGATAGGAAACTCATGTTGATAAAAGGAATGCTGATCCTTGTTAAAGAAGGATTTTGTACAGCATTGAGAACGGAACAAGGAAACCAGTTTTTGTTTCCTATATGGATTTTGATAGGGAATCCTATTCTGTATTGGTAAAGATTATATGTATATATATGGTGGCCTCTCTTCTCACAGATTTATCTGCTCATATTCGGACTTAATCCTATTCACGAGTCGAGCCTTTGTTCATCTGAGAGAGAAGAGAAGGTCCACTGGGATTTGCTGTCATGGCTTCTGGTTCTGCAACTGGTGTAGGTATGTTTTCTGGTTGTTTTCATTCTAAACATATGAACTGTTTATTTCTCTCTTGTTGTAGTTCATGATTTGGTCTTGATGTTTGTAATCTGGGCTTACAGTTCATTGAGTTGGATGTAATTCTGTTGAACCTGAAAATCATTCGGTCTTCAGGGTGACCAAGTAAGTTTGTGAAGGTCCATTTTGTTTTGATTCTTATATAATGTGACAATATTTGTTATTTGAGTCAGATAATTTTTGGAATCGATTTGAAACAAAGATGAGAGAATATGCAAATTAGTTGGTTATATAGGAGGAAATGAGTCTATGCTGCCCTTTGGATGACAGTAGTTTTAAGATCATTGAGAGTGATGATATTTCAATGATATTTGTTTGTAGGAAACTGATTTTAAACAAAATAGTTATCTTTTTTTAAAGCTCATGCAGGTTTTATGAATATCAAACCTTAGGGATATCATGTTGTTCTAGCTTGTTATCTAGATTTACAACTGCATTTTCCTGCGGTTGTTTAGAGAGGTTTTTCATGCTATCCGATGTTGTATAGTTAGGTTTTTACGTTTGATTATTTAGTTTAATGGCTATTTGGATCTTTACAAGTATTCTTTCTTTGGGTATTTTTTTGGGCTGATAATTAAATTCATATAATTTTTTTGGCCTTTCGGTTCATCAGTTATGTTATGTTTGGCTGATCTTAAACATAAAATGTGTTTTGCTGAGAGGCTATTCATTAGCGTGTGCTCATTCTATCTACTTTCGCTGTTTTTTTCTTTGCTTCAGCTTTGATTTTTGTTCAACTGCTTTGCTAATTTGTACTGTTGCTGTTTTTGTCTTGCACTTTGTTTTGTTTCTCTCAAGTACTGTCTTCGGTTGTGATGTAGAAACAAGGCTTTATTTAATTTTATGAGTTCTCTATGTTTTGTAAATGTATTTGTAAAATCCAACGTAGTTTGCTCGGTTCTTTATAATTGTTGATATTTTATTTTGACAGGTTTTGAAAAATCCTAGTGATTCCCGTTTCAGCCATTTTCTTGCTAGCTTTTCATGCCTTTTGTCATCAAGGTAATCAGCTTAAACTTCTGTAAGTGTTTATTAGAAGTTTGATTGTGCGGCTTTCGTTTTGCTTTTTATAGTTTGAGCAAATTTTATTATGCTGTTTTACTTGCGTTAAATTAGAGTGTAACTTTTGATTTAAAGCTGCGCTGTGTTATTTTTGTTTCTCTGGTGTCTATTCATTGATTTTTTTTTGGGAGACTTGGATGCGGTCCTTGACCATAAGTATTATTTGATTGAAATCTTGTTGGTTTTTAATTTTTGATTGAGGTCACTGAAATTAATGTGATAATTTATTTCTATGTACGTTACTATATTTTTTAAATTAAAAATTAGAAATTTTAGTTGTTTATATAAATGAGATTTTAAATTAAAAAAAACACATAATTTATGGGATTAAAAATATTAAAATATAAATATACTATTGTGTGTGTGTGTGTATATATATAAACATGGGTACATTCATCAAAATTAACCAAAAAAATTATTGTATCAAAACATGGGTACATTCTTAAAAAAAAAAGAAAAAGATATTAGGCTTAATAACATTAGTAAATTTCTTCGATTAAATTTGACATGGATACATTTTAAAATTAAAGAAAAAAGAATGTACCCATATAAGTTTGGTTCAGAGTCCCCTCCTAACCTTTGGAAGATATTTCTGAAGGTTTCCTTCTCAGCTACCCGCATGATACTCCTACAAGCTTCATGCTCTTCTTTCTCTCTTCTTCTGATTAGCTTTTACTCGACAATAGCTCATGATGTTGGCACTTCTAGCTCACACTCACATTGGCACTTGCTACACAACACCACCCCTTTAACTATGGCTGATTTAGGTCTTTCGGGCAACCTGATAGCTCCTTATGTAGGCCTGTCAACTTGCCTCCTTTCTGCTTTCATTTCCCATGTGGCTTTTCCCTTCCCTTTCTTAGCCCAAGTCAGGTTTATCATGTTTATTGGGGCATCTAGAAAGGGATATGTGTCAATCATTATATTGGCCTAGGGTTTTTCTAACAACAACTTATCCTTGACTATGAGGTCTTGTATCCAGTCTCTGAACTGGTCGTAGTTGGTTATGGAGTGGTTAAAAGTGTAGTGCAGTTTACAATACTTTTTTCCTCTTAATTCTTCTGGTTTAGGCATCTTTTTGGTGCTATCGGGCACAATCACTTTTGCCCGCACCAACTCTTCATAGATCTCTACAGCCTTGGTTAAATCAAAGGAGTGACTCTAGTATTTAAGGGACTTCATACGGACAAATCCACCATCATTCATCACTACTTTCTGATCTTTGACTAGCTGGACTAAACCCTTCACTATTAAAGGTTTGAAATGAGTGGTCATCTTTGCTGCACACATTTCAATCCCCTCTACTCCATTGTTGTTACTCTCTCCAAGCTCTGATCCTTCAAACTCCAATTGATGAATTGCAGCTTTGCTCTTGTAGAAAGGTGGTACCTTGGATGAGTGCTTCACTTGTTGTTCCTCAATTAGCAGCTTCTCATATTTTGTGGCAGCAATTACCAGCTCTTGTAGCTCATTGAACTATACATCATAAAACTTCTTTCTCAAAGGCAACCTCAATGCCTTCTGAGCAATAGATATAAGTTGGGCATGGTTGATAGGGAATTGGCACCTCATCCTTGTCTTTCTAAACCTCATCATGAAGTTCTTTGTGGATTTATGCTCATATTGCTTCACCTCAACTAGATCGTTAATAGACATCTCGGGCTCCACCCTAAAGAACTGCTCGTGGAATGCCATCTCCATTTGCCCCTAATTAGCAATAGAATTCGGGGGCAACAAAGAGTACCATTGGGATGCTAAGCCAACCAGTGAGTTCCCAAACAACCTTAGCTTATAGTTAGGATTGTCTTTCAACGCCACACAGTGATTGGAGAACTTGAAGATGTGATCTCTAGATGACACATTGCCATCTTCTCCACTAAATGTTGGAAACGCTGGCATCTTGAAGTTAAGGGGAAAAGGATTAAGCTCATCAATGTATTCAGGGTATGGCTTCTTATACGTGATTCTGAACAGCGGGCAAGCATGGGGTTGAGCATTCTGGACCACCATCCTTCTTAACTCAACTAACTCATCTCTAAGTTGCTGGTTGGTTGTATTATTATGTGGGGTGTAAGGAGATTCCCACTTCGGGCTACGAACATTGCCTGAAAAAGTCTCGTTCTTTGGTTCAGACTGTCTTCTCTGGCCCCTCCTTCCTTATTAGCTAATGGTGGTGGCCTATAAGGATGAGGCTTGCCCGCAGTTGTGGACACAGCTTTTCCACTGGATTCTCCAACTTGTTGGTTCATTCCATACTTCTTCTTGTCTTGCCGAGCCTACCCCTACTATCTAGTGAAAATAGTAACGGGTCAGGCAAATCTGTTTCCAGGATCTCTTCTAATATTGGCTTACTGGCTCTAGGCCCTATTTTCTCCTTTCTTCTTTCGCTCGTTTCCTCGAGCCAAGGAAATAGAGGAATAGCTGGTTCCTTCTCAGGGTTTGCCTCCCTCATCATTTCTCTAGCATGACTATCAAATCTAGTCTTCTCTACTAACTTCCTGCTAAAGAATAGAGTCTGTTCACCTCTCATCTGGTCTCTAGAAAGATCTTTTTCATACTTTTCAACACTTGTACCATGGTGGCTTGCAAATCTTCATTGGTCGCCTTTCCTCCTAACATCTCAGATGAAGTCAGGCTTTCCAGAATAGCTGGTCCTTATAGGGAGGGAAAATCTTCTGGGTGATCAGTCATGTCTGATCTTGGTAGACACTGGGGTGGCCCGTATTCTGTGTTCCACCTGAACGTTCGCTCCTTCCTCTTCCTTTTTGGCATACAAGACTAACGAGGTCCCACTGGGTGTGCCAAAACTATGTTTTGGAAAAGATTTCTCTGGAGAAGGTCTCTGGACCTAAGTACAGCTCCCTAAGGGATTGGCACTTTGATGTTTGGTAGTCGGGCCCTTGCTTGTTGGTGTGCTACAAGAAGAGTATAAAGTTAATTTTGAAAGGTGCCTTTGTAAGCCCTTAGGTATAGGCCTTGAGACTTGCAATCAGAATTAACAAAGTGCTAGGCATGCCACTGCTATCTCATTATAGCAGATGTAGAACAACTGTATTTTAAGTTAATTACTTGCGCACCAAGTTACTCAAACTTCTTGCTATCAAAGGATTGTCGCAGATAAGTTAAGTCTGCATTAAGTTCTTTTTATTGCGTTGTAAACAAGGACTTTTAGTTCATGATCTTGTATGTTCGAATGGAGGGAGTTCAGAGCCCTTTAAATCATTTGCTTGATTCCAAGTTGTTCTTAATGAAAGCAAATCTATTAAGTTTACCAAATCCATATGCAAATGGGTTTCTTGAATAGAAAATAGATGGAAATAATTTGAATACATGCTGAAAAGTACATTTAGATGGCAGTTCTTACTAATATAAAGGACAAACAAAGAGACTCGGGCAAGATTTCACCTTGTAAGGCAAGGTTGAATCTCTTGCAGCCACTTCTCTTTAAGTTTACAAAGGTTGTGCACTAAAAGGAATGGATGGTAAATAGGTTTTACACGAGGGAATCGATACTACAACACTAGGGAAGGTAGCAGAGCTTTTACACTAGACAAAAGATAATTTTTTCTAAGGAAACTATTTCTAGATGACTGAATCTGGGTTGATTTCAGCTTTTTGGATACAAATATGGCTTAAGAGCAGAGTTTGTATGCTTGTTTGTTTGATTGGTTGAGTGTCCTTGTCTCAAATGCTTGCCTCCCTTTTTATAGGCAGTTTGGCTCGACTGCCCTTAGTTCTACTCTTGCCCGAAAGCTTTTGGAGGGCAGTGAGTCTCATCTTTTTACTTGAAGTGCCACTAAAAAGTGTTTTTTGGCTGATTGTAGGTTGGTTTCCATCACTTGTCACTTCCATTATAGACACGTGGCTTGTGTCTTGGTTGAGAAGGCTTCGAACCCGCATTCAGGCTTCAAGGTTGGGCTTCGGGCAAATGTGACCTGATTTAGCGCCTTTGGGCTTCCCTTCTACTAAGCACAATATTCAAATATTAACCCAAACAAAGCCTATGTTGCATTCATCATTGACCTAAGCCTAATTAATAAAAATATATCATTGATTAAGTCGAAAACAAAAATATGTCATTGACATATGGCTTAATTGTGGAAGCCTAATCACAATTAATCTCGAAAAGAATCTAGGAAACCTATTCAAGAAAAGAAATCCTCAACACAATCAAATTATAACGTTTACATTCCTATTCTAATAGATACTACTAGTGGGATATACATCGATTATATATATTAGAATCTCTCATTGATTGAAGGAAAAATCAGATGCAGTACTAGAGTTGGTTTGAGAATATATTCCTCAAATGAGTTTTTGAGGTTGCAAATTTGAATTGCATTGTAAAATCCTTAAGGAGAAAATGGTTGGAAGCTTGTATTACGGATACAAATAAGATGTAGAAGATGGAAAAGAAAATATGAATCCGGCCTGAAACGTATAAAGAGAGAAAAAAAGGAAGACAATTCTAAAGGACATTTCTGCCATGTACATTATTTGGAGGCATCAACACATGGAAAGGGAAGCAACTTCACAGTCACAGTTATCGTACCGCAGAGCCATTTCAAGATAAAGTCTGTGTCCGTTTCTGTATCCTGTAGGCACTTCTAGATTATTTTGTCCTGAGTTGCCCATAAACTGTTAATGGAAGCATGTCAAACACTCAAAGTTAAAAATACTTGTTGTTTTTGCTTTCCTTTACTCTCTGTAATCTGTATGTATTGGTTAGCTTATCTTATCCCTTTCCATGCTTTGCATAAGATGTAATTTTGATTGGGAGCGCACCTAGTGCCATTGATATTTCACGGGACATAGCTGGAATCGCAAAAGAAGTTCACATTGCATCTAGATCTCTCCCGGATATAACCAATGAAAACCTGACCGCCTACGATAATATATGGCTCCATTCTATGGTAATAGACTTCACCCAGGGTTAGAATTGGATGCTATGATGAGAAGTTCACCAACGGAATTTTTAATTTTGTTTAAGACTGATACTGGGAGCTAGTTATATCCAAGGTGCTGATATTGTTTCAACAAATGCAGATCAAAAGTGTCCATGAAGATGGTAGAGTTGTTTTCCGAGATGAGAGCGTTGTCCGTGCTGACATCATTCTTCACTGCACAGGGTACACTTGCTTTGGCTAATTTTAGGACTTCAAGCTATTAAGTAGTTTTCTGTATTGAATGAAAGAGCAATTGGTAATATTTATTTTTTCTTTTCAAGTTACAAATATCATTTCCCTTTTCTTGAAATCAATGGCATTGTGACCATGGATGATAACCGCATTGGACCACTGTACAAGCACATCTTCCCACCCGCTTTGGCTACAGCACTTTCCTTCGTTGGGTTACCATGGAAGGTATTTCTCTTCTGTAAATTTTCTTCCATATTTTTATCGAGGCTTGGTTCATTCTTTTTTTATGGTTGAAGTAAATCGTTGAACATTTTGGTGCCAGGCTGAGCCTTTCCCTATGTTTGAACTTCAAAGCAAGTGGATAGCAGGCGTTTTGTCTAATCGGATTGCACTTCCGTCACAACAGGAGATGGAGGATGTCAAAGCTTTCTACTCTTCACTTGAAGCTTCATTACACTCATGACATTTCTCCTTATAAGGTAAATTCAATCTCTTTGGTTCCCTGCCTATTTTACTGGTTAAGACTTAAGATGCTGGGTTCGGAGTGATCAGTCAATGAAGTATTGTTTTAGATTTCCTTGACAGGGATCCGCACATGGTAAACTTAAGAAGATAAGATACTTGAGGGCGTCTATTGTCTAAGCATAAAAGATAAAGTCCTTACTAACCAATCGATGTGGTTCTTGGCCTTCGGCAGAATACAGCGTCATCTGAGTTATCTTTTGGATTTAAATTGCACTAATTAAATCAGTCAGATTTATCCGGGATACAAATGAAAAATCTAATGCAGATAATTGTAATAATCTATGTTGCCGCTGGTTTCACGCTTAATAAACGCGTGATAATTATCATTATTTGCCTTCACTAATCAAATGTCACGATGTTCACGAACACTTGTTTCCCAAATCATATGTACTTCCCATTGTTTAGTATTTATCATCGTTCACACTCAATCATGTCAATTTTAGGTTTTCTCATTCATTCACAGAATAAATGTTTCAGTGTTATTTCTTGCAGTTTGGATATGAGGATTGGCTAGCAGCTCAGTGCGGGTGTCCAGTCTTTGAAGAATGGAGAAAGCAAATGTTCGCTGCAGCGATACAGAACCTGATTAAATGACCAGAGACCTAGCGGGACGAATGGGATTACCACCATTTAGTATTGCAAGCTCACGCGGACTTCAGAAAATACACCTTAAAGGGAATTGGGGTAATGGATAAGTGATATCGAATGCTGTCCTGATATGATTAAAGCTGAAACAAGCGAAAACATGTATCCCACGAAATCTTGGCTTGTTACTGTCCCTCAGACGGTTTGAGTTGAGGTTCAACCGTTCAAATCACAGACGTATGTAATTTCGTAGGCAAAACTAAAACAAGGGTACCAAATAAGCTGATCTCATTTTCCATGTTGAAACTACTCTGTGAAGAAAGGGTAGTAGAAACCTTGGGGATGTTCCAATCTCCAAAGTCGACACTGTCATCTGTTTGAAATTCTAATTTTTGTTCTTCGTTAATTATGTCTGGAATTGTTCCTAGACTGGATCTGGAGCTAGTGCTGGCCATTGAATTAGATCTAAATAATCTACTCATATTGCTCAAAATGCAGATTTTCAATATGCAGGAATCTTACTGGTTTGACCTTCCTCGCATATTTGCTAAACTCCCTCTCCGCTCATGTGATCCGCTCATGCCAATCCTATGAACTTATTGTTTGGAACACGTCTTACTGTTTGGGTTGAGAGTAAACAATCCTATTTAGAAGGTTAACAAATAAGATTAGCTGTAAAAGAAAAACTTAAAGATGAACAAATGTGTTGATTATAAAGATGATAACTCAATTACCACTCATTTGGCTCTGATACCAATTGGAGCGGAAGTCTTAATAGACATAAGGACAATGAAGTATAAAAAGAATGTGCACAAAACGATTGATTAGGGTTTACCTTCAATTTGAGATACTCGGTGAATTGACTGTGAGTAAGAATTTTTTGGCATTCAAAATCAGTTATTATGAAAATATTGTTCATAATGAAATTAATGAATTCAAAATAATGATGCAGATATAATTTGAAAATAAGTTTTATTGCAAAACTTACACTGGAACTTACAATTGATTTACTGACGATTGGGTCAGCAAATGATAAAACAACTGACGAAAAGGATATTGGTGCACGCAGGCATCCTTGACATTTGAAAATTAAAAGTGTTTACAATTTTGAACTGGAAAATTCTAAACTGATGGGTTCTACAATTAATCCTTATTTTTTGAAAAAAAATAAAAATCCTTTGCATAAAGAACCTATATATATATATATATATATATATAGCTATTTTCATATCCATTTGTATATACTGGAACAAAACCATACTAAGTCTTAAGCTTTTTTCACTATATATGGTTTAAGTTATGAATGATTAATCATATTGGTAAATGGTTTCATGTACAAGTTATTTTATACAACTTACGTAAGATTTTGAAGGCAGAGAACTATATAAGTTTATTCTTTCTTTCCTGAAAAAACTAATAAAATATTCTTAAAAACTTTCATTTAATTTTTATGACAAAAGTTTCCAAAAATACTGAGCCTACCCTTTAAACGGTTAGACAAAAAGGCAGAAGAAAAAACTATCAGACAATAGCATTTTCTAAAATATCCATAATATCTCGATATTTCCATCGAAATTTCCGTGTTTTTGGACTATCGATATTTTTTTGGACTACCGATATTTCTGATATCATCGATATTTTAGACCTTGCTAAGTCACTCATGTATCTTACCATGCAATGTATAAAGTGTAAAATATTGTACTAATTTATTATATATAAATGATTATGGTGTATTTAAACTTCTTTCATTAATTACTACATATTTTCTACACTCACATGTTTGCCAGCTCGCTATATAATCAACTTAAATCAATTAAATCTATCATGCAATGCATTTCCTTCCAATTTTTTATGATAAACTAATAGATAATTGACTAAATAAACATCATGCAAAGTTTTAATAAAAATTTCCACGTTTTTCTTACAATTTTCGTGGTTTTTATTCAATTTTTATCGATATCGATAATATCCCGATATTTCCATCGAAATTTCCGTATTTTTGGATTACCGATATTTCCAATATCATCGATATTTTAGACCTTGAACAATAGTAGTCCAACATTTAACAAAGTTCACGTGATCCTCATCAAAGCAAATATAAAAATAAAATAAAATAAAATAAGATACAACCACAAAAGAATGAAACGACAAGTTAATCAAAAGAAATGATAGCACTGACACTTTCAGAAGCAGTGCAAGATGACAAGATCTAAAAACAGTGAAAATGTACTATTCAAAAACAGTAACAAATATTTTCAGAATGAGTTGTAAATAATATTTACTTTTTGAAAAAGTTAATTTGTAGACTAGCTAATGCATTTGTATATACACCACAACCTACATACGAAGAAGCATACATAGCCTTCCAAGTTTCCTGGCATCCTTTCCATCGTTTGTTAACACTTATTTTCCCTTGTAATACTTTGTATATCAATAAAAGTTTAAGTTACACATTCAAGCAAGTATTCAATTTTAAGTAAGTTTTATTTCTTTCTTTAGTGTGTTTGTTTAATTAGACTTCCAATCTAAAATTGGAAAACACTATCGTAGCTATATTACATGTTAAACTGATGATTATACTTTGGTCGAACACTCTGTTATAGTTAAATGTTTACCATATAAATAGCTGGCCATTAACCAGGATACCTCTGAGTTCTTCGTACCTCTGAGTTCAGCCTTTAAGGCCTTATACCTGCATTGTGAGTGATTGTCATGCTGAAACATGTCGAGTTTCATGTGCAAGGCTTTATGTCTAGTTATAATAATCATCCGACTATTTAACCGCAGGACCTTACTCTTTGAATTTGGTATCATAACCAAATTTAGCATTTTAATAGTATAATTATAATAGTAAAGTATCTTGAGGACGGAAGTCATCAACACAACTGATATCACATACTTGTCCAATTTGTATGAATACTGTATAATACTGTCCTTGTAGACTGTGTCAACCACAACCCCCAGGAAATTATTGTCTTAGACACCCAACTATAACTAGCATAAAGAGAAGATTATCATATATTTTCAAAAGAATTAGCAAGACTTTAAAGAAGCAGAAGTTTTATCATGGTTATCTTGAACAACCTTCATTTATTAGTAAATATAAAAACATAGAAGTGCAGCATAACGTATAAGAAGCAAAAAGAGCAATATATCATACTTTAGAAACCTTAAGAGACGAAAGAGAGTTTCTAAGAAATCAATCAACCATAACCTTAGAAAACTGTAGACTTTAGTTTATGATAGATTAAATTATCAAGATCAAATTTTGTTAATCTAGAGTCCTAGATCACGTACACTATTAGTTTGTTACTTGTATACTTAGAATATTCTCTCATGTAATCTAATCTCATATAGGACTCTTGTTGATAATGTATTATATAATCAGCATACGATAATGAATGAAGCGTGAATTCCAACAATTTCTCTTTATCTGGTTTATGTTTCCTACCCTATTGTTCTTCATTTTCTACAAATTTCATTGTTTCTTGTATAACAAAGTACTTGTTCATTTCTTTGAACCTAATTAAATGTCTTAAATATTTTTGATTTGGCTAATATTTTACAAGGATGATCTATGAGGTACAACTTAAAAATAGATGGTTCGGATCGTTAAAGTTCGAAGTGGTGTGAACCCCACAACCAATCCCTATTTTTATTAAAAAAAAATAGAGATTTTTTTCCTTAAAGGCTTCATATATATCTCACTGTAGAGTTGAAAAAAATTTGTATACATTGAGTTGTTTATTACATCCAAAGCCTCTCTTGCACGTATTTGTATACACCTCTTGAGCCTATACGTGTACTTGTGCAAGTCAAGTCACATGCATAGGCATGCATGTGATGGACACCTATTCTCTAGCATTGAAAATGAAAATATTTTTAATCTACCAATCCTTTAGCTCATAAAATATTTTTCATCTACCGATGCTTTAGCTCATAAATTTATTGCTTTAGTTTCATAAATAATGTTTACTTATTGGTTCAATTTTGTAAATAGTGTATAGAAAATAGTACAGTTTCATAAATAGTGCTTAGTTCTTGATTCAATTTCATAAATAGTATTCGTCTATTTGTTCAGTTTTAGAAATAGTGCCTAATTTTTTGTTTGGTTTCATAAATAGTGTCTGCTTGTTGATTCAGATTCATAAATAGTGTTCGTCTATTTGTTCAGTTATAGAAATAGTGCCTAATTTTTTGTTTGGTTTCATAAATAGTGTCTACTTGTTGATTCAGATTCATAAATAGTGTTTACCTATTGGTCCAGTTTCATAAATAGTGTCTAGTTCTTCGTCTAGTTTCATAAGTAATGCTTAGTTCTTGGTTCAATTTCATAAATAGTGTTTCTTTTTTAGTCTAATTACATCAATAGTTTCCACCTAATGATTTTGTTTTATAAATAGTGTCTCATTTTTTATTTGGTTTCATAAATATTGTCTACTTATTGGTCGAATTTCATGAATAGTGTCTCCTTATTGGTCTAAATCCATAAATATTGCCTAATTCTTGGTCCACTTTCACAAATAGTGGCTTAATTCTTAGTCCAATTTCATAAATAATGCCTAGTTCTTGGTCCACTTTCATAAATAGTGGCTTAGTTCTTGGTCCAGTTTCATAAATAATGTATAGCAATTGGTACAGTTTCATAAATAGTGTCTCTTTTTTGGTCTAGTTTCATAAGTAGTGTTGCTTTCTTGGTCTAGTTTTATAAATAGTTTCCACCTATTGGTTTAGTTTTATAAATAGTGTCTCATTCTTGATTTGGTTTCATAGTTTCCACCTATTGGTTTAGTTTTAAAAGTAGTGTCTCATTCTTGATTTGGTTTCATAAACAGTGTCTACTTATCGATCCAATTTCATAAATAGTGTCTCTTTAATTTAAGGAGGATTAGAATGACATACTTTGATAAAAAGAATATATGATCAATAATAGTACCAATTGACAACTTGACAACATAAGCATCTAGACATTCTTTTAGTATACATATATCCTGGATTTTACTTAATTCGTTCTTTTAAATATGGCTAAAATAACAAAGACTTGTAACTCAGTTGATTAAAAGAATTCACATTTACTCTCGGAATCTCGAGCTCGTCCCTCAATATCTATAGTAGAACAAAGAAAAAAGATAAGGTAAAAGTTATAATTCATGCATGATTGTGTTTACTATTTGCTATAATTATACAAGAGATTTATGTCTTTGTGATTGTAAGGTGCCGTCAACTCTGGCTCTCAGAAGATTTTCCAAGGCAGCGGATTCTTTAGATGACAGAAAACTTGAAGAGGTAACATGGACTCCATCCATGTTAATTTTCACAAACAGACTCTTTCCTCTGGTTTCAACTAGTTTACCATTAGGAGCTTTGTTTTGGACATTTTCGGAAGAGCTTTTGTTGCTTGCAAAATTCTTCCCAATTGATCGAATTGGAGGCCAACCCACAACTTAAGCAGGAGCAGTTCTGTTTTTTTCTTTTTTTTTTCTTTTTTTTTTTGGAATAACAAAAAGAGAAATAATTAGCACAAATTAAATTTTCACTAATTAATTCATACAAAATCTTATACATAAATTCATACAAAACATGAGGAGAAAATATTGTAAATGTTTGCAGGGCACAAATAAGAATTAAATCATTACAGAAATATGAAAGAAATTGTAAATTTGCATATAACAAATTTTATAATTGCAATAAAAAGACATTAAGAAATAAAGAATAATGTAATACTGTAAGAGATATATAATATCTATGCATTGTTGAAGTAGATTTGGTAATTAAGAAACAATGACGGAGAAACCAAAATCATGCATGAAAATGGAAGAACAGATGGTATTGACACACCCCGACCAAGATCGAGGCATGCTGGCCGTCACGTGAGGGTGACGTAGCCATGTGCACAGTGCGGAAGCGATAAAATAGCAAGAATTACGAATAAATAAAAACAACCTCAAAGGGGTACTAAAACAGGAACAAGTGTGAATACACAATCAGAGCGTAAAAGTCTAGGTGCAATCAATGCATAAGAAGTACTTAAATAATTAACACTCGAAGATGGTCCTACATGGGTGATGTCTGTCAGAATCTCCGATAAGTCCTCGTGAGCCACCAACAACAGCTACCTAAAACCTGGAGGGGCGCAATACAAAAGCGTGAGTGGGCAAAAACAAAGCTTTTTAAAAATCATTTCATAAATAGCATTTATATCCCCTCGCCGTAAAACCTGTATACTTTCCCAGAAAATAGTATATACATATACCAAAACTCATCTGAAATCATCATCATACTAATACGCCAATAAATCATGAATATGCCATGCCATGCCACTAATTCATCAGGTAAGCAATTCAAATGCAATAATTATCCATTCGCCGTAAAACCTGTATACTTTCCCAGAAAATAGTATATACATATACCAAAACTCATTTGAAATCATCATCATACTAATACGCCAATAAATCATGAATATGCCATGCCACTAATTCATCAGGTAAGCAATACAAATGCAATAATAACTGCAACAACTCATTAGCTGAACTCTAGCTCATAAGTCATGCCTGCACACGAGTCGAACCCACTTATAGTGGTCTATACGACAGAACTGGGTGTATACAATACGCTCTAGTGCTACAATCACGTGAAGACTGTGCGAATAATCGCGGGTCGCCTACGAGTCGAACCCACTGAAAGTGGTCTATACGACAAGTCTGTGCACCTAACTTGGATCCAAGATGAGCGTGTGGTGCGGAAGGTGAACATCACGTGAAAGACTAGCCCCTAACTCTAGGCGGGAGCACTAACACCGGGGTGCAGGTTAATGAGCTCTCAATGCATCTCATCATACTTTTCATACCCACACATGAACTTACCTGGAACTTACCTGAGCACCCACAGCAACAACAATCATGCGCATACAATTCATCATGCATATTTAACAGTATTTTTCTGACCACCCACGCACCCTCACGCTCCGGCCAAGGCAAGGCCAGACGCGCCACCCACGCGCGGCACGTGCCTGGCACACGGGACAAAAACAGTGACGCCGTTAGGAATATTCCGTCTAATCCTAACAGAAACCGTCAAATTTAACTAACGGCTTGAGAATATTCCGTCAGACTTGACGGAATATCCTCTCGTCTTCAACCTTCAGCTCTGGCGACCGTCGCCGGCGCCGGAAATTAGGTAAAATTTAAACTTCTTAATCTCACTCAAAACTTCACCATTTTCTACGTAATTACTACCAAATTGAAGCTTAGGACATGTAGAACCACGTTATACCTGTCTTGAGTTCCAACGCCGACGGAAACTTGCAGAAAAAGCTTCGATTCTCCGATCACACCTGCAACTCTTCGTAACTAAGCTTCCCGTGGTCCAAATTCTACCAATGATGCACTCCGAGCATCGTGAGGACCTCCTTAAGCTCCCTACGGTCCTGAAAATCGAAGAAAATCACCCATTAAAAAGTTGGTGAACAGTGACCAACTCAGGGGTTCGATTTCCATGGTTTTCTGATGTCCAAATTAACCAAAACTCAACCATTTCAACTAGAAGGAAGAGAGGATACCTTTAGAAGCCTTGAAAAAGTTTGAAACCTTGGCAACCACTTTGGTAGTACTGTACCTCGACGGGTCTATCGAACTCTAGGGTTTCTCGAAGGTTTCACGGCCAAAAGGAGCATGGTTGTGCTCGTGGTCCTTCAAGGATCACAATGGTGACCTTGGTTCGTTCAATCTGTAAAGTTTGAAGGTAATTTGGGTGTTGTCCGTACGCTTGCAAAGAGAGGGAGAGTGTGAGTTTGAGAGAGAGAGAGAGAGAAGAGAGAAGGGTTCAGCTGTGGGTGTTTGACACTTCCATTACTCCCAGAATAAAGATGGGAGATGATTATTATCACCAAAGTTAAGGAAAGGCACTATTCCAGTCCAAACAAAAAGGGTGCGTCATGGGCAAGCAGCACCGTAATTCATTCCCAAGTCAAAGCACATGGAGAGCAAAGGCACCGTTGGAACTGGTGCATACTGATATTTGAGGCAAAATGCCAACTCCTTCCTTAAGCCAGTACATGTACTTTCTCACATTCATTGATGATTATTCGAGGATGACATGGGTTTTTTTTTTTAAGGAGAAATAAAAAACTTTCACTGTCTTCAAACAATTCAAAGCTTTAGTAGAAAAGCAAAGTGGTTGCAGCATCAAAATCATTCGAAGTGACCGAGGAGGCGAATATACTTCTCATGAATTTGAAGACTATTGCAAAGATGAAGGCATTTGGAAGCAATTGACAGCTGGGCATAGTCCCCAGCAAAATGGGATTGCCGAAAGAAAGAACCAAATGATCATGGAGATGGCTAGATCCATGATGAATGAGAAAGGGCTACCAAAAAGTTTTTGGGCAGAAGCTGTGTATACAGCAGTATACATTCTTAATAGATGTCCAACCAAAGCCGTAAAGGACAAAACTCCATTTCAAACCTTCAGCGAGTCATTTCAAAAATTTTGGCTACATTTGTTATGCTCATATTCCTGCTGAAAAAAGAACTAAGCTTGATGAAAAAAGCCAAAAATGTATCTTTCTTGGCTATTATTCCAACACCAACGGTTATAGGCTTTATAATATTGAAACTAAGAAATTGATTGTGAGTAGAGAAACTAAGAAATTGATTGTGAGTAGAGATGTGATTTTTAATGACAAAGCTAGCAGGGATTGGAATGAAAATAAAGTGCAGGAGATGCCATATGCAATTGTGCAGGAAGAAGGTGAAATTCCAAGAGAGCAATAGTAAGAAGAAGTCACGCCTTAGACTCCAGTAGTTGCTGGAAGAAGAAGTTCAAATGATGCTGGAAGAAGTTCGAATGCATAACCTGTTTCTCCGAGCTACTCTTCATCAGAAAGTCCTCCATTAAGAACTTGGAGTTTGCGAGAAGTGTACGAGACTTGCAATTTCGTTGGTGTAGAGCCGAAAAGATTTGAAGACTCACAAAATCATGAAATATGGGTGAAAGCCATGAAGAAGGAGATGTGAATGATCGAGAAAAATCAAACATGAGAGCTGGTTGATTATCCACAAGATAGAGATGTCATAGACGTGAAGTGGATTTTCAAGACGAAATTCAATCAAGATGGGAGCATTCAAAAGCATAAAGCTAGGCTCGTGGCAAGAGGCTTTACTCAAAAGCCAGGTATTGATTTTTCTGAAACCTTTGCTCCAGTTGCACGGTTGGAAACTATTAGAACTTTGATTGCTCTTGCTGCTCAAAATAATTGGTTGATTTATCAACTTGATGTGAAGTCTGCATTTTTAAATGGAGTGTTGAAAGAAGAAGTTTACGTTAAACAACCCCTAGGTTTCGCGCTTGAAGGGGGAGAAGACAAAGTTTACAAGCTAAAAAAGGCCTTTTACGGGTTAAAGCAAGCACCTCGAACGTGGTATGCTGAAATTGATAAGTATTTTGCGAAGCGTGGTTTTGAAAAGAGCCAAAGTGAGCCTACACTCTATGTTTTGAAGAGATGAGCTTCCATTCTCATTGTTTCCTTATATGTGGATGACTTAGTCTTCATTGGAAATGATCAAAGTTTGTTACAGCAGTTCAAGAAAGATATGATGAGCACCTATGAGATGAGTGATCTGGGTTTGCTTCATTATTTCTTGGGAATTGAAGTTTCTCAAACCAAAAATGAGATATTTATTTCTCAAAAGAAATATGCAGAAAATCTGCTCAAGAAGTTCAATTTGTCTGACTGCAAAACAGTGGCTATTCCCTTGATGTCGAATGAAAAGATAAAGAAATGTGATGGTGCAAAGAATCAGATGCTACAAAGTCAGCTTCACTTTGGTTGGTGCTCGAAAAAGGGTGTTAAGATATGTGCAAGGCAACTTGACTATGGAATTATGTACAAGGCTGAAGCACGAAGTTCAAGGCTTATCGGGTACATCGATAGTGATTGGGCTAGATGTCTTGATGATATGAAAAGTAAGTCGGCCTACTTTTTCTCTCTTGGCTCAGGGATATGTTCTTGGCGTACGAAGAAACAAAGTGTGGTGGCACAATCATCTGCTGAAGTAGAGTATGTAGCAGCAGCAAAAGCAACATCTCAAGCCGCATGGTTTCGGAGAATTCTTGAAGATATCAGAGAAAAGCAAGAAGGAGGCACTGTATTGTACTGTGACAAGTCAGCCATTGCAATTGGCAAAAATCCAATCAATCATGATCGTACCAAGCACATTGCAGTCAAATATCATTTTGTCAGAGAAGCTGTTGAGAAGAAAGAAATGCAGCTTGAATATTGCCGAACGGATGAGCAGCTAGCCGACTTACTCACCAAGGCACTTCCGAAAGAAAAGTTTTGCTATCTCAGAGAGCTCATTGGAGTTGTGAAGAAAGTGCATTAAGGGGGAGTGTTGGAATTAATGCACTACCCTAAATGTAAAGACTCTAGACATTGAACAATTATTCTAGAGTTATTGTATTAGAGTTCCTAGCCTATGTTTGTTATCTAGGAAGAACTCTCTAGTTAGAACTCTCTAGTACTTTGTACTCTCTATATATAGTCTTTGGCATATTATTTTGTATCAAGAGAGTTACAATAAGAATTAATACAAGAGCTCTGCTGTAGCAACTCAGATTTCCCATAAACTTGTTAAGTATTTTCCATCCTTCTACATTTCCTACAGTTCTTGGCCTTCAGCAGAATGCAGCGTCATCTGTGTTATCTTTTAAAGTTAAATTACACTAATTAAATCAGCATGTCATATTTATCTGGGATACAAATGAAAATTCTAATCTGAATAATTGTATAATCTATGTTGCTGCGGGTTTCGCTCTCACTAATCAAACATCACGATGTTCACTAACTCTTGTTTCCTAAATCATGTACCTCCATCGTTTAGTATCTCTCATCTTTCGCACTCAATCATGTCAATTGTAGGTGTGGAGCCAAAAATAATCACAAGGCGATACGTGGATTTTTTGATAAAAGAAGACCAAACTACCCTCGAGGCACACCGGGATTCCTACGCGCGAGCAGCAGGCAATCATCCCTCAACCAAGTCAAAAGTGGCCAAAATAGGTAACAGCTTAAAACCTATTTCATCAAATCCTTTCTACAAGGTAATTCCCAAGACCTAATTTATTCCATATATTTCCTATTTCATTATTTAGCTAATCAAATAGCTAAACAATTTATTCATTCCATAATTCCTAAAACCTTTCCTTTTAAAATCATATTAATTGACTAATTAAGGGATTAATTGCCAAATTAAGGGATTAATTGCCTAATTAATCCCTTAATTGACAATTAAATCATCCATCTCACCCAAAAATTATAAGAAGGCTGGCCACCCTCCATCCCAAAAGGATTCAACCAAGCTTTTTACCTTTTCTACCACTTCTTCCCCTTTATTATGATAATAATTAGCTAAGTTAATTAGGAAATCATTTTGATTAATTAGCTAATTATTCCATAACTCCCAATTTGAAACAAATCAAGAACCTAGCCCACAAACCAAGCTAAGTGGCCGGTCCTCTCTCATCCAAAGAGGTCGGCCACTCCCCTATAAAAGGCCTCACATTTTCTCCAAAACACACTTCCAATTCTCTTGCTAAAATTCTCCAAAATTCTCAAACACTTTCTCTCTAAATTCTAACTTTGGCATCAGAGGTTCTTCGGCCAAAGCCCCCCATTCATCGTGGGAGCGTGAGGCTCTTGGCCTTGACCAAAGGTGTTAATTGTTTTGTAGGTGCAACTTTGTCCAAGATCGAGAAGGAGAAAATTTGCATCCACAAATTGGTGCTTTCATTGAGTGAAAGAAATCCACACTCATAGAAGACTCTCGCACAAAAAGGTTTTTTCTCTATTTTCTAGTCCACTTGTATTTTTTCATACGTTCTTATTATTAGAATTTTTTATTTGCAAAGGTTCTTTGATAAAACGTACAAAAAAAAAAATACAATGGCTAGAAATTTAGAAAACTCCACAAGCGAAAATTCAAATATTCAAGAAATGGGACCGCGGAGGTCCACAAGGTTGAATGTGACCCTAGGAGGGGCGGCACCACCACCACGAGGCTCCACCATGGCAACCACCGCGGTGACCACCCGCGGCGAGGTCACCAGTACCACAACCCAAGTCGTGCCACCAAAGCAAGCCCAAGCTGTGCCATTCAAGGCCTATGCCACCAAAGCCACGGCTCAAGCCTCACACTCGTATACATCACGCATTGAGCAGCCTACTCCCGTGGCCAAGCCTGCCCCTCCAGCCCAGCCTACTCCAATGGTTTCCCAAGCAGCCTAAGTCGGCTCAAGACCATTTCAACCATCCGGACCAACCGTCGAGCCAGGGGTAATTTCCCAACATTTTTTCACGGATTTGACATTTCCCAACTCAAATCTCGCGCCCGGAGTCAACCACCATTCCACTGCTCAAGGAGGTATATTCCTTCCAAGCTCTTCCAATCCGAATGGCGAGCAACACCTATCCCGACAAGTCATGGAGTTGACGAGCGCCCTTGCACAACAAACAACCTTGGTGAATCAACTTTTGCAACGCACCGAGATCCAACGTGCCCCAGACGAGGTGTCCCGAAGTAGGACAAGGGCAGACGAGGAACCCTTCCAGCGGCGCCCTGGCAAGCAGCCGATCAACCAACCACAAACCGAGCAGTCGGGTGGTGTACAATCCCGATTGGGCCCCCGAGATAGCGTATACTCCTGTCTTAGAGCGCGGAGGAACGTGCATTCTTGATTAGGCCCACAGGCAAGTATACATTCACGGTTGGGGCCACGCTCCGATAATCCACATGAGTAGCCTTCTAGGCAAAGCATTCATTCGTGGTTAGGCCCGCAAGGAGCATTCTCCACATCACATCGGAGCATGTGGCGTGATGGATGGAGAGAAGCAGCCACTCGATCCGCCTCAAGTTCAACCAGTAGCCTGGGAAGAAACCCTTCGCCTGCTAGGCAGCCGAAGGCTCTGCTACCCCCAACAAAGGTAAATCCAAGAAGAGGTAGAAAGACTCTTTAACGAACGATTGCGTGATTTTCAAAGCAACAAAGTGACCGACGAAACATTACGGTGGGATATGACCAACATAAGCATGTCATCTTTCACGGATGAGATCGAGCAAACAGAGCCTCCATGCAAGTTTAGCATGCCGCACTTCACATATGGAGATCCAGAGAGACACTTGAAGCATTACCGAAGCACGATGGTCCTTTACCGAAACAATGATGCCCTTATGTGCAAAATATTCGCCACCACTTTACAAGGCGAGGCGCAAGATTGGTTCCACACTTTGCCACCACAATCCATTCATAATTTTGATGATCTTTCCTTGGTTTTCACCAAAGAATACTCATCTTACAGCTCGATCAAGAAAAAATCCGACCACTTGTTCAACGTGAAGAAAAACCCAAAGGAGTCGCTCCGAGACTACATAAAGAGGTTTAAAGCAAATCGTCGGATGCGACGACTCAATAACTAGTGCAGCGTTTCAAAAAGGCCTCCCAGGAGACCACCCACTATTCGAAGAAATGATCATGAAAAAAGACCTGACTCTCGCAGATTCCTTCGCCCTAGTAGAGAAGCATGCACTTTGGGATGAGGCTCGGCGGGCAGAAAAGGTGCCCGAGTAGCCTCAAAAAGAGTTAGCAGTGGCTCAAAGAAAGGAAGACGGGAAGCGGCTCAGCAAGAGCAGGCAAGAGGCCAAGCGTAGGGATAGACCTATGACTAAAGAAGGCCCGGTAACCAAGAATTACTCAAAGTTCTCAATTCCGATCCATCAAATCCTTCGCGACATTAAAAACGAGCCGTGGTTCAAGCTGCCAAAACAATCGAAAGAAGATACTACCAAGTTCGACCACACCAAGTATTGTGCATTCCACCGAGGTCCTGGTCACACAACTGACAGCTGCTACACTTGGAAGAACTATCTAGAGAAGCTCGTGAAAGAAGGCAAGGTCGATAGATACTTGGACAAGCCAGCTGCACAGCCAAGAAGGAATGCTAATGATGATGAGGAGCCGTCAACCAAGACAATTCAGATCAATGGTATCTTCGTCGAATCCGAACACTTGGGGGCCACTAATAACTTCAAAAAGAGGAAGATCCAGCAGGCTCTACTAATCTCACAAGTCCAAGCAGCCGATACACAACCTGGACCCATTATTGGCTTCACTGAGCAAGATGCAGGCGAGATAGGATGGAAACCCAAGGAAGACGCCGAACAAATCATTCTCGATCCCCAGCAGCCGGAAAAGATGGCTAGAATTGGCTCAAATCTAAGCCCAACCGAGAAGGAAAAACTCACTACCTTCCTTAGAGAAAACCGAGACGTCGTCGCATGGTTACCATCCGACATGCCCGGCATTGACCCCGAGGTGGCTTGCCACAAGCTACACGTTGACTCCGCTGCTAAACCAGTGATCCAAAAGAGAAGACATTTTGCACCCGAGCGAGTAGTGATCATCGAGGCGAAATAGACAAGCTGTTGGAAGCCGGATTCATAGAAGAGGTAGCACACTCAGCATGGCTCGCCAACATCATGCTAGTTATGAAGAAAGAGAAAGGCAAGTGGAGGGTTTGCGTAGACTATACCGACCTCAACAAAGCATGCCCAAAAGATCCTTACGTAGTCCCCTGAATCGATCTTTTGGTAGATTCAACTTCTGGGAACCAGCTGCTTAGTTTCTTGGACGCATACTCTGGCTACAACCAAATAGCCATGTACGAGCCCTACAAGGAAAAAATCGCGTTTGTGATCGAGCGAGGTACCTATTGCTACAAGGTCATGCCCTTTGGCCTCAAGAATGCAGGAGCAACTTACCAAAGGTTAGTAAACATGATGTTCAAGAAGCAAATTGGGGTAACCATGGAGGTCTATGTCGACGACATCATGGTAAAAGGCAAGTAGCGGTCAAACCACATTCGTAACTTGGCGGAAACTTTCAACATCCTTAGAAAGTACAAAATGAAGCTCAACCCCACCAAATGCACATTTGGAATATCTTCAGGCCGATTCCTAGGTTACCTAGTAACCCAATGAGGGATTGAAGCGCATCCTAAGCAAATCCGAGCGATTCTAGAGATGAAGTCTCCAACTACCTTGAAAGAGATCCAAAGCTTGACCGGACGAGTAGCTGCCCTCAACCGCTTCCTCTCGCGGTCCACCGATCGATGCAAGCCTATTTTCAAAGCTATCAAGAGGGCACAACGAGACAAATGGGATGAAGAATGTGAAAAAGCTTTCCAAGACCTGAAGAGGTATCTCACATCACCTCTCTTACATCTACCTGGCAGTCTCCGAAGTAGCAGTGAGCTCTACCCTCATACGAGAAGAGCTGGGGGCCCAACTACCGGTATTCTACACTTCTAAAGCTCTTCTCGATGCGAAAATAAGATATCCGAAGATTGAAAAATTAATTTTGGCTCTAGTTGTTGCGGCTCGGAAACTTAGACCATACTTTCAAGCTCATACAGTCATTGTCATGACGTAGTATCCCCTACGATCAATCTTACATGGTCCGGATGCTTCTCAACGAGTGATAAAGTGGGCGCTAGAACTGGGCTAATATGGTTTAGTCTTCCAACCCTGTATGGCAATAAAGGCCCAAGCCTTAGCAGACTTTATAGTGGAATTTGCACCTAGCCTAGGCAACGCAGCAGAGCAGCTCATCAACGTCCTAAAAGCAGCCGAGCATACCTTAGCTTCGCCTGCTTCCCTCAACGGAGATCTTTGGCATTTGCATGTCGATGGTGCGTCCAATTACAAAGGCTCGGGAGCAGGCGTGGTTTTCGTCACCCCAGACGGCTCGATGCTTGAGCAGGCAATCACTCTAGGCTTTAAGGCATCCAACAATGAAGCAGAGTACGAGGCCATACTGGCAGGCCTCCGAATGGCAAAAGACTTAGCGGTGAAGAAGCTTGCAATTCACTCCGATTCCCAGCTAATCACTAGCCAGGCTACTGAGGAGTACACGGCAAAACATCCAAGGATGGCGCAATACCTAGAGAAGGTATGCAAGCAGCTTAAGGCATTTCAGACTTACAATCTCACTCAAGTTCCACGGGTAGAAAACGTCCATGCAGATGCGCTAGCTGGCCTAGGCTCTGCCCTCGACCACCAACTCAAACGCTCTATTCCGGTGGAATACCTAGATAAGCCGAGCATAGAAACGGAGCCGGAAGACGAAGTGTCATAGGTTAGTGTAACTCCTAACTGGCAAAGTTCTATTATAGATTACTTGGTCAACGACACACTCCCCACAGAAATATTAGAGTCTAGAAAACTCCAAACCAAGGCAGCGCGCTATTACATGAGGAATGGCATTCTCGTTCGAAGATCTTACACTGGACCACATCTCTGTTGTTTAGTGCCTCCCAATGACTTGAAGGTCCTAAGCTCAATCCATGAAGGTGTTTGTGGAAATCATTCTGGAGGTCGATCTTTAGCACAAAAGGCTCTTAATGCAGGCTACTACTGGCCTACCATGCACCAAGATGCTAAAGAGTTAGTACAAAAATACGACCGCTGCCAACGTTACAAGTCTGTACCAATACTGCCTGCCAGCGAGCTACACCCACAGACGAGTCATTGGCCGTTCATGCAGTGGGCAATCGACCTGGTAGGACCTATGCCGCCTGCTACTGGGGGCAGAGGCATGATGATCGTGGCAACTGACTATTTCACCAAATGGGTAGAAGCAGAGCCCATGACAACCACGACTCAGACGGACATAGAACGCTTTATATGGAGGAACATCATTTGCCGTTTTGTCATCCCTCGGTCCCTCGTCACCGACAATGGCCCGCAGTTTATGGGCAAAGATCTGGCGAGATTCTTCCAAAAATATAGCATTAAGCATCATATGTCCACACCAAGGTATCCACAAGGCAATGGTCAAGCCGAATCTTCCAACAAGATGATCCTTGATTGCCTCAAAAAGTCCCTCACAGACAAAAAGGGAAAATGGCCAGACGAACTCCCTGGATGTCTATGGGCGTATCGCACCACCAAAAGACGAGCGACCGGAGAAACTCTTTTCTCTTTAGCATTTGGTTCGGAAGCAATCATTCCTCCCAACATCATCGGACTAAGCATAAGCACCCTACTGCCAGACATCGAGTAGAATAGTAAAGAGATGGCCACAAACCTAGATTTGGCAGAGGAGAGGCGCGAGCAGACCATTACCCGCATCGCAGCCTACCAGCAGCAACTCCTCTCTAGTTACAGTAAAAGAGCCAGAATCTGACAATTCCAACTCGGAGATCTAGTCCTAAGAAAGGCCTTCATCACTGCTCGCAGAGAAGGAAAAAATAAGATGGATCCCGTTTGGGAAGGTCCGTACAAAATCAGCAGGGTAGGAGGCAAGGGTAACTACACCCTCGCCACTATGAACGACAAGGAAATCGAGAAGCAATGGAACGCCTACAACTTGGGAAAGTACCATAAGTGATCTCTCACTATATCAAGACCCAAAGACTCAAGCAGCTCAACGGGCACCACCTCGCAAGCCGAGGACTATCCAGTTGTTATGCAGTCTTTTACAACTAAGTTATTCGTTCGTTTCACTTGTTTTTCAATAAGGAATTCAGAAATAATTTACAACTTGGTTTGACTACATGTCTACAACAACTCATCTCTCCTGCACTTCAAAAGAAGATCGCACCCTTCTTAGGGACTCACCGTAGGAATTGCACAACCCGAGGGACCAACCATGTTCTCCAAAGCGGGAGGATAAACTCTACACTCCGAATATCCAGACGTGGATGAGCCTGGCTGCTCTAGTATAACTAGATGCATGATAGCTTACGCCAGGATTCCTAAAAGTAGCCACAATGGCCTTTTTCAAGGCTTAGCTAATTGAAGGATTTTGGGTCTCTTGGCCTAATCCGTTGGGAACCGGGCCCTAGAGATGGAGGGGCCACATTATGCAGTACATCCGATGGACGGCTACCCTGGGAATCCAAAGCTTCTACCGAGTGCACTAAGGTAGCCTACGATTTTCGAAAGACTGCCTACGGCTTGCCCTTCGAGCAGTAAAGCCACACTAGACTTAAACAACCGCATATTTTTATGAAAGGTTAAACAAGATAGCGTGCATATACGAAGTTTTATCCATTGCCGACGTGCTACGTAGTCGATAAGCTTCACCTCTACCAAGCGCGAAATGACCTGCACCAAATCCTAAAGTGTTGTGATACTTGCTACACAACCTACAGAGTTGAAGAAAGCCAACAGCCTAGTGGTTACGCAAACTTGTATGCTTCTGTAAGTAAGACATCCGGCTGCCGACTCTATGGATAACAACCTTGCAAAGTTCTACACCAACACCTACGGCTACGTAGGCTACGCAAGCTTGTCTGCTTATAGAAAAGTAGCACGCCTGCCACTGGCCTACAAAGTTTAAAGGTTAAGGCATAAACAAAATAAGCGAAGATGGAGAAAAAGCGAAGCAAAAAGAAACAAGGAAAATAAAATCCTAAAGGCTACTTAGAAGACTACTCTTCAGCAGCTTGGACACTCAACGACTACTCAGTTGCCACACCTTCAACAACCCCGACATTCCCAGCAGTGGCACCATCCGACGCTTCACCCCCGGCTGCCGCAGCTTGGGCACCAACATCTCCAACTACTTCACCAATAGAAGATTCGAAAGTAAAGACGAACAAATCTTCTAGAGAAATAGAGAAGGTCTCGAAGTCTTTTTCAGAAAACTCAAAGTCAGACGGCCGCCCAAAGAGATGATCTACATAACCCAGCTTGTAGAAATCAGATTGACTTTGAGTAAGCGAAGCCTCAAACCCAGCCTTCTCACCCTTAAGCTGCTCAGTTTCCTCAAGCAGGCAAGCACGAGCCTGCTGCATTTCCTCCATTTCTTTCTTCAGATTGTCGTTGATCTTCAAGGCACCTTGAAGCTCCAACACTTGAGGTTCAAGCCTATCAACAACCTTCTTGAAGTGTATCACTTGGTTATAAGCAGCAATCAATTCTTCATCCTTTGCATAAGCAGTAGAGCGGAATTCAGAAATGGCACGTTCGAGATCCTGAATCTGAGGTATGTAACGTTCGATCTCCTTCTCTGCACTTTCATACTTTACTTGAATCGCGTCAAGCTTAGCCTTCAAGTCCGCGATCTCCTGGCGAGCGGTCTCAAGTTGCAGAGAAGTGGGGGTAGAGATATTAGACCCCTTCAAAGCAGCAAGCTCAGATTCCAATTTTTTGACTCTCTCGGTCGAGGAGTAAGCTTCGGCTGCCATAGTTCTTACCACCTCTTTGGCAGCCTTAGTATCCTCTTGATCGAGAAGCATGGACTCGGATGCTAAGATCGCCATTTTTTGCATCATTGTTAGCAAAGCAGTCCTCCTATATTCAGACGTATGTTTCGCAAAAGAGCTCGGACCAATAACTTCTTTGACGCCATCAACAAACTTAGCACATACGTCTATGTCCTCAAGAAGGTCTGGCTTCAAAAGCGTACAAATCTCAGCAGCTTCCCCAGAACTAGACTTGGTGGATTTATCACGACCACTGGCACGAGCAGTCTTCTTCTTCTCGGCATGCGACTTGATCTCAATAGCGGAAGGAACGAGTTTTGGCGCTACTTTAGCAGGCGGGGACACCTTGTCACCCTTCATGGTAGTAAGTCTTTCCAAAGGAGAACCAGACTTAGCCCCAAGCGGACGCTTTGGCATATACTTCGGCATTGGAAGCACATATGAACTTCTACGTTGGGCAATCCTATCAGCAATCGAACTAGCAACCTTCGGAACAGTAGGCGCTACTGGCACAGATCTGGTAGTCTCTTTTTTCCCGTTCCTGAAAGAAGTCAAATCAATCACAAGCTTGGGAGCAGCTGGTGAACCCTCGTGAGTAGTAAGCGAACTCCCGCGAACAATCTTCAGTTTATTTTCAACAGGCGTTTCTTGAACGGGCGGGGAGTGCCTATTTTTCCCACCGTTATTTGCAGCAGGTTCCACCACAGTGATAGGACGAGCCAGCGCCTTTTCCTTGATTCATTTTATCTCATCTTTTGGGGGCAACCCATCTTTCTCCCTACGAAGAGGACTAAGAAGCCAGCGCCACTCTCGATACTCGAAGTGGATGCCTAGAGCAACATGCACCTTCCTCATGTTCGGAGAGACCTTGGGAGTTGAGCCAAATTTTGAATCTACATAAGCAGCAGAAGACAATCAAAGAATTGAAAATCAGCTTAGCACAAAAATAAAGCAGCAGAGAAAGATTAAAGCAGCCTGCTTACCAGATATAAAGATTGTTGTCACACGCAGCTCGGGGGAAAGATCAGACTCCCACTCTCAACTTATCTCCAAAGTCTCTTTGGCCAAGTTGTGATCTCCCTTACTCGAGTTGTCAAAAAGCCTATGACGAGATCGTAGCTGCCCAACTCCCTCGATGTGACCTATGTCAAAGAAATACCAAAATTCATTGATGGTTAGTTCTAAGTCGAAAAATTGGCTCAGATTCTGAAATCCCACCATCACTCGGACCGCGTTCGGAGAACATTGGGCAAGGGCACATCTCATGGAGCATAGCACTTCTTGGAAGAAACGCGGCATAGGAAAAGTAAACCCCAACACAAAATAGTAGGGGCGGAACTTGATTGCTCTTCGAGCCCCATCGCATGGCTCACGACTGCTACCATCCCTAACTCGTTTCACACGTACTCCCGACGGAATAGCATGCCAATATGCCTCAAGGAAGTCTCTAAACAAATCGTCGGAGCTAATCTTGAAATAGCTAACCTTGCTCAAAGACCTGCCTTGAAGATACAATGGCGGCACACCATCATCACTCTTAAGGTTCGAGGAAGACATGCTTGAAGGAATTCTACAAAAGAATGAGGAAGGTTTGTTAGAGATTTGCAAAAAAAAAAAAACAAAAAAAAAAAAAAAGGGGGGGGGGGGGGGGGGGGAGGGTTAGGCCTCACTGCCCAAGCCCTCTTGGCCCAATTCAAAAAAAAATAAAAATAAAAATAAAAAAGGGGAAATCAGAAAGCCTAGCACGTGCTGGCCCCCCATTCTTTCTCTCGGCCCCAAGGGCTGGCAAGCCTAGTCCAGCCAATAGGAGGCTGGCGCCAAGGCCAGCCGCAAAAAAAAAAAAAAAAAAAAAAAAAAAGAAAAAGGGCAGGACCTCAGCAAGCTTACCAGGCCCCACGGCCTGATCTTCCCACCTCAACAACCAAACGTCAGCGCCCAAGGTCACCCACAGCAGTACTGACACACCCCGACCGAGATCGAGGCATGCTGGCTGTCACGTGAGTGTGACGTAGCCATGTGCACAGTGCGGAAGCAATAATAAAGATAGAATTACGAATGAATCAAACCAAACTTCAAGGGGTGCTAGAACGGAATACGTGTGAATACACAATCAGAGCATAAATAGTCTAGGTGCAGTCAAGCATAAGAAGTACTTAATTAAATAACACCCAAAGGTGATCCTACATATGTGATGGACTGTCAGAACCTCCGTAGTATCCTCGTGAGCCACCAACAAAGCTACCTAAAACCTGGAGGGGCGCAAAACAAAAGTGTGAGTGGGCAAAAACAAAGCTTTTCGAAAATCATTTCATAAACAATAGTTATAACCCCTCGCTGTAAAACCTGTATACTTTCCCAGAAAATAGTATAAACATATACCAAAACTCAACTGAAATCATCATCATCAAAATATGCAAACAAATCATGAATATGCCATGCCATGCCAACTAAATCATCAAGTAAGTAATCCAAATGCAATAATAACTGCAACAGCTCGTCAGTTGAACTCTAGCTCATAAATCATGCATGCACACGAGTCGAACCCACTTATAGTGGTCTATACGACAGGACTAGGTGTAAAACAATACGCTCTAGTGCTACAATCACGTGAAGACTGTGCCAATGATCGCGGGTCACCTACGAGTCGAACCCACTGAAAGTGGTCTATACGACAGGACTATGCACCTAACTTGGATCCAAGATGAGCGTGTGGTGCGGGAGGTGAACATCACGTGAAATACTATGCCCCTAACCCTGGGCAGGAGCACTAACACGGGGGTGCAGGTTAATGAGCTCTCGATGCATCTCAACATACTCTTCATAACACAACTTCTTATTAACAACACATAAACTTACCTGGAACTTACCTGAGCGCCCGCAACACCAACAATAATGCATAAACAATTCATATTGCATATTCAATAGTATGAAATATATTGGCATGGCAATTCTTTTCTAAAAATCATTTAAAATGCATTTCTGGGAAAAATACGTAGCATATAGGTATATACGGAAAACCAAAAGCCCACACACTGGTATGTAGACGGATCGTAACCTCCGTGCCTAGCCTGGCTACGCTCGTCCTCCGGATAGGTCTCGCCTGTCTTCTCACGATAGTGGATGTCGGCATAGTTATAGTGTAACCAGTCTGCTTTCAAAATCACATCAAAATCCGCAAGATCTAATGGGAGAAGATTAGCTGGCATAACTACATCTTCAATCAACACAGGACAACCTGAGTAGACACAGTTAACATAACACTTTTCTCCCCTAGGCATAGAAAATTCTAACTCATAACCCAGAGGTGTAGATTGAGGTTGAGTCAACTCAGCAAATGTATGAGAAATAACAGAATGGGTAGCTCCACAGTCAATTAAGACTTTAGCAAAATGACCAAGAACATTTGACGTACCCATTATTAAATCAGGATGGTTCTGGGCGTCCAACAAAGTAATGTTGTTGATACGCCCCTAGGCCTGCTGTCGTCCTCCTCGACCTCTACTAGCATGAACACCTCGGCCCTGTGTACTACGCCCCTGACCCGACTGACTGTGCTGCCTCGACGATCCAGCACTACTGATAGGAGCATATTTATGCGACTTAGTTCGCTTGTTTTTGTGCATTTATGTTGATTGTTCGTATTTAATTTAGTATTTTAAGCTATTTTCGTGTGTTTGTAGGTCCCAAGGGGTAAAGTATCAAGAAAGTGCATTTTGGAGCCTTTTGGAGCAGTTTTGGGCATGTTTTGGATAGCTTATGCTTGGAGCAATGTAGATGGACGAAATTGAAGGCCAAAGCATGCTAGGAATCAGCCAAAGAGAGGAAGAAAATTAATTCAAGTCAAAGAAAGAAAAGGAATCCAAGAAGAAGAAGGGTTGACTAAGTCAAAGTTTCCTTACTTTGAACTTTGACTTTCCTAATCCCATTTTATCAAGGTTTCAACCATAAAGAGGGAGTCCTAGACATTTTGGGACAAATAATTCCTTGCTCAAGAAGGGTGCCGCACAAGGGAAGGACCTTTCCCTTTCTTTTCCCAATCAGCCGCAACTTTCCTTCACCTTTCCTTCCTTGCTGCACAAGCAAGACACATTCCCTTGCTCTTTAGGTTAGTGCCGCACCCTCCCTTCACCTATATACCCTTGCCGCACAAGGTTTCATCTTTTCCTTTCAATTTTGGACCCAAACCAGCAAGGAAACATCTTTCCTTGTCCTTGCCGCATTTAACTTTCACTTTCCCTTAATTTCTGTCTTTGCCGCTTATCCTAACCCAATTCCCTTAGGTTTTTTACTTTAAATTCCTATTTCCCTTAAGGTTTTGGTTTAATTTATGTTACCTAATTTATTTCCTAGCCTTAAATGCCCAATCCACTATAAATAAGAGCCCTTGGCCGCACCCTTTGGAGGCATTCATTCATTCACACACATTCAGCCAAAAACTAACCTTTGCCGTAGCCCACTCTCTCTCTAAACTTCCATCCCTTCATCCAAACACATCCATACCCATCCTTAGACATTTGTGCCGCAGCAAGGTGGAGAAGAAGAGGCCCTTTGACGTTTCAAGCTTGAAGATTGGATCGTTCTAGATGTACTTCGTTCTTAATTTCAATGTTTACTTTAATATTCTCTGATTTTGTTGTGACTATGAGTGGCTAAACCCCTACTTAGCTAGGGGGGAGTTCGCAGCCATGAACATGCTTGAGATATGAATTGATTTCTTCCAATTATGATTTGATGAATCGTGAATGCAATTCAATTAACTGTTTTACTCATAACTTGTTCTTGTATGTTGATTAAGGATGCATACTTAGTTTTCATGCAGGAATTTGATGCTAGAATATAAGGGAGTTTCACCTAATCGTTATGAACTTATATTCACAAGTAGTGAATGTTGCTTGTCACAATCGCGTTAATTGGATTCCTGGCAAACGTATCATGCATTCATAGTTACGAATGCCTTGTCAACACTTATCATTTTCATGGAACTTAACGATCTCTAACTGTATCTCTTCTATGCATTCATGTAGGGGACCGTTGGAGAATAATTTGGGTTGTCGTATGCACTCATCCAATTCAATGACATACAGAAATTCTGAGGGTTCATTAGTGCACTCACGGTTAATCTGGGTGTTGAGGTTCATGGTTCGTTGAAAAGCAATTGGAGATCGATTTATGTACAAGTGTGTCATGTGTGGAGAATGACCCTCTAGCTAGCCCATCATCCATCCAAATCCTAAAATCGTTTTCAACTTGTTTTACTTTAAAATCTGTTTTTTTTTTAATTTGTTTGTTTTACTTTACAAATTCGTCCAAATCAAGACCCCCCTTTTACTTTCTTGTTTCAAAGTGTTTCAAATTTGTTTTGTTTGTGTTTTTAAGTGTTTTGAGTCAAACTAAAACTAATTTTCGTCCAAAACCATCCCTAGTGTTTAGAATCTGTCCAAAAAGTGTTTTTAAGCAGTTTTAAGTGTTTTTAACTTGTTTTGAGTCTTGTGAACCTTTTCAAACGTTTTTAACTTTGTTTTTGTGTTTTTGAGTCAGTCTAGAGTCGATTAGCAATCCCTCCTAATCCCCGATCCAGAACGATCCCTACTTGCATACTTACTACAATTGACAACAAGAGGGTTTAATTTGAGTGCTTAACTTTTATCACATCAAATTTTGGTGCCGTTGCCAGGGATTAGCAACTTTGCTAATCCCCCGTTGTTTCTTTTTGTTTCTTTTTCATTTGTTTTTATTTTAGTTACTGACTTTGTTTTGTTTCTTGTTTTTAGGCACTAGTTTATGACTCGAAGTTCTCAAACGGTTCGTGAGAACATCTTAGACTTTGACGACGATTTTGAGAGAACTTTGAGAAGGAGGAGAAATCAGCAAGCATCCAATCCACCTAGTCCTGAACCTGAATTCGAAGACCAAGAAGTAGAGGAGGAGGACATTCCCACGGCACAAGTTGTGGAAGAGGTCCAAGACATGGCAGCGGACAATCGAACCATCAAGGAACTTTCTACCTCGGGAGTGGACAATGCCGTGCCCTTATGTATACAATACCCTACGGCAACCCCAGGGAAGACAGAAGAGTTCGAGTTGAAGTCAAGCTTGTTTCATCACATTCCGAAGTACCATGGGCTGTCCATGGAGGATCCAAACAAGCATCTAAAGGAGTTTGAAGTTGTTGGTTCGAGCATGACCCCGGTGAACGTTGATGGCAGCATCTTGAAGATGAAGGATTTTCCCTTTTCTCTCTTGGAAAAGGCTAAAGATTGGCTGTATGAACTAGCACCTGGGACGGTTACATCTTGGGAAAGTATGAAACGAGCATTCTTGGAGAAGTTTTTCCCAACTTCAAGAGTCATTCTCTTGAGGAAACGGATTAGTGGCATCCAACAAAATGAAGGTGAATCGTTTCCAGCTTATTATGAACGTTTTAAAACTCTTGTAGCTTCATGTCCACAACATCAAATGAAGGAGGAGCTGCTCATTCAATATTTCTACGAAGGACTCCTCCCCATTGAACACCAAATGCAAGATGCCTCAGCGGGTGATGCGTTGGTTGACAAAACTCCGATGGCTGCCAAGACTCTCATTGCAAACCGAGCACTCAACGCACAACAATATGAAGGTGTTGGACAGAGGGGAAGCTCATGGCAACAAAGTGTGAATGAGGTAAGTGCAATTTCTGAAATTCAATCACAATTAACTAATCTTACCTCTCTTGTGGCTCAGGTTGTAATTGGATCAAAACCACAAGAAAACCAAGTTTGTGGCATGTGCTCCATCTAAGGGCATCCATCCAAGACATGCCCACAGTTGATTGAGAATGGAGGATGGGAATCTGCCAATGCTATTGGATTCCAAGGCCAAAACCAAACCAAATACAATCCATACTCGAACACATACAACCCTGGATGGAGAGACCACCCTAATATGAAGTGGAGAGATCCCCAACAACCTTCACAACAAAGGGGATTTCGGCAAAACCCCTTGGGTTTCCACGGCTCTATGTCCCTCAACAAACTCAACAACCTCAACCACCTCCGGTCCAAAATAACTCAGGTTCGTCTTTTGATAATGCTCAAGTCATTCAGTTACTCACCACTTTGTCGCAGGGAGTGCAAAATCAAGCTAAAGAGGTGGATGAATTGAAGAAACAAATGGGACAGATGGCTGAATTCATGGGGCAGAACAAGGTAAGCTACCTAGTTCGACGAATGTGAATCTGAATGGAGGATTCGAATTTACCAAAGCCATCACCTTGCGTAGTGGAAAAGAAGTTGGAATCGAATCCGACACTCCCAAATCTGGCCAGAAAGAAGATGACAAGCTGCAAGAAGAGGAGGGGAGCACTAGCACACCCACGGCAAGGGTGAAAAACCCTTTGCCAAAGGCACCTACCAACCTTAACTCGGCCAAACCAGGTAAGTTAGTCTCAAATTCAGTTAATACTAACTTGCCCGATGTTCCTTTTCCTCGTAGGTTCATGCAATCAAAGAAGGATGAGAACGAGAAGGACATTCTTGAAACATTCCGGAAAGTGCAAGTAAACATTCCGCTCCTTGATGCCATTAAACAAATCCCGAAGTATGCCAAGTTTCTTAAGGAGCTGTGCACAACCAAAAGAAGAATGGCGAACAAAGAGGTAGTTAAGGTAAGTGAAAACGTTTCAGCCGTCTTGCAACGTAAATTGCCTACTAAATGCAAAGATCCGGGCAGTTTTACGATTCCTTGTGTGATTGGCACCACTCGTTTTGAACATGCAATGCTAGACTTAGGTGCATCTATAAATGTCATGCCATACTCTATTTATGCATCTATGAACTTGGGTGAATTGAAAAAGGATGGTGTGATTATACAATTGGCTGATCGTTCTAACGCTTATCCGAAAGGAGTATTGGAGGATGTTTTAGTGCAGGTGAACCATTTGATCTTCCCGGCTGATTTTTACGTTCTAGACATAGAAGATTCAGCCCATTCCACATCTCTGCCGATTCTCCTTGGTAGACCCTTCATGAAGACAGCCCGAACAAAGATCGACGTGTTCAAGGGAACTTTGACGATGGAATTCGATGGGGAAGTTATCGATTTTAATATTTCTGAAACTATGAGATATCCCGTTGATGATCATTCTTGCTTCTCTATTGATGTTATTGATTCTTTGGCGCAAGCGTATCTTGAGGAATTGAACGAGGATGCCCTTGAAACGACCATTATGAAGGGCATAGAACTCAAAAACCAAGACATTGGAGCCTTGCAACCCCACGGCCACACCTAGATTCCAATGCCGTGCCCTTCAATGAGGAAATTGCAGAAGTGGTGGCTGCCCTTGAGTCACTACCACATCAATATGGTAAGGTTCCGCTCTCAATTTCAAGTTCAGTTTCTACTAAAATGCTACCTTCTGTTATTCAGGCACCTTCTCTTGAACTTAAGCCGTTGCCGGACCATTTAAAGTATGTGTTCTTGGGCCAAGACGAGATGTTGCCCGTCATTGTTTCTTCAAGTCTCACGGCACAAGAGGAAGAGAAGCTTGTGAGGGTGTTACGAGAGTACAAAACAGCCATAGGGTGGACCTTGGCCGATATTAGGGGAATTAGCCTCACCACTTGCATGCACTGCATACTTCTTGAGGAGGGGCCTAAACCATCTAGAGAGGCTCAACGCCGTCTCAACCCTCCAATGATGGAAGTTGTGAAGAAAGAAATAATCAAGCTTCTAGATTGTGGAGTGATCTACCCTATCTTCGATAGTCATTGGGTTTCACCAATTCAAGTCGTTCCCAAGAAGTCTGGAGTTACTATTGTCAAGAATGAAGAGAACGAGCTTGTGCCTACACGAATTCAAACTGGATGGCGAGTGTGCATCGACTATAGGAAGCTCAATGCCACAACAAGGAAAGATCACTTCCCTTTGCCATTCATCGACCAAATGCTTGAAAGGTTAGCCGGTCATGCTTTTTATTGTTTTCTTGATGGATATTCTGGATATAACCAAATTGTGATAGCCCCGGAAGACCAAGAGAAGACCACCTGCACATGTCCCTTTAGAACTTTTGCTTATCGTCGCATGCCATTCGGTTTATGCAACGCACCTGCCACTTTCCAAAGATGTATGGTAAGTATATTCTCTGATTTTGTTGAAAAGATTATTGAGGTCTTTATGGATGATTTCAGTGTGTTTGGGGATTCTTTTGACAATTGTTTGGATAATTTGACCTTGATCTTGCAACGATGCGTTGAAACTAACCTTGTTCTCAATTGGGAAAAGTGTCATTTTATGGTAAAACAAGGTATAGTTTTGGGGCACATCATATCCGAACAAGGTATTGAAGTTGATAAGTCCAAAATAGATCTTGTACGTCACTTACCCTCTCCCACTTCGGTGAGGGAGGTTCGTTCTTTTCTTGGCCATGCAAGATTCTATAGGCGATTTATCAAGGATTTCTCTAAAATTGCCCAACCTTTGTGCCGTCTACTCCAAAAAGAAGTGGCCTTTGAGTTCAATTAAGAGTGTGAGACGGCATTAAGAACCCTCAAGGAGAAGCTTACTTCGGCCCCATCATCATGCCACCCGATTGGAGCCTTCCTTTCGAGCTTATGTGCGATGCATCCGACTATGCGCTTGGAGCTGTTTTGGGACAAAGAAAGGACAAGCAGCCGCATGTTATATACTATGCTTCTCGGACTCTGAATGATGCCCAATTGAACTACTCCACAACGGAAAAAGAACTTCTTGCTGTTGTCTTTGCTTTAGATAAGTTTCGTTCTTATTTAATTGGCACTAAAGTGATTGTTTATTCTGATCATGCAGCTTTGAAGTACTTACTAACGAAGAAGGAAGCAAAACCTAGGCTTATTCGTTGGATGCTTCTACTTCAAGAGTTTGACATCGAGATCCGAGATAAGAAAGGAAGTGAGAATGTGGTGGCTGACCACCTAAGCCGAATGCTCCATGATGACCATGCCGTGCCTATCCCTGAAACCTTCCCCGATGAGCAGCTGCTGTCCATTGAGGTAAGTGAACCATGGTATGCCGATTTGGTTAATTTCTTAGTGTCTAAACAAGTTCCGAGCACTCTAAGCAAGCACCAATGTGATAAACTCAGAAAAGATGCACGTTTTTATGTGTGGGATGATCCCTATTTGTGGAAGTATTGCTCTGACCAGATTTTGCGTAGGTGTGTGCATGATGGTGAAATTCATTCGATTTTAAAATTCTGTCACACTTATGCTTGTGGTGGACATTTTGGCACCCAAAGAACGGCCTTAAAGGTTCTTGAATGTGGTTTTTATTGGCCCACTTTGTTTAAAGATGCTAGAACTTTTTGTCTAACCTGTGATCGCTGTCAAAGAACGGGCAATATAGGTACCAAGGACCAAATGCCGCAGCAACATTTCTCACTTGTGGAAATTTTTGACGTTTGGGGTATTGATTTCATGGGTCTCTTCCCTCTCTCTTTTGGTTTCACTTATATCTTGCTCGCTGTTGATTATGTTTCAAAATGGGTGGAAGCAAAAGCCACAAGTACTAACGATTCTAAGGTGGTTGCAGATTTTTTGAAAACTAACATTTTTGCTAGGTTTGGGATGCCCCGAGTTCTAATCAGTGATGGAGGTTCCCACTTTTGCAATCGAACCATTGAGGCTTTGCTCAAGAAGTACAACGTTACGCATAAGGTTTCGACACCTTATCATCCTCAAACCAATGGGCAAGCCGAGGTTTCGAATAGGGAGATCAAGCAAATACTAGAGAAAACCGTGGGGCCATCAAGGAGAGATTGGAGCTTACGCTTGGACGATGCATTGTGGGCGTATCGTACAGCCTACAAAACTCCCCTTGGCATGTCACCTTTCGGCTCATCTATGGTAAGCCATGTCATTTGCCCGTCGAGTTAGAACACAAGGCGCATTGGGCTGTGAAGACTTTCAACATGGACATAGATGAGGCTGGGGTTCATAGAAAGCTCCAATTGAATGAACTCGAGGAGATTAGGCACGAGGCGTACGAGAATGCTAAAATTTACAAGGACAAGACGAATGCTTACCATGACAAGATGCTTCGTACCAAAACATTCTCAAAAGGGCAGCGAGTGTTACTTTTTGATTCTCGACTTCGTTTATTCCCCGGTAAGCTACGTTCTAAGTGGATTGGACCTTTTGTTGTTACTAATGTTTTTCCTTATGGTGCAGTCCAAATCCAAAGCTTGAAAACCGGCCAAGAATTCAAGGTGAATGGGCATCGTTTGAAGCCCTATTATGACCTGTTCGAGGAGCATGTGGTGGAGGAGACATCCCTCCTTGCCGTGGGCTCCAAGCATGTTTGAAGGATGGGATTCGTCCGGCTGCAGGACGTTAAAGCAAGCGCTTCTTGGGAGGCAACCCATGCATTCAATAAAGAGCTTTTGGACGATCCGGCATTATAACCAGGTGTTTATGTTCCAAAACTCTACTTTTTATTGCTTTTACTTTGCAATTTGTGTCTTATTTGCTGCTTGTTTGTTTTCTTTTATGTGAGTTTATGTTTGAAACATTGAGGACAATGTTTGATTTAAGTGTGGGGGGGGGTAAACAAGCTGTTTTTGCATGATTTTCGTGGGTTTTATTCACCTATCACTTACAATGTTGTTTTTCACTGTTTTTATGTGTTTTTAGTGTGTTTTGAAGCATTTTAGTGTGTTTTGACATAAAAATCCGAAAATTTCATAAAAATTTGAAAAATTGTTTTGAAAAAGCCAAAAAAGAGTTGTTTTTGTGTGTTTGTTTGTGTTTTAGGGTACCTCCCAACCCAATGATGAGGATTTGGTTTTTAATTGCATGGCTGCCAAAGAAAGTTGTAAACATGGATGGAAGTTTGATATACCTTTGGTTTATGCTTGGTTGTCGTTGTTGTTTATGAATTCACATTTGATTACAAAAGAAAAAAATCAGTTTTTGTAACATGCTTGAAGGAAGGAACTCAAATTAACGCTACAACCCTGTGAGACTTGAGCCTAAACGTTCTTTGGAGAGTTAAAAATCTGTGCATTTGCTGTTTTCTAAAGTCGTTGCATGATCTCATTATTCTTTACTTGGTTACTACTTAGAAGGCGTTTCATCATTTAGTTCCAAATACTAGAACTCATATCCGTTTCATTCAAAGAATGGTATTGAGTGCATAACACATAAACAAGATGAAGTTGTGTAGTGAACCAAGAGCCAAAAAGCCATCCCCGTGCAATTATGTTTAGGATTAACCCCGTTGAGCCGTGTTTAGCCTATTTCTTTGTTAACCCAGATCATCCTCACCTAGCCTAGAATAGGACCATCCATACCCTAGTTCTTGAAGCATAGTGGAGCATAACTTAGAAGGAATTCCTTTTGAGTGATATTATGCAGAAAACAAGTGTGGGGGAAGGGATTTTTGTGTATTTGTGTGCAAAAAGAAGAAAAATTCGTATGAAAAGAAAAGGGAAAAAGAAAAGTTGTGAAAAGAATGAAAAAGAGTTGAAAAATATGTGAAAAAGAGCTCTAAAGTGTTGGTTGTTGAAGAAAGGGTCCAAAAAGTTAAATTAGGCCCTAAGTGTTGCATGAATCTTCCCTTGTGTTTAAAAGTTGATTTCTGCATTCTAAAGTGAATTCTAAGTGTCAATTTCATTACTTTGCTTGCTATTGCTTAAAGAACGTTTGTTTATCCTTAAGCCTTCTTTGTTAACCAATACCCCTAGCCCCGTTACAACCTTTGACTTCAATCTTGGGTGTTGTGTGTTTCAATTTGTGGAGTTTGGAATTGGTATGAGCATATGGTGTCACAGGTTCTCGCATCTAAGTAGTAGCATTCCATTCATGAGATCATATCTAAACATGCTTAATAACTCCAGAAAATGCTTTCTTTGCTATAAACATATGTGAGTGTTCGTTTACATTTTTACATCAATCTTCTCACATATAACTAGTGTAGGGTGTGTAGTCAGAAATTCTGTGTGCAAAAAAGAGAGTATCTTGTAAAGAATTGGGTGAATTCTCTATGGCATGTTACTACATTCAAATCATTGTTTTAATTGATTAAATGCGAGCTAGTAAATGGCGACTGTGATTAAGTATGTGCTCGAGTGTAAGGATGACTAAAATCTATGTGAATAATGATCTTTGGCATGTCATGTGCATTGGAAATCCCTGAGGCAACGTTGGAAGGTTTAGAGTATGTTTTGTTTACTTTGTTTTGTTTTGCTTGTTTCGTTTTGCTCGAGGACTAGCAAAAGCTAAGTGTGGGGGAATTTGATAGGAGCATATTTATGGGACTTAGTTCGCTTGTTTTCGTGCATTTATGTTGATTGTTCGTATTTAATTTAGTATTTTAAGCTATTTTCGTGTGTTTGTAGGTCCCAAGGGGTAAAGTATCAAGAAAGTGCATTTTGGAGCCTTTTGGAGCAGTTTTGGGCATGTTTTGGATAGCTTATGCTTGGAGCAATGTAGATGGACGAAATTGAAGGCCAAAGCATGCTAGGAATCAGCCAAAGAGAGGAAGAAAATTAATTCAAGTCAAAGAAGGAAAAGGAATCCAAGAAGAAGAAGGGTTGACTAAGTCAAAGTTTCCTTACTTTGACCTTTGACTTTCCTAATCCCATTCTATCAAGGTTTCAACCATAAAGAGGGAGTCCTAGACATTTTGGGACACCTAATTCCTTGCTCAAGAAGGGTGCCGCACAAGGGAAGGACCTTTCCCTTTCTTTTCCCAATCAGCCGCAACTTTCCTTCACCTTTCCTTCCTTGCTGCACAAGCAAGACACATTCCCTTGCTCTTTAGGTTAGTGTCGCACCTTCCCTTCACCTATATACCCTTGCCGCACAAGGTTTCATCTTTCCCTTTCAGTTTTGGACCCAAACCAGCAAGGAAACATCTTTCCTTGTCCTTGCCGCATTTAACTTTCACTTTCCCTTAATTTCTGTCTTTGCCGCTTATCCTAACCCAATTCCCTTAGGTTTTTTACTTTAAATTCCTATTTCCCTTAAGGTTTTGGTTTAATTTATGTTACCTAATTTATTTCCTAGCCTTAAATGCCCAATCCACTATAAATAAGAGCCCTTGGCCGCACCCTTTGGAGGCATTCATTCATTCACACACATTCAGCCAAAAACTAACCTTTGCCGCAGCCCACTCTCTCTCTAAACTTTCATCCCTTCATCCAAACACATCCATACCCATCCTTAGACATTTGTGCCGCAGCAAGGTGGAGAAGAAGAGGCCCTTTGACGTTTCAAGCTTGAAGATTGGATCGTTCTAGGTGTACTTCGTTCTTAATTTCAATGTTTACTTTAATATTCTCTGATTTTGTTGTGACTATGAGTGGCTAAACCCCTACTTAGCTAGGGGGGAGTTCGAAGCCATGAACTTGCTTGAGATATGAATTGATTTCTTCCAATTGTGATTTGATGAATCGTGAATGCAATTCAATTAACTGTTTTACTCATAACTTGTTCTTGTATGTTGATTAAGGATGCATACTTAGTTTTCATGCAGGAATTTGATGCTAGAATATAAGGGAGTTTCACCTAATCGTTGTGAACTTATATTCACAAGTAGTGAAGGTTGCTTGTCACAATCGCGTTAATTGGATTCCTGGCAAACGTATCATGCATTCATAGTTACGAATGCCTTGTCAACACTTATGATTTTCATGGAACTTAACGATCTCTAACTGTATCTCTTCTATGCATTCATGTATGGGACCGTTGGAGAATAATTTGGGTTGTCGTATGCACTCATCCAATTCAATGACATACGGAAAATCTGAGGGTTCATTAGTGCACTCACGGTTAATCTGGGGTGTTGAGGTTCATGGTTCGTTGAAAAGCAATTGGAGATCGATTTATGTACAAGTGTGTCATGTGTGGAGAAGGACCCTCTAGCTAGCCCATCATCCATCCAAATCCCAAAATCGTTTTCAACTTGTTTTACTTTAAAATCTGTTTTACTTTACAAATTCGTCCAAATCAAAACCCCCCTTTTACTTTCTTGTTTCAAAGTGTTTCAAATCTGTTTTGTTTGTGTTTTTAAGTGTTTTGAGTCAAACTAAAACTAATTTTTGTCCAAAGCCATCCCTAGTGTTTAGAATCTTTCCAAAAAGTGTTTTTAACTTGTTTTGAGTCTTGTGAACCTTTTCAAACATTTTTAACTTTGTTTTTGTGTTTTTGAGTCAGTCTAGAGTCGATTAGCAATCCCTCCTAATCCCCGGTCCAGAACGATCCCTACTTGCAGACCGTTGCAGCAACATCGACCTGCTAGGGCTGTCCTCCAGACTGCCACTGTGATCCACCGGCTGAATACTGACCCAAGCCACTCTGCTGATAAGGCATGTATCATCCTGAGTACTGGCCATAACTACTCTGCTGATAGGGATCCTGAGGGTACTGGTACTGCCCTAAAGCATAAGGAATAGGATCCCCTGGTAATGGTAAGCACCACCACGACCTGTCGGAACATAACCACTAAGTCCTGAAAACTGCTGGGTCTGAACTGGCGGTGGTAAGGAAGGCTGTTGTGGCTGCTGAAGTCTCTGCGGATTCTGAGGACAATACTTAGCCAGATATCCTGTCTGACCACATGTATAACACCCGCTGCTACCTCGACGACACTTTCCAAAATGTCGATTATTGCACCTACGACATAAAGGAGCGCCTGAACCACCCGACTCCCTTGGCCTCTGAAAGCGGGATCCTCCAGTGGGTCTACCACCTCTCCTCTAACCCGTGGCACTAAAACCCCCACTGGACGAACTAGAACTAGTTCCACTTTTCTTAAAACTCTAAGTCTGTCGAGGTCCCTGAGATGACTATCATTTGCCTTTATCGTACTTCTTCAGATTACTACCTTTTTCTTCCTCTTCTTCACTCTCATTAGGCAGGTTATCAGAATCCTCAATCCTTAACAAAATCTCATAGAACTCCTGATAAGTAGCACAAAGTGGGATAGTTGCCATAGAGAGCCACTTCTTCTTAGTACCCAATTTAAAACGGCGAAGCATCTCAACTGGATTAGCAGCAGTTTCCTGATCATAGCGAGACAAATCAGTGAACTTCCTGTAATACTCATTAGCGGTCAGCTTCCCTTGTGTCAGATTAGTGAACTCCTGTTTCTTCTGATCAAGATACGCTAGAGGGATGAATCTCTTATAGAACAACTATCTAAAATTCTCCCAATTTGCTTTTTCCTCGGGCTACCACCCATAAGTCTCCTGATTCCACCAGGATACAGGCTCTCTACCCAAAAACCAAGAAGTGGTCTCGACCCACCTTTCAGCAAGGAGGCTGCCTTGACTCTGCAGAACCCGAAAAGTCTTCTCTACATGCTCGAGCCAACGCTCGGCCCCTTCATGTCCCTCATTACCCACAAAAGTAGGCAACTTCAGATTATACACCGTCTCCAAAGGAGTCCTCTGGGGAGGGCGAAGTGAAGCCTGAATGGCATTAGCTATAGCTTCCCCTAATTGAGAAACATCGAGGGAACTAGGCTCAACTGAAGGATGTGGATCTCTATGAGGCGGCATAATTCTGACAGAAGACATCACAATGATTAGATTACTCACAAAATATGCAGGACTGCGAAACCTAGGCTCTGATACCAAACTGACACACCCCGACCGAGATCGAGGTATGCTGGCCGTCACGTGAGTGTGACGTAGCCATGTGCACAGTGTGGAAGCAATAATAAAGATAGAATTACGAATGAATCAAACCAAACTTCAAGGGGTGCTAGAACAGAATACGTGTGAATACACAATCAGAGCATAAATAGTCTACGTGCAGTCAAGCATAAGAAGTACTTAATTAAATAACACCCAAAGGTGATCCTACATATGTGATGGACTGTCAGAACCTTCGTAGTATCCTCGTGAGCCACCAACAAAGCTACCTAAAACCTGGAGGGGCGCAAAACAAAAGCGTGAGTGGGCAAAAACAAAGCTTTTCACAAATCATTTCATAAACAATAGTTATAACCCCTCGCTGTAAAACCTGTATACTTTCCCAAAAAATAGTATAAACATATACCAAAACTCAGCTGAAATCATCATCATCAAAATATGCAAACAAATCATGAATATGCCATGCCATGCCAACTAAATCATCAGGTAAGTAATCCAAATGCAATAATAACTTCAACAGCTCGTCAACTGAACTCTAGCTCATAAATCATGCCTGCACACGAGTCTAACCCACTTATAGTGGTCTATACGACAGGACTAGGTGTAAAACAATACGCTATAGTGCTACAATCACGTGAAGACTGTGCGAATGATCGCGGGTCACCTACGAGTCGAACCCACTGAAAGTGGTCTATATGACAGGACTATGCACCTAACTTGGATCCAAGATGAGCATGTGGTGCGGGAGGTGAACATCACGTGAAAGACTATGCCCCTAACCATGGGCGGGAGCACTAACACCGGGGTGCAGGTTAATGAGCTCTCAATGCATCTCAACATACTCTTCATAACACAACTTCTTATTAACAACACATAAACTTACCTGGAACTTACCTGAGCGCCTGCAGCACCAACAATCATGCATAAACAATTCATAATGCATATTCAATAGTATGAAATATATTGGCATGGCAATTCTTTGCTAAAAATCATTTAAAATGCATTTCTGGGAAAAATACTTAGCATATAGGTATATACGGAAAACCAAAAGCCCACTCACTGGTATGTAGAGGATCGTAACCTCTGTGCCTAGCCTGGCTACGCTCGTCCTACGGATAGGTCTTGCCTATGTGAGAAACAACTATAATAACGTTATTTTAAAGCACATAAACGAAACTAGGAAATAACTTCTCATACATTGCTTAAATGGGGTGTTTGAATATACCAAAGTGATCTACACAACCTCAGGAACATCCCCATATTTTTAGAATTTATTTTAGACCCCTCACGTGCCCTCACGCGCCAGCCAAGGCACGGCCAAACGTGCCACCCACGCGCAGGCACACGAACGGAGGCCCTAATGACGTTAGGGAATATTCCGTCAGAAATACAGAATATTCCGTCTAATCTGACTGACGCCGTCCACTACCCTTAGGAATATTCCGTCACGGAATATTCGTCGTCTTCTCCGGCGGCTACTGTTCGCCAATTTCTAGAAAAACTTCCAAACCTCCTAACTTCTTCATTTTTGCACCATTTTTCACGTAATTTATACCAAAATGAAGCTTAGAGTGAGTAGAACAACGTTATACCTGTTTGAAGCTTCAAAATCCACGGGATCACGTCGAAAAAAGCTACGATAATCCGGCCAAACTTGAAACTCGTCGATCTCTCGATTCCGACGTCCAAATTACACCAACGAAGCACTCCGAGCTTCGTGAGGACCTCCTAAAGCTCCTTGTGGTCCTAGAATTTGAAGATAAACACACGTTTAAAAGTTAGTGAACAGTACTCAACTAGGGAATTCGTTTTCCTTGGTTTGCTTATGTGTAAACTTAGCCAAAACTCACCCAAAAATCTTAGGAGGAAGTTTAGGTACCTTTTTGGACCTTGAAATGATGTAAAACCTCCACGATCTCTTCTGGTTCACTGTACACTTGACGGTGCTCTGGTTCTCAGGGTTTTCGATGGTCTCACAACCAGCTAAAGCTATGGTTGTGCTCGTGGACTAACAAGGATCACGATGGAGGTCTTAGAAGGTTTGATCTATAATGTTTTGGTTTGATGTGGGTGTGAACCGTACAGTTGCAGAGAAAGAGAGAGTGAGTCAGAGAGAGAGAGAGAGGAGAGAGAGAGAGGGTTTTCTGATGGGTGTGTGTGTGTGGTCCTCATACAACCAATCACACAACACAAACATCTAAACTTAGTTTCTAATTGGTGGTCAATCAACTTAATGCAAACCCTACCCTAACTCTAATCTAACAAGGTTCCCTCAAACTAGGAACTAAGGAAATTGGTCCAAAGTCAAGAATTTTGGGCCTTGAACTTAGTCCAAAATAAAATTTCAACCCAACGCTCAAGGGTAAAATTGTACTTTCACAGCTTCGAGGGAAATAAAAGTACATAATTCAGGAATGGCTGTCACAAGTACCTTGCCGTGACTATTCCAAGGCACCGCGATCCCTATCGAACCAAATTTCAAGCCCCGAAATTCCAAGAAAATCAAGAAGACAAGAAAATTAATTTTTTCTTACCTAGAAGCAACAAAAGACGGTCCTTTTCACGGGCAAGATGTAGAAGATGGCTAGAGGAGGAGGAACAAATATCCTCTAAGCTCTCTCTCTCTTGTAGGGTAAAATAAGTTTCTCTCCGAAGTTGATTTAATAATTCACTTAAGGTGGACTTAAATAAGCTTTGGGAGAAATTTATTTCCTTTTTTCTAGAAGGATCTAATTTCCTATTAAAAGAGAGAATCGACAACAGAAAAGGAAACAATTCAAAGTTTCCTAAGGCAAGAAAATCTCTACACCTGTTGCCCTTTTCTACAAGCAGCCCAACAGGTGTGGGGCCATTTGTGGAGCCAAAAATAATCACAAGGCGACACGTGGATTTTTTGATAAAAGAAGACCAAACTACCCTCGAGGCACACCGGGATTCCTACGCACGAGCAGCAGGAAATCATCCCTCAACCAAGTCAAAAGTGCCCAAAATAGGTAACAACTTAAAACCTATTTCATTAAATCCTTTCTACAAGGTAATTCCCAAGACCTAATTTATTCCATATATTTCCTATTTCATTATTTAGCTAATCAATTAGCTAAATAATTTATTCATTCCATAATTCCTAAAACCTTTCCTTTTAAAATCATATTAATTGACTAATTAAGGGATTAATTGCCTAATTAATCCCTTAATTGACAATTAAATCATCCATCTCACCCAAAAATTATAAGAAGGCCGGCCACCCTCAATCCCAAAAGGAGTCAACCAAGCTTTTTACCTTTTCTACCACTTCTTCCCCTTTATTATGATAATAATTAGCTAAGTTAATTAGGAAATCATTTTGATTAATTAGCTAATTATTCCATAACTCCCAATTTGAAACAAATCAAGAACCTAGCCCACAAACCAAGCTAAGTGGCCGGTCCTCTCTATCCCAAAGAGGTTGGCCACTCCCCTATAAAAGGTCTCACATTTTCTCCAAAACACACTTCCAATTCTCTTGCTAAAATTCTCCAAAATTCTCAAACACTTTCTCTCTAAATTCTAACTTTGGCATCGGAGGTTCTTCGGCCAAAGCCCCCCCCCCCCCCATTCATCGTGGGCGCGTGAGGCTCTTGGCCTTGACCGAATGTGTTAATTGTTTTTGTAGGTGCAACTTTGTCCAAGATCGAGGAGAAAATTTGCATCCACAGTAGGTTTTCTCAGTCACTAGTGAATTCATTTTTTCCATCAGATTTCAGTAGTCCCCATGCTTTGTTGGAAATTTGAAGTTTGAGTAAAAATTTCATTGTCCCACATTGGTCACTACCAAATGGTTTCCTCACTTTATAAGGCTTTGTTCTTATTAGAAAGTGATTGGAGTGATGGACCATGGAGAACAACATTGGGCTCAACCTTGGGTTTGGGCTTTGGGGTGTGCTAATTAATTGATAATTAATGTATAATTAATATATATAATTAATTATAAAAAGATGGGCCTTGGGTTCTCATAATTAAATTCATTAATTAATTAATTATTTTTAATTAATTTCAAATTGAATTTTTTAAACTTAACAGACTCATCTTTTCAGATGAAGTCTGAAGCAATGGAAGAACGCCTCCCCTCTGAGTAGCTATCTCCCAAAAGACGCATCCCATATTCATACATGTTGCGAATAGGCATAACACAACTATAAATACATGCATTTGCATATCATTCAAATCACAGAAAATTACAAATCTTCTTCTACAATCCAAAACATCCATACTGAGAGAACCACAAAGAAATTCGCCAGAAGTTAAGTTTTTCGTGCTGGAATTCTAACTTGATCGTTGAATCCTGGTAAAGCAGACGTCCTTAGAACTACAAGCACTGAGTAGGGGCGAAATTTCTGTTTCAAGGACATTGCGGTACGCAAGCCTCGATCTTCAATATTTCTATTTAATATTATTCATTGTTCATACACTGTTTGTATTTATTATTTATTAGCATATATAAATTTATCACAGATTGTTGACATATATCCAACATGCTTGTATCAAAGAACAAATATATCGGTGTTATTTCTTGCAGTCTGTATATGTGGATTGGCTAGCAGTTCAGTGCGGGTGTCCAGTCTTTGAAGAATGGAGAAAGCAAATGTTCGTTGCAGCAACACAACTGATTAAACGACCAGAGACCTACCGGGACGAGTGGGATGACCACCATCTAGTATTGCAAGCTCACGAGGACTTCAGAAAATACACCTTCAATGGAATTGGGGTAATGGACACGTGATATCGAACGCTGTCCTGATATGATCAGGCTAAAACAAGCGAAAACAGATATCCCACGAAATCTTGGCGTGTTGTTGTCCTTCATAAGGTTTTGAGTTCAACTTCAAATCACAGATGTACTCACAAAGATTTACGTGTTTCACTCGACTGAATTCGAGTTCCGGGCTATTTTCACGGGTTCTTAGCTTGTATTGTACAATAATGAAAATGTTACTTTGTAATTAATACATTTTTAGAGTAAATTGTGTTGGAGCAACGATCCTTCAATTAGAAATCCATTATCAATGGTCCCCCAACTCATCAAAACGTGCAGTTATAATCATTTTCGTCAACACCGTTAGAACTTTCGTCAAAATGAGTCACGTGTCATGCACGTAAGACTGAATCAAGAGACAAATATGTAAAATCAAATAAGAAAAATTGTATTAATGGTCTATCAACTTTAATCAAACTGGAGAAATAGTCCCTCAACTTTAACCCAATTGTAGCAATGATCCTTCCAACATAACTTCTTTTGACAGAATTCTGACAGAGTTGATGAAAATGATCATAGCTACACGTTTTGATGAGTTGAGAGACCAATGGTAATGAATTTTTAGTTGAGGGATCATTGCTCCAATTTGATTAAAGTTGAGGGACTATTGGTACAATCACTGTTCTAAAAATCGGCCTAGGCGGCTCCTAGGCGCTAGGCAGGTGGTGCCCCGCCTCGATTTTGGGCAAGGCAATGGGAAAAATCGGCTGGAAGCTAGGCGGGCCTAGGCGGGGCCTAGGCGGAGAGCTAGGCGGGGCCTAGGCGGTCCTAGGCGGTTTTTTTACATATTTTATATATATTTTTTTTATTAATTGAGTGTTTTTTTTTTTGGTTTCATGGTAGTATTCTTATGGAAATGGTGTACCTAATTTGCAAATGATGGATTTACTACAGGTTCATCCAATAGTGAAGCGAATTGGAGCATTTTTGAGGGGATACATACAAAGAAAAGAAATAAACTAGATACAACAAGGTTAAATAATTTAGTCTATGTCTAATCCAATACAAAGATCATGATTCATGAACAAGAAGAATTTAGTCTATCATCCAAATCCTCCTCATTATGATTATATGCTTACTATTTTTTAAATGTTGAACTTTTTGGATTATATAATTTGTGTATTCTTCTACTTCAATTTTTGCATTTTATCATTCTTTTATTATCCAGTATAGTTTTTTTTTAGGTGTAAATAGACACTTATTTACAAGATATATAATAAATTTACATAAATCCGCCTAGGCCCTGCCTAGCCGCCTAGGCGCTAGGCCCCTGCCCGCCGCCCGACTAGCGCCTAGCGATTTTTAGAACCTTGGGTACAATGTACTCTAAATTTTATAGGCCAATGCAAGTTCATCTTTAAAATTATTAGTATTGTCCCCCGTTAACAACTTCTCATTAGGAGTGTGGTTTTACCATAAAAGATCTATGTTATATTTTGTGTAAAATATCTCAAATAATAAGATGTTTATTGTATTTTGTTATATAACTGGTGTGAGATTCTATTCTCCAACATTAATAAGACGTGTAAAATATGTGTTTAATTCAAGACTATTAAGTGTACTAAACTTGTCAATGGAAAGGTTTGGTGAATTGTATTGTTAGTTTTTGTCTTGTTTCGTGAATGTTTGCTGGATGGTTTCATTTTGCCATGTTTTGCACATATTTTAAATCATCAATTCATACATTCAAGTTGAATACGGACGAGTTCAGGTTGACCCAGTCCAAATTTTATTTCTACCCAATAATGTGTTAAATGGCATCGCTTTTACAGGCGTGGTAATAGAAAACTTTTAACATTATTTGTAATAAATTGTGATGACATAGAACATTAAACACTTATTAAGAAAAGATGGAAAAATTTACATGTATTAGGTGAAGACTTAAACATCATTTTTAAGATTCACTAGCACTTCCTATGAAGATTTAATTTTCTATTAGCTTAATTATGAAACTTTTACAAAAAATTATGGTAATATCTCACAACAGCATCGTTTCATCGCAATCCGCAACCATACGGCCTATATTCAAAACACCAAGGTGCCCTTTTTGGTCCGACTCTGTTGTCCACAATTCGACAATGCAACCCGCGCTGGCCTCGAGCCACGTGGCGGTGATCGGGGCCGGCGCCGGCGGCCTGATCGCTGCACGTGAGCTCTGGCGAGAAGGTCACAAAGTCGTCGTCTTCGAGCGAGACGACCAAGTGGGCGGCACGTGGGTCTACACTCCGAAGGTGGAGTCCGACCCGATTGGGATCCACCCGAATCGGACGACGGTCCACTCGAGCATGTACGAGTCGCTGAGGACCAACCTCCCGAGAGAGGTGATGGGATTCAGAGACTACCCATTTGTGGCCAGGGAAGGAGACAAAGAGAGAGACCCGAGAAGGTTTCCGGGTCACAAAGAGGTGCTGATGTACTTGAAGGATTTTTCCCGCGAGTTTGGGGTATCGGAGATGGTGAGATTGGAAACGGAGGTGGTGGCGGTGGATGCGGCGGAGGGTGGGAGGTGGAAGGTGAAGTCGAGGAGTAGGGGAGGTGGGGGTGTGGAAGATGAAATCTATGATGCGGTGGTTGTGTGTAATGGGCATTTTACTGAGCCTCGTCTTTCCCAATTTCCAGGTATCAACTGTGGTTTCGAATCTTTTGATGAGTTGGTTTATAAGGCAGTTTGATAACCATTTTATTTTCAGTTTTCGATTTTCAATTGAAAAATATAATTTGGATGATGGGATTGGTAACATGGATAGGAGGTGCTTATATCTCTTACGGGTTATAATTTGCACAAACTTTGTTACTTTATGGGTTTAATGGCCTGATTGATTCTGCATTATGCGAGTATAAATTGTATCGACCGATGGTAAGAAATTACTTTTGGTAGAGTGCAATCCAAGAAAATCTTCAGGATAGGAATTTTTGAGGTTGCAAATTTGAATTGCATTACTAGCTCATAGACCGGAAATGGTGGACTAGGTTGTAAGTAATGTGTAGAAAAAATTAGGACAAACTACGAAACTAATATGGCGCATCTTTATGTTGAGTTTGTGCTTATGCAATCCATTTTTCAGTTATAACAAAATTAAAGTTGGTTCCTAGTTTTTCTCCTTCCTCTGAACACGTTCTTTTCAGGCATCAATACATGGAAGGGGAAGCAATTTCACAGCCATAATTACCGTAACCCCGAGCCATTTCGAGATCAGGTCCGTCTCATTTCTGCATTCTGTAATAACTTCTAGATTGTGTTCTCTTGATTTACCAATGCTATTGTTGAAATTAACTATTAACAAAATAGTGGACGTGATTACCTCAAATGCGGAAGACTTAGGATCCCTGCACAACCCTAGAAACACCGCACATCGTCTTCTTCACCACGAACAAGCACCACAGAGAGGAGACTTCCTTACACGCCCTGAGAGTAATCGTTTTGTAGCAAGTATTTTTGCTCTTGTGCTTGTTCCTGGTGAAGAAAAAGACGTGGTGAAAACAGCTTCTAGTACCAATGAGCAGCTCGCAATTTAATTCCTCGGTTTTTCTTTCTTTCACCTCTAGATAGAGGTTAGCTTCTCACCAATTTCCTGCTTTGCATAGGTTGTAATTTTGATAGGGAGCTCAGCCAGTGCTGTTGACATTTCACGAGAAATAGCTGGAGTTGCGAAAGAAGTCCACATTGCCTCTAGATCTGTTGCTGATGAAACCTTGCAAAAGCAGCCTGGCTATGATAACATGTGGCTTCATTCTATGGTAAAAGAAGTCACCCATGGTAAGAGCTGGGTGGCTATGATGAGAATTTTATCAACAGAATTTTTTTCAACCCTGATGCCGGAAGATGGGTAGATCGAGTGTTCTGATATTATTTGAACTCCTGCAGATCGAAAACGCACATGGCGATGGCAGTGTTGTTTTCAAAGATGGAAGTGTTGTCCTTGCTGATACCATTCTCCATTGCACAGGGTATAACTTGCTTCGATTTGTTTTAGGACTCGATGCTATTGTGTAATGTTCCATGTTGAATGTGAAGTAATTGAAAATGGGACGAAAATGGAATACTGAATGTAATCTCCTTTGTTCCCTTCAAGGTACAAGTATCATTTCCCTTTTCTTGAAACCAATGGTACCGTGACTGTGGATGATAACCGCGTGGGGCCACTGTACAAGCATGTACTCCCACCAGCATCGGCTCCTTCACTTTCCTTTGTCGGGATACCATGGAAGGTGTTTCTCTACTATAAATCATTTGCCATATATTGGTTGAATCTTTTGGTTCATTCTTTTGAATTTGGAGTAAATCTTTGAATGTATTTGAACATTGTGGTGGCAGGTTGTTCCTTTCCCACTGTTTGAATTTCAAAGCAAGTGGATAGCAGGTCTTTTGTCTAATCGAATTGCACTTCCTTCCAAAGAGGAGATGATGGAGGATGTCAAAGCTTTCTACTCTTTACTTGAAGCTTCTGGCACACCTAAACGATACACTCACAACTTGGGTGGCTGTCAGGTAATTCAATATGTATTGTTGCCTGCCTAGTGCCTATGACCTTATCCCAAGTTCATTCATTGAGTTGGTCGAGCACTGCCTTGGCTTCCGAATTTCTGTTAAATGAAATCTGAGGTCTCTCTTTTGAAACGCTGCTTAATGTGAGTTGTAGGCTAGCGATAGTTTTAGCTAAAGCTCCACTGTTCTAGTCCCGGTACCGTTATCTTTGTCTATGTCATGAACAGAGTAAATAATTTGGTGTTGTGTTTGCAGTTCGAATATGATGATTGGATTGCAGCTCAGTGTGGGTGTCCAGTCTCAGAAGAATGGAGAAAGCAAATGTACTCGGAAGTGTCAAAAAATAGGCGTGCCCGACCAGAGACGTATCGGGATGAGTGGGAAGATGACCATTTGGTGCTGCAAGCTTATGAGGACTTCAAGAAATACACCTTAAATGGAGTGAGCAATGGATAAGTGATATCAAATGACCAGAACTTTTACCCAAGCAAATTGTCTTTCAAGAATGTCCTACATAATCTTTTGTGTTCAACTTTATACTTTTACCCAAGATCTTATATTTGACACAACATCATGAGCCGCAAGATCTTCCGAGTCCTTTTGTGTTTCTTTCAAATCAAAACATTTTGATGCATTTCGAATCGAACTTTACAAATGAAACGCATATTTGGAACAAAAAATCAAACCGAACGAGCTACAAAAATGGCGAGTTGAGAGTTGCGATCGGTTCTACAGAAACAGAACCATCACACCAACACAGGTTCAACCATCCAAATTCCGCAAGGGGCATTTCATTTAACAAGTTACACAATTTTGTTTGCCTTTATTCTCAAAACCGCATCTACAGTTGTATAATTTCTCATACAAATTGACTGATTAGTTTAAGGGCTCGTTTGAATATGCTTTTAAAATGACGGAAAACGCTTTTGATTGAAATGTTTTTTAAACCAATCCTCAATAACAATTCTAGTGGATTTTGAAAAAGCATCTTAAGTGCGTCCTGCAAGAAGCACATATCTGGTGCTTCTTCCAAAAAACACTTAAAAGTGGTTTTGGATGTACTTTTAAAATGGTTGAAAGCGTTTTTAGAGAAAATGTTTGTGTTCCAAAAGCACTTGCAGTGCTTTCTGCAAGAAGCATCAGTTATGTGCTTCTTCCAATAAACACTTTAAGTGCGATTTACTTGCATTTTTACTAAAGATTGGTTCCAAAAATATTTTCACCAAAAGCACTTTCAATCATTTTAAAAGCACATCCAAACGAGCTAGTTCACTAAAAGCGCTTACAGTCATTTTAAAAGCACTTCCAAATGAGCCGTAAATCATTGATCGACAGTTCTAACCGTGTTTCTTCTTTTTCTTAGACAAGCCCATTCTGGATTTCTTGAGTGCTACATTTTCTGTGAAAAGATAGTTGTACTTCTGTAACACCCTCTCTTTGTCTTCAAGCATGCCTAACATCTCATATGCATCTGCCACTCTCCGGACAATTAACTTCTCTGGAGGTTTCCGATCAAAAGCTTCCAGGCCCTCAAAAAGCTTTGGAATGCAAGCATGATAATGTCAGGTTAGTCTAGTAAAATATACAAAGTAGTTGATTCAAAAAGACAAAATTGAAACAGCCAAGCATCAACCGATTCCACAACACTTGATTAACTGAGTCTGAATTAAATAAACCGTACCTTTACAAGATTCTTCAACATGTTGTTTCGATAATATATAGCTATCATACTTTTGCATAACTGCCATGGAACTGCATGCAAATCCATGCCAATCTTCTTCTCCCAAAACTTGTGTGCTTCTTCGGGTCTCTGGTCCATATCTAAAGCTCGGATCAGTTGCCCATATGTTCCCATTGTGTTTCCTTGTCCCTTGCTTAGCATCCACTTGATTACCTAACAAGGTTAAGAAAACTAATGAAAATGGCTTAAAAACTTAGAGTTTTAACGATAAGGACAAAATAAAGGGTAAAGTGAATAGTACCAGGATTGACTTTTTAGTGTAAAAATGTGGTTTTTCGTTAAAGTGAACAGTATCGGGAGCTTTTCGTTAAAGTTTCCTTTGATAAAACCATGCTTTACAAATCACAAAAGTAAATAAAAAGGAGGCCTCACTCTTCTTTTTTAAAGCAAAAGTTAAAACCATTAACACACTCAAAACTTCTAAATTTCCAAGTCGCTACGAATTCTGAAAGATAATCATGTTCTCAAATTTCTCCATTTCCAATGAAAGTCCTTCCATTTCGTCTGTAATTGTCTATTGAATATTGAGTGAATTTAAATCACGAAATTTTTTTGTTCAAGAATGAAATCTTAGTAGAACTATCCACATCCAATTCATCCTTCGGAACCATATCACAACCTGGATCTGCTGAAATAGGATGAATTGAGACAGTATGTTGTAAATACGTAATTATCTTGAATATATTAACTATTTCTTTATTTTCCGATCGCCTGGAAGGGACAAAAGAAACATCTTGTTATTTCTTCGACAATTTATGACTAGTTGTACCTACTGTTTCTTTTTTAGGGCCAATATCAGCAATGCAGTTCATCCAACGATAAACCTAATCCGAATCATAGAGCTACGATGGAAAAAGAAGTTTCCACACATCCTTATGCAAGCACTCCAAAAATAATGCAAATACTGGGATTGGAGGTTCAAAATTAATAAGTAAGAAAACAAGCTAGCCTTGACGCACTACGCTCTTCCTAGATGGTTCTTCCCAAATGGTAAGAAGTCTTTTGCTGCGACGATTATAGGAACTTCAAACATGATGGAAACTTTTTTCTAGAAAAAGTATTCCCAAATTGAGTACTTTGTGTAGAAGTGTGCTTGCAATTGTTTAATCCATAGAGAAAGACAGAATTGATCGTACCTGAACTATTATATGCCACTGCTGTTCCTTCTCAAGAGCAATTAACGCCATCCTAATTTTTCCAATGGGAAAGTCTTCCTCCCATGCAACCCATCCATCAAGAGAACCGTAAACAGCCTCCTTACTGTCACTGAGATCTAGAAGCTGCAAAATGTGGAAGTTATTTAACAACTTTCCCATTCCGGGCTCAAAACAAGAATCAAACAAAAACACCACTCGACATTTAGACAATAAATACAGGCATTAAAATTAGCATATCAATGTAGTAGCGGAGGGGATTGTTGCCACTGCAAGTAAAAATTTAAGGAGGGGTCAATTTTAAGTGACTATAAAATTATGATAAATTGAGCTTGTAAATGAAGATTACTTAAGAAATTATTATAAGTATCAACTTGCTTAGCATAAAAAATATTCTGAGTTTCCAACCTTGATATCGTTATGATTTAATTAATTACATTATAGAAGTAATTGGATGTGAGTATGAGGACATGAAATTAAACATCTTTTATTTTGATTAAGAGGCAAAGAATGAAATTATGAAATTAAGTGTTGGACCCTCAACTATGAGCAAATTACATTTGTGATGAGGGTCAACTATAAATATAAAAGCCAAGCTACATCAATATAGCACATATAAATAAAACATTTCGAAATTGTGAGAAGGTAATATGACCCTCCTTGGCCTTAACTGGCTCCGCCAGTGTTTGTATATAAAGATTCAGAAAAATAAATACAAAAACGAACACACAAGAGCACAAATTTCCAAAGAAGCAGTTTGTGTGATATTTGGAACTGATTACCCTATTTTAGGCATTTCTCTTTGAGACATGTCCATAGAGCAGCCACAAGTTGGCCGCTCATGTATAACCTACCAGCTACCAATACTATTTGGCATGCTGATACGCCTATCTTGGTTGTATCTCTGTTGCTTTGGATATTTCTGATTAAATTCATGAGGTATTAATCAAATGCAAAAAAAAATAAAAAATAAAAAAATAAAGGCAAAAATGGCTTGAGCTTTTGATTAAATCCAGTATCAGCCGGCTACAATAGTTAACATCCACAAATTTTCATTCTATTAAAAAGATTCAACTAAGAACACAAAGTTCAATAACTGTAAATGACCGAAAAAGGGTTGAGATATGTATACTTACAGTTTTTACAAGAAAGTTAACCTTATCCTTTCTAGGAACATTCCATCCTATTTGGTCCCTTTTCTCACCTTCAGCATTCTTCTCTGGATCGTAACTGTTACCTTGGTGGTTATGTTGATCCTAGATCATTGCAATATGCAAATCGATTAGCCAATCGTTTAATGAATACCAATTTGCGGGGTGGGGGTGTGTGGGTGTGTGGGTGTGTGGGTGTGTGTGTGTGTATCACAACAGGAAACTATCAGATGAATGGCCGCAGGGGATGTCATCCTTTCCCAAAACTTCACAATGTACATGCAAGATACAATATTGTCAATATTCTAACATTCTCGAGATTCTTTTAAGAAAATTTGCAGTTCTTTTCATTTATTATGTGCAGGGAATAGCTCTAAGATACCTCCAAGGCCACCGTAGTCTTTGCAGCTCTTTGGTTAGATATTTGAGCTTGCACCACTGTACTGTAAGTCGAATTCAGAATTTGGGCCCTAGTAACTCCAAGCCGAGTCAACCGCCCAACCTGGTTTCGATAACAAGTCAGAGACATCCGTTAGTAATTCTATAGAAGTTCAACTGCATCCATTTAATTAAAACCTCGATATAAAGGTACATTTGTTAGTGTTCATAATATTGATTAATAATCTAAAAACATCAGTGACCCAAGCGTTTACACAGCTGACTACACTAAATCTGTTTAAGTTAATTCAAGCTTATCCAGCCTTTTGAAGTTCAATTTTGCAGTTGGTTGAGTTATAAGTTTAAATTAGACCGAAACTAATCTCGTCAACAAGAAGACATTTATTTCGGCACATTGGTTGGAATTCAGTGGTAGTTTGACTCACTGAGTGAACAAAAACCCGCCCAAACCGAAACTAAGTAACTAGATTGACCCCTTTATTGAACTTACTTACGAGACTCTCGATATGGGTAGCCTATCATCCGTTTTCAAAGAGTTTCACCTGCTTAAACAAATTATTGACTTCCCAATACAAATGAAACAAAGAAAACGATTCCCAAATGAAAATTAATTAGAATCTACAAATGAAAGGACCAAGACTCAAAATCCTAAATTTTGATTGCACTCGGAAGCGAAAACCAACAAAACATATGATAATCAGAGACTCAAAATCCTACATCAAACCAGTAGAGAGAGAGAGAGAGAGAGAGAGAGAGAGAGCAGGTACTTACGAGAAAGGACATGGCAGGAGACTTCCACATGAGTAGAAAGTGGGTATCTCAATGGTTAAGCGTATTTGGTTCCATAAGAAGCAAGCAAAACCTGACGGACGGAGAAGAACTAAGATTCTGGCAGCTGTGGCGGAGCCGTCTGTTTCTCCAAAACTCTCTCTCGCCAGCGCGATCGTGAGAAGGCTAAGTCGGGTTTGGGTTTCAGAAGTTGGGTGGGTTGGGTTTAATCATGGCTTGGGCTGTGTGCTAAGCAGTATTAAAATGTGGTGTTTTCAAATGGTAGTTCACGTACATGGAGCAGGATTTTCTCCTTTTTTTTTTCTCTTCCTTCCTATTTGAAGCGTCACGGTTAAGTCACGTCAATATTTTATATTAATTATTTTTTAGAGCTTTAATGAAAATAGCTTAGGCTAAGTTTATTTTAACAAAAAAAAAATTAAAATCTTATAACTTTATTTAGTGAAAAAGACATAAAATTTAATCAAAAGTACTCAAGTTTTAATAAAAATGACAAAAAGTTTAATATAATAAAAAATAAAATAGAAAAAAAATGTAATAAAAACTGACACGCGCACGCATCCATCACACACATCATTTTTGAAACTGAACGGTACAACACTATTTTTGAAACTGAACAATATTTCTGAAAATTGAACACTAATTATTTCTGAAACTAAACACGAGTACTACATTACTTTTGAAATTGAACACATACTACACTATTTTTTAAACTGAATGCGACGTTACTTCTAAAACTAAACACAAATTGGCGTGCACTGACTATTTCTTAAACTAAATATGTTATCTCTCTAGAAAGACTAGCGACCATTAAGACAATTTACTTCCTTAATTTAGGCTTATTTTTAGCTACACCCTCTAAAACTCGATTTTGATCTTATTTTGCTTACTGTAATTCAAAAGTCACCAATTTAATTCAAAAGTCACCAATTTACTTCCTGAAACTCAAAGTTTGATTCACTTTACCCCTAGATCTTGATTTTGATCTCATTTTTCTCTCTGAAACTTGAAAATTGTCTCTATAAAACTCAAAATTCGCTCAACATTACCTTAGATATGTTAATTTCTTATGTGGGTTTGATTTGGGTGCTCCAGGCTAATCAATTCTTCTTTTCGTTTTTTCATCTCTTCAAAATTTTCTAAACTTAGTATTCTCTTATTGTTGAACGTTAGCACATAATGAAGATTTATAATCAAATTTATTGCACATATGGCATAGTTTTATTGGGTGTCGGGTTCCACATATGTTTTAGGAAGTGACTTATAAGTTTAAAGGGGAAGAGAGAGTCCCCATGTCAAAGTGAACGAATTTTGAGTTTCAAAGATTAAAGTGGTGACTTTTGGGTTACATGGGCCAATCTGAGCTCAAAAGGGAGTTCCAGACAACATGACTAAAATATAGACCTAAATTATATAGTTAGTATTTTATCTTTACTATTAGAAAGTCAAGTCATAATGCTTCACACAAAAAAAAAATGTTGGAACTAAAAAGCTCGTGAAACAAAAAAAATATTAAGTTTGTTGTAAATTTCCTAGTTTAAATGTGATTGTGTAAATTGTAGATTAGATTTTATTATAGTTATTCTTTCCTGTTTGAACTTGTATTCCTTGGGGATAAAGGATTTCTTCTCCCTCTTCTTACTATAAATAAAGGCACTATGTAGGGGGAATAACACACACATTCCTCTACACAATTCCACAAACACATCTCTCTCTCTCTTCTCTCTCTCTGTGCCACCGGCCCCCTTCCTTTGTCAGTTAAATATAGGTCACAACACGTTATCAGCATGCTCCTACCGCTGCGCCTAGGAATCTGACGTGGAAGCTTTCTACATCAAACCAGTTCATCCATATCATCACGCAATCAGGTTCTTCCAAAACAACGGTTTTTATCTTGATATTTTTGCAGCCCTGATAGCATGAACATACACCATAATGCATGACCCAACTTTACGTTTTTCGAATTTTAGATTCTGCATTAATTGTGTTTGCATTATATTCATAATTGTTGAATTATGTGAATTTGATATTGTCATGAATTACATTAAATAACTGCTCATGCATTAAATTATATATATGCATTGAATTAATCTGAAATTGAAAAAAAAACTATACAAGATTTCGTTTAGGGTTTCGTCGAAACCCACCCATGTCGATGGCCCACCCCCGAGCTGAGAACCCACCTTAGAGCTATGGCTCCAGACCCAAAACCCAAACCTGACGCCCAGAAGGCGTCGACCACCCTGACATCGTCGAGTAGCATGGCCTGCAGCCATGCCCAGCCACCTCCAGCTATTCTCCCGACAACATGAAGTTGTCCCCGACGAATTCTTGTGTGAGATCCCACACCGACCAACAGAAAAGGGGTGATGTGCCTTATATGTACATGCTCCCCTCCCCATAGCACGAGGCATTTTGTGAACTCACTGCTTTGGATTCCATCAGAACTCCGAAGTTAAGCGAGTTTGGATGAGAGCATTCCTAGGATGGGTGACCCACTTGTAAGTTCTCGTGTGAGTTTCCAGAAACAAAACCCTGAGGGCATAGCCCAGAGCGGACAATATCGTGCTACGACGAAGCCGAGTCTGGGATGTGACAATTTGGTATTAAAGCCACTCTATCGTTCGGTGCGAATGTTCCGCTGAGGACGCCGGGTTCCCTTTAAGTGGGGTGGATTATGAGATCCTATACCGACCAACGGAGAGGGGATGATGTGCCTTATATGCACATGCTCCCCTCCCTATAGCATGAGGCCTTTTGGGAACTCACTGGCTTCGGATTCCATCGGAACTCCAGAGTTAAGCGAGTTTGGGCGAGGGCTTTCCTAGGATGGGTAAGCCACTGGGAAGTTCTCGTGTGAGTTCCCATAAACAAAACCGTGAGGGCGTAGCCCAGAGCAGACAATATCATGTTACGGTGGAGCCGAGTCTGGGATGTGACATCTTGTCTGTAATTCGATTTTTTTCTTTTGAAATTAAAATCGAAAATTCTAGGGTTTTTCCTACGTTGAGAGTTTTTCACTCTCCGTTCAAATGATGGGTTATTGTTGAACCCACTGCCTTCACCATGACTTTTTGCACCACGGCACGGCCTCCTGAAGCAGCGGCGCAGATCTTCTTCCCCGATGAGCGCACCCAGTTATGGCTGGGGTGTCTTTGGTCCCAACCTGAGCCCAATTTAGGCTTTGATTTCTCAGCCTACATTTTTTTTCCTTCTTTGAGCTCGCTTGCAATGGCCCAAACCATTAGTTCGGCCCGTACGGAAAAAAAAAAAAAAAGGATTTTTTAAAAACTGGGCTCGCCTGAAGTGGCCCGACCCAAAAATTGACACCAACCCAGGTTCTCGGTGTCCCAGTAGCACCAGATCCATGCCCTTTCACGGACTCTCCCTTGGATCCAGCCCATCTCCTGTTTGTCGTGGGCTTTGGGCTATGTTTTTGGGCCCGAGTTTAATTGTTTATTATTTTTAGACAATTTGGGTTTTATAATTTTTTCGCCCACACTTTAAATTTGGCCCAAAGTCCAAATAATTAATTCAATTATATATATAGACCTGAAGTTCTATTTGCATATCTTCTTGTTACATATTTCTGTGTATATATTTGTGTTTGTCTGCAGGAACATATGAACTTAAAGTTCATAAATATTTCAAAACCTGAAGTTTCTAAAAGCATGCTTTGTTTGAAAACCTGAAGTTTTCTTTAAAAACATCTCCCATGAAAACCCAAAGTTTTTTCATGCGAATTTTAACCAATACATGTCTATTAGAACCGGAATGTTCTACTCCTATGTGAATGGATTAATATTTTTCTCCATTGCACTAACCACATCTTGTCCATCTATTTTGTGATAGGAACATGTCGAATTTGAACAAACTCGACTTCACCGCTTTGGAGGTCTCTGGAAGGAATTACCTCAAGTGGGTCCAAGATGTGAAGCTTCACCTTTGCATCCCGCCATTGAAGATAAGATGGACAACCCGGTTGGCAAAGCTGAGAAAGCCACTGCCATGATCTTCATCTGAAAAGATATTCATGACGCACTGCAAACCGAGTACCTTGCTGAGAAAGATCCACGAGTACTATGGGTCGCTTTGGCAGATCGTTTTGATCACCAAAAGGACATCTTCTTGCCTGAAACAAGACATGACTGGCAGCATTTGCGCTTCCAAGACTTTAAGTCTATGAATGAATATAATTCTAAAGTTTGTAAATTCGATCACTTCTCAAGTTTTGTAACGAAACTTTGACCGAAGATGATCTCCTGGAGAAGACCTATTCGACCTTCTTTGCTACTAATATTGTCCTGCAGCAAGAATATAGAGCTCAGAAGTTCACTAAGTTTTCGGATTTGATCTCAGTTTTACTTCTTACTGAAAAGCAGAATTAGTTTTGGATGAAAAATCATCAAGCTCAAACTATTGGGGCGACTGTTGTGCCTGAAGCATACTATAGCACGAACCAACGCCCAAAATGCCAAAAAAACATAGTAGGGGCGGCCAGAAGCCACCCTGTCAAGGTCAACAAAGTCAAGGCCCATCTAAGGAAGGAAATAAAGTCCAGAAGCGCCCTAACCTCTCTCCCAAGGCCCCAAACTTCAAGAATAAGGGCACCTAAAACCGTGTTTGCCGAGCTCCCCAGAAGGTTGTAGCTGAATATCATTCTCCTCGTAAGAAGTTTGAATCAAACTTTGTGCAAGTGGACAAATCAGAAAGTACCAAGATGGAGGTTTCTGTCTTTCAAGAGGCTGTTATGGAATATTAGAATCTTAGACATAAATTATTCTTTTTAGTTGCAATTAGACATTAGGGCCGAATTCCACAGTAGTGGCCGAACCCCCTTTTATTTTTTGGTTAATTTTGAACAATTTTCCATTATGTTTGGATTATTTGTTGGTGATTTGTTTTTGGATATTAAGTTTTTAATTAATTACTATCCTTGAATACTTAAAATTATTTTGAATGGATATTTGTTTTCACGAACTTTTATGCATGTGACCAATTCAAATTAATTTTTCATTCTAGGTATGACTAGTGGGGATGTTAGTTATCTGGCAGATAGTGCAACCACGCACACTGTTTTACATGAATGCATCAGTTTCACTAAATTTATACCTAAGAATGCACCTCTGATAACCCTCTCAGGCCCATCCAACCTAATCGAATGATACGGTAAGGAACGTATAATGTTGTCCAATGGTACAATTTTGACCACTGATGAGGCACTCTATTCTCCACGTTCCAGAAGAATGTTGTTAAGCTTTAAGGACATTAGAGACAATAATTTCCATGCTGAAACCTATGTAGAAAACGGAGTTGAATTTTTGTGCATAACTTCCTACGAATATGGCCATAAGCTTATTCTAGAGAAGATGGAGTGTATCTCGAGTGGTCTGTATACTACGACGATACGTCCCATAGAGGGCCACTATGTGGCCGACCCTACCTCTGGGACCGTGCACAAAATTACACTTTGGCATGATCATTTGGGACACCGTGGATGAATAGCGATGTGCAGTATTCTCAAATCATTACACAGGCATCCACTAACCCGAAGTTTAGGTTCGATTCAAGGAATTGCATGTCAAACATGTTCAAATGGAAAACTTATTACTAAGCCTTCTTATGACAAGATTCGTTCGAATCCTCCTATTTTTCAACAAATGATTCACACTACAAGAAAAAGGGCTATAGGACACCATTGTAAAGACACCATTTGCTATCGGTGGCCATGTAAAAAAGAATACCACTGTTGTTTATTTTTGGTGTCTTTTAAGCTAAGGTTGGTGGCTTTCAAGTTGAGAGCTTGAGAGCCACCGATGATCGGTGCTAGGCTAACCCTTTAGTGCAAAATACAATTAAAAAAAAAAAACTCAAAACAAAAAGCTATCAATGTTCTCACCCCTTTAACAAACGACAAACTCCTCTCATACATTCTCTCTCCTCCCTTCTCCCTTATTATGTCTATCCTCCCTTCTCCCTTCATTCTCTCCTCTCTCTCGTATCCTCTCTCATCCTCTTCTCATGAGACAGCGCCGCCGTCCACCGGTCGCCAATAACCGTCATATTAATCCTCTTCCCGTCCTCTTTCCAATCCCCAAGCCGAATTTCCTCAATTTCAGATCTAAAAAACCGGTGACCGCGGGTCTTCCGGCCAAGCCTGTCGAAGTTGGACCTCCGACGGTCTTTAGTACTACGTTGGGATGTTGTCCTTTGTCGATAAGGACTGGGTGGGTGATTTTGATGCGTAATATGGTAACTGGAATTCTGGGTTTTATGGTTTTTGATTGGGTTGATATTATTTGGTTGTTGATGCTTTTCTGTTAACGTTTAGCTTTTGTTGGTTCAAAAATTGAAACTTCGAGACATTTTGATGACAACTTGTTAAGGATTGGTCGGCAATGGGTGTTATGAGGTCGGAGCTGGTTCAACCCCATCACCACAACAATAACCATTGCAACCAGAAAGCCTCGTCAGCCTCAACCATGAGTTTACATGCAATGGGTAAGTGATTGAAACTTTTTATTTTCAGTTTTTTTATTTTAATACTAATGATTTTTTTTTGCTTGATGTAATTAAAGATCAAGTAGCGCTCCACTAACAGTCAAGGGGTGGAAAGAATTCACTATGGAGGAGAAGATGGAAATTGCGAATGGTTTGAAGGTGAGTTAACAAGTTCTTTGGCAATAATTTTATTTATCTGATTAAAGTTTGATAAAAAGTTGAATTGTGGAAGTATGTTTATTTATTAATTTGAGTGTGGGCAATTGTAATACCAGCTGAAGAAGTAAGTTCTTCAAGTTTCACTTCTTAATTTGTTACTTATTTCTAGTAGCTGTAATTATTATTGAAATATACACATATACATTGTTGTGAAACTATTTAACATATGTGATTACTCTGTAATGTTTGAGAGCTCTTCTTGTATTCTATGTTCGGAGTCTAGAAACTGGAAAACTATTTGGTTCTAGTGTTTGTTTTATGCTTGAAATATGCTTCAAGGTTGATTTGCTGTTTTTCTTAATATGTTTCAAGGTTAGAGAAAGCTGATTGAGGGATCATGGAAACTATAAGAATAGAGTGCCCTGTTTTGGAGCCAGGCTCTGGTAATTTCTTATCATCGTTACTTGCTACTACTCCATAATTAGTCTGGTAGTTTTATCATGGAATTCATTTTTATTTATTGTATTTTGGTTGGTCTTATTTCATTTTTATGTTACATGTAATCTCTTCATAAAGCTAACTCCAAATCTTAGTTTCTCTTTTGATTTTGGTAATCTGTCATTCTCTAAAGCTCTTTTTGTTGATTTGTGAAATAATTTTGGAGCTTTTACATAAACTGCAGTCTTAATTAAATTTTGTTGTTACCGGTCACATAAAAGTTGATAGCAAAGGTATCCTTTCAAACTTGATTTTAATTTTTTAAGTTTTTGTTCTTAATTTTTTTATGTATTATTTTTCTTCAAGCATCTCATTTGTGCATTATAATGCACTGTTTTGGTAGACAACCTACCTGAGGATCATTCAGTGGAGAACCTTAAGAGTATACTTGGTGAAGCTGGAAAGTATGTTCTTTTCCTTCTTTTTCTCCCCATGCTGTGACATTATTGTTCTGTTTAGTTTTGGTTATAGCATAGTTTTCGATCTTCCAGTTAAGAGTATACATATGAAGTTGTATTTCGTACGATAAAAGTGTAACATATGTGTCTTTCTATATCAATTTCGCTCTCAATTGCTTATATATTTTTTTTCACATGTTAATCACATTTGTTAATCTTCTGCTATCCAAAATTTTGTCTTCCATCGTTTGTTTTCCCCTTCCTTATATCTGTCACTATTACTGATAATCAAATGTTTTTGTTCAAGTTATTAGTCATGCAAGTCTGCACACTAATTAAAGTTTTCAAGACATTGAAGTTACGGTAAGCCATCATACTTTATAAAGAATTTATAACTTTTAAGTGATTGCAAATTTGGTTGACAGTGGAAACTATGAAGATGTAATGGATTTTCGAATCATTGATCCAACCAAAGTGGATATTTGTGTCATCTATTTCATAAATAGAATAAAAAAAACTCATGTATATAATTGACTGATATTTTGATTCATTTTATTGTTTTGATGGTGAAATGTTGGGTCAAGCATGCATACTCTGTTGCTAAAACTTTTAATTGTCAGACTGTAGTTGAGATTAAAGAGTTTCTTTACTCCTTATTTTCCTCCTTAATATCAAACTTTGTAAAACTTTCTTAATCTCAGGTGATGAGTACAAATAGATTTGATATTTCTACATGTATATAAATAGAGTTTCACATGTTTTATACGGTTTTAAAACCCGCAGCATCGCGTGGGCTCCCTTGCTAGTTATTTCTATATTCCATCTCATGTGTTTCCATTTTCTCCCCCACAGATCACTAATAGCTTGGAGCAAAGATGTTACAAGGATTCACAAAACAAGCACTTTGTATCAGTTAAAATGGTGCTATGCATATAGGAAGCTATTATCTTTGTGTAAGGAGCAAATGTAAGTCTGAAGTAGCTTAATCTTGTAACAGAATTGTGATTTCGGTAAGGGAAGCTTTTGTCATTTAGACCTTCATTGATTCTAAATTTTCAGTCTATTTGTTGCTACTCATCGTTACCAACATTTGTGCCAAATTGTATAAAAGATCAGTTATGGAAATTTGTAGTATATTCTTATATAAAAAATATTACAATTTGTTTCCTCACCAAAAAAAATATATATTATATTCAAATCTGGGTGCCCCCGAAGGCATCTTTTTTTTTTAATATTATTTTGCAACTTTGCCACCAATGTGAATTAGGGTGGCATTGTTTGCAGTACACACCAATGCAATATTAGTAGCCATTGTTACAATAAAGTCCTCTACATAGGTCACGTTCTCTAATTTAGTGGCTGCTTGGTTGCCATTGAGGTTTGCAACCAATGAGAGTGTCCACACTTGACAATAGACAACATTTGTGGACCAATTTAGTCTCCATGCGGACCATTTATATATTTTATGGTTTGATTGATGCTTCCACACGTTGGTCATATGTGTGCTTGTTGTCCACAAGGAACGCTGTATTCTCCAAACTATTGGCTCATGTTATCAAGCTTAAGGCTCACCACCCTGATTATCCGATCAAATATATTTGATTGGATAATGCTGCAGAATTCACATCTAAAACTTTTGATGATTATTGCATGTCGGTTGGGGTTGAAGTTGAACATCTTGTACCCCATGTTCACACCTAGAATGGCCTAGCAGAGGCATTCATTAAGCATTTACAAATGATTGCTCGATCATTGGTCATATGTATGAAGCTCTCGATCACTGCTTAGGGCCATGCAATATTGCAGGCAGGCATGTTGGTTTGCCTGAGGCCTGTTGCAACCCAACCATATAGCGCCCTTCAGTTGGTTATCGATTACGAACCCGACTTATCGCATCTGCTCGTTTTTTGTTATGCGGTCTATGTGCAAATTTCACCACCCTTATGTACAAACATATGGCATCAGCGAAGGATGAGAATCTATGTCAGATATGATTCTCCTTCGATCATTTGTTACTTAGAACCTTGGACAAGTGATCTGTTTACCGCTCGTTTTCGCGGATTGTCACTTCCATGAAACAGTCTTCTTGTCGTTAGGGGGAGATAAGAACGTCAACGTTCCTAAAGAACGACGCGAATTATCGTGGACGATTCCCACTTTGTCTCATTTAGATTCCCTCAATGCTCAGTCTGAAACTAAAGTGCAATGCATATTAGATCTTCAGAGCATAGCTCAAGAGCATGCCAGATGCTTTCACCGATCTAGCGCGAGTAACAAGATCACATATTCCAGCTGCGAATGTGCCTGTAAAGATGGATGTACACGACGGACTTCCCTCTTGGAGGACCAGGACACCAACTTTGGTAATCCACGTACATTAGCAGCTAGCCAATCATCTGCCTCTACACATAGGCGTGGCAGACCTCTTGATTCAAAGGGTTCACATCTCCAGAAGAGGAAACCCACGGCACAGGCCCCTAAAAAGCCTATCGTGAATCCGACTGTTATTTACTCATTCTATCCAACTCATGAGGAAATTCTAGATTACGGAAGCATCCTTGAAGAGCCGAATCCACCTCTCGAGAATCATGAGATTTCAGGTAGAACTGAGATGATCATCAATGATGCATCAGCATATGCAGTAGCTACTGAGATCATGTTGAGCGATGACATTGAACCTCGTTCCATTGATGAATGTCGATGTAGAACCGATTGGTCAAACTGAAAACAAGCAATCCAAGTCGAACTCGATTCATTTGTGAAACGTCAGGTGTTTGGACCTGTTACTCATACTCTTTCACATGTGAAGCCCGTTGGCTACAAGTGTGTTTTTGTTTGGAAGCGTAATGAGAAGAACAAAATTGTGCATTACAAAGCTCGTCTTGTTGCACGAAGCTTATCACAATGCCCTGGGATATGTGAACAACGAACTATGCCCTTGTGTGTTCATTAAGAAGTCACATTCCAATTTTGCGATAGTTGCAGTGTATGTCGATGACATAAACCTTATCGGAACTCCTGAAGAGCTCGAGAGAACTGTCTCACACCTGAAGCCAGAATTTGAGATGAAAGATCTAGGAAAGACTCGATACTGTCTCGGTCTCAAGATAGAGCACCGTTCAGATAGAATCTTAGTACATCAATCGAACTACACCCAGAAGGTGTTGAGCCGCTTTAACGAGGATAAATCGAAGCCTTTGAGTACTCATATAGTCGTTCAATCGCTAGATGCAAAAGGGATCCATTTCGTCCGAAGGAGGATGATGAAGAGATTTTGGAGCCTGGAGTTCCTTATCTAAGTGCGATAGGCGCTTTATTGTACTTAGCTCAATGCACTAGATCTGACATCTCCTTCGTTGTTAATCTCTTGGCAAGATACAGTAATGCACCAACATGCAGACACTGGACTGGTGTTAAAGACATCTTCCGTTACCTTAAGGGTACTATGGATTTGGGCTTGTTCTATCTCTACGGATCCTCGAGTGATGCTGCACCCCCTGCTACTCGAGTTAATTATGGCCTTGTTGGTTATGCTGATGCATGTTACTTATCTGATTCGCACAAGGCACGTTCTCAAACGGATTATGTCTTTACCATTTGAGGCACCGTAATCACTTGGAGGTCAACTAGACAGACCTTAGTTGCCACTTCGTCTAACCATGCTGAAATTCTCACCTTACATGAAGCAACTCGGAAATGCTTTTGGTTAAGAGCAGTTGTACGCCATATTCAAAGCTCATGTCGTGGATGTCCAGACAACGATCTATGAAGACAACGTAGCATGCATCAAATAGCTCAAGAAGGGTTACATCAAAGGAGACAACACCAAGCACATTGCACCTAAGTTCTTCTTCTCACATCAACAACAAGAGCATTAGAAGATTGAAGTCATGCAAATCCGTTCACAAGACAATCTGGCCAACCTCTTCACCATATCACTACCGAAGGCCAAGTTTCAAAAGCTTGTTCAAGGAATTGGTATGCGTAAACTTTTTGAGTTGTAACATTGCTAGTTCTCTTTGGAATTATGTCAAACTTAGGGGGAGTATCCTAAAGAATACTTGCTTGATCTTAATGTACTCTTTTTCCCTACGATTAGGAGCATTTTTCCCACTAGGTTTTTGCTACCTAACTAGGTTTTAACGAGGCACCGACCTTGGGTTGATCATATCCATGATGATGTCTCGTAGACATTTCATTTGACTTTGCACTACTGACACATTTTTCCTTAGACTATGAATTTTGTCCCTACTCGGGTTTTTGCCATAGCCATAGGGTTTTTTAGTGAGACTTACTTCCTTATGCAAATTCCTACCTTATTGAGAATAACGTTGTTCCCAGAATTAGTACCGACGAGTCGACTTCCTCAACTTCTACATGATGCTGAATCTACCTTGAGTATTTACACACTCAAGGGGAGTGTTATAAACTTTCCTAATTTAAGTGTGATTGTGTAAATCCTATATTAGATTTGATTCTAATTATTCTTTCCTATATGGACTTGTATTCCTTGGGGATGAAGGATTTCTTCTCCCTTTTCTTACTATAAATAGAGGCACTATGTAGGGGGAATAACACACATATTCCTCTACACAATTCTACAAACACTTCTCTCTCTTCTCTCTCTATGTCGTCGGCCCCCTTTTTTTGTTAGTTAAATATAGGCCACAACAAAGTTAACCAAATATAAGAGGTAAATATTGACAGCGATAATTTTTTCAGTTGAAAATAGAAAACGGAAGGAAGGAAATATACATAAATAGAAAAAGAAAAGAAAATAGTTGAAGGTGGGATTCAAACCTCCACATTTTTTGCATGCTTGGAGACTGGGGAAGATGGAGTTCAAAACATGGAATAGAGTGTTTAGTGTTATTGTTGTTGAGATTAGTGGGTACATGATGGGTTTTGGAGACCATTAGAAGAGAAAAGGAAGATGATCACTGATTGCTCGTTTACCAATCTGTAATCAGAACGAGGGGAATTGAATTGAGAATGAATTGAATTGAGGAGCAGTTAGAATGAGAAGGAATCAGAATCAGATTCATGTTGAAACTGTTTACTAAAATTTCTTGGAATCAAAGTAGAAATTGAATTTATTCATATTAGTTGTTTACTAAAACGCATAAATCGAAATGAAAACTAATGTGATTATTAAAACACCCCTGTGCCAAGTAATCTATTTTTTTAAATATATTTTTAGTATAATTTAGTTTTTTTTTTATTTTTTAAAACTTTGTGAGAAGCTTTAATATTTTTTCTAATTTCTTTTTTCATTCTTTCCCATCTCCAAATTTCTTTTCTCATTCTTATGAAGTTTGCACTGCCTCTCTCTCTCTCTCTCTCTCTCAACTCTCTCAACCACACAGACACCACAATACACCACTATAGCTGTAGATAACCACCACGAACTTCAATTCCAGATGCCAGAGTGTCGTTCTAATGTCAGATGTCACACCGAATGAGTTTTAGATTCAGTGTTCACCAACTACAGCCCATTCTTCAACAACTCCGGCTTTGAAACCCAGCTTGGCAAAAATCATCCTGAACATATCCAACTTGAGGCTAGTCATCGCTGATGGATGATGTGCAAGCGAGTCGGCAAACTTGATAAAGAGAAACAAATACGAAGGGGGAGGGAGGGCTGAAGGTAGATTCATATTCTCGAGAGAAAAGTTGGATTCTTGAAAGTGTCTTTTCTCCGTAATCCAAATACCTTGTCCATGTCCGAAATTCAATTCCGAGAGATTTAGGAATTGGATTCCTGATTTGAAGTGGACCCCACCACTTTTCTGATTCCTGAAATGTTTGTGAACTCATGCATGTTTCGAACACAGTGCAATACCTATTCTTGCTATTCCATTCCCGTTTCGTAAACATTCTCTGAGATTGGTGTTTCGTGAGGGAGTAGGGTTTTGGTATATAGATGGTTTGGGAGCATGGGGTTTTGATAAGAAACGTCCTCTAGACTAGGGTCCTAATAGATGTTCGACAAGGAAGCTGAAAGAGAATTGTGACGAAGGTGGTTTTTAGGAAAGATATAGGCTGGGGGATGATAGAGGGTTGTTGTTCGGTCGGGCTTAGTATTAAACCATTGAAGCGCAACTTCCTCATCTCATCCTCATCTCCATTACTATTATACTTTTTAACCGATCAACCAAATATGGAAAAGTGAAAGAAAGATTAGAGAGGAGGAATGAATAACAATAAGGTACTCATCACTATTGGAGCCTGCGAATGCCTCTGCAGGTTTTTCTTCTCCTAGCATATTGACACCCGAATCCAATAAACAAATATGCACCTTCACCTTTCTCATTTCAGAAACTGAATCTTTTGAATCTGATGGTCTACCAAACTTCAGGCTTGCAACAGATGAATCATGTGCTACTATTTTATTTTGTCCAACAGGGACATCAATTCTTGCAAACACATTTGCAGCTGCTGCATGTGATTTTATCACTTTGTTGCATCATTAAGTGCATCTAGCATTTGATCGACAATACTTTGAAGATGAGCGATTTTTTTTAATTCATTTTCACAGTGAGTGCTTAATGAATCAAAATGGGACAAGGTGGGTATATCTCATGTCAATTCTCGCGGTTCTTCTAAATTGTCTCATCAAAGTGACAATCCACAAAACAAACGGTAAAATACCACCCATCAAGGGTTCCAAATACCTAATGATAGATGGTGAATCACAACTCACATAAATTCCCCGTCTATGATGAAGTCCCATTTTAGTATGTTGTGGTTGTGCAATAAGCACATAAACAACAATATCAAAAACTCGTAAATGTGAAATGTTTGGCTGAAGCCTAATCACGAGTTGTATTAAAGAGTATTGATGGTTGACAACAGATCTCAATTGAACTAATAATGCAGTATGTAAGATGGCATGTTCTCATGTAAAAACTGGCAATTTTGTTTTCATGAGAAGAGCTCGAGCAATTAATTGAAGCCACTTGTTAAATGCTTATGCTAAACCATTTTATGTGGTGGACATGAGGAGCAAGGTATTCAACATCAATGCCTAATGTCATGCAATAATCATCAAAAGTTTGAGATGTAAATTCACCAGCTTTATCAAGTCGAATTGACTTAATAGGATGATCTGAGAATTGTGCTTGTAATTTAATTATTTGAGCAAGAAGTTTCACAAAAATTACATCTTGAATAGACATGAGGCAAGCATGTGACCATCGAGTAGATACATAAACCAAAATCATAAGATATCGAAATGGTCCACAAGGTAGGTTCAATAAGCCCATAAATATCTCCTTGAATGTTTTGCAAAAATGATGGGGATTCAGCATCAATCTTTGATTGTGCTGGTCTAATTTTCAACTTCCCTTGAGAACAAGCATTGGAAGGGTTATCATTTGATATAGCAATATGTCTGCTCAATAATGGCTGCCTATTATAATTGGTAATGTATCCTACGCATCATGGGGATCTTGGATGACTCAGACGGTCATGTCAAATCATGTAAATTTTTGGATCAATGAACTTCTGGTTCATGACATTATGTGCTTCAATTGTCGTATGTGTTATAATACAATCTAGTCGATAAACCACGCAACTTTTCCAATGTACGCTTCCCGATATCATTGGAGGTAATGCATAGATATTCCACATTATCTGCATTTTTCGTTTCAATGCGGTACCCATTCAAACGTATATCTTTAAAACTCAACAAATTTCTTGTAGATTGAGCAGCATATAATGCATTTTGTATGGACAATATTGTTCCATTTGGTAACAAGATGTGTGCTTTTCCTGAGCCTTCAATTACATCTGATTGGCCTGATATTGTTGTTACGTTTACTTTTGTAAGCATCAAGCTTGAGAAATATTTTCTATCTCGAAATAATGTATGTGTGGTTGCGTTGTCTGCAAGACGGATACCTTTGCCATTGTTCTTGTTTTGAAAACAACCATAATTTTTATTCATGCTTTATGAGTAAGATAATCAGAATTTAAAAAAAAATTATTCATAATAAAAAGGAAACTTCAACGCCACTTTTATTGAATTTGGATTACAATCTTTAGACGACAAGTTCAGGTAGTGAAAACAAGAGTACAATAAAAATAAAGATGATTTGATCCGACCAATAAACTTTATTCCCGCTTTCCACAACAATGTCTAAACATCCAGACGGGTTGTGGTCAATTGACCTGATACGAATACTGGATCAGATATATCCATTAGATCAAATTAGTTTGACACACTTTTCTTTGAGGGAGGCTTGATATAGATCCACAAGATGTTTTGATGTTTTGTTATGTACGTGTCCATTGCCCATTGCCGCCACACCTATGATAGACTCCTTCAGGATTTCTAGGAGTGTTATTCGTAAGTGTTTTACCCTTGTAGCGGTTTACATTTTTAAAGCTTGGGTTTGGATTATGCCTCGGACCCTAATTGTAAAATTGAACACCATGGTTCTTGTCCTTTCCAATCCATCGGCCTTGCTTGTAGCCATGTTCTTGTCTGTAATTATTGCCACGAGATGAGGTGGTGTTTGCTTCAAGGGAAACAACATTCACTTCTAGGAATGGCACCAATCCAGTTGCTCAGGCCTGATGATTTTTTATATGGAGCTTACTGTTCTGCTCGGCTACAAGGAATACTGATATCAGCAAGTTGTACTCTGTAAAATTGCGCTCTCTCTGTATTGTTGTTGCATGAGTAAATTAGAGGCACGAAAAGTATTGAATGTATTTTCCAGTATGTTTGCTTCAATGATATCATTTGCACAAAGTTTCATCTGGAAGCTAATTCTAAACATTGTAGAGTTATACTCAGCGACCCACTTAAAATCTTGGATTCTCAGGTATGTCTACTCATAACAGGCTCTTGGGAGAATCACCATTTTCTAATGATTATATCTATTTCTCAATGCATTCTAGAGAAGAAGTGGGTCTTCGATCGTCAGGTATCCATCCTTCATGGATGTGGGACGAATAAAGATATAGCTTTCGCCCAATCTTGGGAGGATGCAGTGTTTCCCTCCTTAATGGTTTCTCCAAGATTTCCAACCTCAAGATGGATCTTGGCATCCATAACCCAGGCAAGGTAGTTCTTTCCAGTGGTGTCAAGTGCAACTCAAAATCAAGCTTTGCCAAGTTTGCCATTTCTCTTTTTTCTAAAAGAAAAATGAGATGTGCAAGAACTTGCAATAATCTGGATTCTGGAGGAATGTAGTGTTAAAACTTTTGGTTCTTACAAATGTTTCATTTTTGAACTTCATGCCAAAATGGTAAACACCAAAACTTCAAGCTCGAGATTTACATAATTTAGACATTAATTAAAAATTATTAGGTTGTTAGTAATACTCACTACACAGGCACTGCCATTAGTATCGAATATTACTACTAGAAAGAAAGAAAATTAATGAGAAAAACGATTGTACCAGACCACTCTCATTAAAATAATGTAGTGTAGAATGAGTGATTGTACTGCACCATACAAGTAGCAAAAAAATTATATATGCAGTGCAGGATGGGCGATTATACCGCATCATCTACAATGTAGTGCATGATGGGTGATATGCCGCACCATCTAAAATTGCAATAAAATTAAAATAAATAAACACTGAATTAGTAATCAGGAGCTACACCAAATAAGAAATAAAAATAATAAGTAATAAATTGAGGACAAGGAGAAGGCATGTGGTAGTAGTTCTTCATTGTGGTGGTGATTGATCACAAAGCAAGTGTGGAAGAGAAGGAAAAGGAACATTAAGATCCTTGGGGGAAACATTTTTCGCCAAAGGAAATGAAACTTATTAAGGTTAGAGAGTCGTGCTGGTGACGTGTTATAAATAGGCAAAAGTGGGAAAGAGAACCTTTGTTAGAAACTGAAGTGGAACGGGAGCAATGTATCACACTGTTTATTTCGTAACTGTATCAAACAATGAATGCAGGTAAAGAGATGGGAGAGAGATTGATATTATTACTTTCACTTTTTGGTCTTGTTGTTTGTCACGAGGATAAAAACATGCCTCTATATATAGAGGTCTTAATCCAACAACACCTTACATGCATGAAGAAAACTTTTCAACTTCCTAAGACTTTTTCATCTAAAGCATTTAATTGTTGTCACCAAAGTCCATTTTGGTTTGCTTTCTCATATATTCATATATGTGGCATTCACATTATATTTCACTACAGACTTTGATTTTTTTGTGGGATTGTTGCTTTCTTTTGAATTGGATAATATAAGGTTTTCAAATATGCAAAGATTGTTTTACTAAGGAAAACTTCAAACGAGACATTTCGCATTCCCAACAAAGGAAGAACAATATTGAAAAGTAAGCTAATAACGTTAGTGGTTTCTTTTAGCATCCTTTAAAGGAGAAAAACTTGTGTGGGGCTTGGCTTGCCACTGGACTTCGCTGAGTGGCACTACAATCCAATCAAAACTCGCCACGTGGCAAGTCTTAAATATAATCTTTTATAATTCTTTTATATTTAAAATTTTTATAATTATTTTTTAACTAATTAATATTATATATATATATATATATTAATGTTATGTTTCCTTTTTTATTTCTTTCCCCCTATTTTTTTTCTTCCCAAATCACCCCCCAACTTTGTTTTGCCGTAGGTCTGAAACCCCCCCCCCCCCCCCCCCAAAACACTTTGTTTTGCCGTAGGTCTTGGGCTTCAGTAGTCCCTCCTCTTTCTTTCTTTCCCAGTTTCGTTTCATTCTTTCTTTTAAAAAAAAATAAAAAAATAAAAAAAGTTATGCACCCACTCCAATTTTATCATGGAAAGCAACCAAGAATCTATAAGTTTATTTTCTTTCTTTATACAATAGTTGCTTTGATCATGCGACATGAATAACCCACATATATAGCTGTATTAGGGTTATTTTCTTTTCTTTTAATTGGGGGTTATTTTCTTTTCTTTTCTTTTAATTCTTAGAAAAATGCGCAAATGCTGGAAACATAGAGCTCATGGATTGAAGATGGATGAATTGAAGAGATGATGTGGGATTTTTTTTTTCTTTTTATTTATATAGTATGACAATTAGTCAAAATAACTTTTAGATTCACCTTGGATATCAAGTTTTTTAACAGGTTATGTTTTGATCAAAGTTTTATTTTAAATAGTATTATCTATAGTTCTTAATTATATTTGGTAGAGATGTACTTTCTTGAAAGTAGAAAGTTACTACGATCAAAACAAAGTGAAAGATAACAAATATGAAAAAATTGACTCGATAATCTGGAGTGTGCACTTTTGTATTCATGTCACATGATCAAAGCAACTATTGTATAAAGAAAGAAATGAAACTTACAAATTCTTGGTTGCTTTCCATGATAAAATTGGAGTGGGTGCATAACAATTTTTTTTTTTTTAAAGAAATGAAATGAAACTGGGAAAGAAAGAAAGGGGAGAGAGTACTGAAACCCAAGACCTACGGCAAAACAAATTTGGGGGGGTGGATTTGGGAAGGAAAACAAAAGGGGAAATAAATAAAATAAAAAAAGGAAACATAACATTAATATATATATATATAAATTATAAAATAAAAAAATTTAAAAAATAATTAATTAGTTAAAAAAATAATTATAAAAATTTTAAATATAAAAGAATGATAAAAGATTATATTTAAGACTTGCCACGTGGCGAGTTTTGATTGGATTGTAGTACCACTCAGCGAAATCCAGTGGCAAGCCAAGCCCCACACAAGTTTTTCTCCCTTTAAAGTGGCAACCCAATATCCGCATAATAAACCATTAATGGTAGAGTTCATACAGTCTGTTAACTAAAACAATCAAAATAAATGTTTATTGACAGGTGTAAATGTAAATATTAAAATTAAACATTGTATGACGCACATGATGCGTTATAATTATAAAAATGTGTTTATGCCTGAGCAAAAAGTACAATGGAAAAAAATTTACACTCCGCACGTAGCGCACCGTGATATTAAAAAAAGAGTTTTCGCACACGCATGAGCGAGTATAAAGGCTAGCTATATATAAATTGTGTCAAATGTCAATTGAGTTATTTATGTGTTTAAAAAGTGTATAAATGTCAAGTGGTATTTGACTTATATCAAATTTGCAAGAGTGCATTCATATATACCTTCATTGGGAATAACAAGGAATAAAGGGAATATAGTTGGATTGTGTTTGGTTTTCACGTATGTTAACTCACACATTACTTTTTCCTATTTGGTCTATAGTTGTTTATTGACTTTTAATATCTATTATTTATAAGCGATGCTAAATGCACTAAATTTATGCACCAAATAATGTGAACACACTATACCGTATAAATTTTTATGACAATTATTAATCACATTCCAACTTGAAATAAAGTACAAATTTGATTGACACCCCATCATTTTGTGCAAAATTTAGATGCGCCTAGCATTATTCAATATTTATTTCATAGATTGAAGACAACTAGTGAATAAAGTGTAAGAACGTCACATTACTTCCCCTATCAAGTACAAGACAACATACTCACTTGCACATAAGTTCGATTATCATCAAATGCAAAACCGAACAAACTTAGTATGACTAATTTATTGTGAAGCTTAGCACTTACTCTTCCATCTCCTAATATAGATAATATCATATGTATTCAGCAAGTGAAAGAGAAGAACTTCCCCAACAGAATTCCAGTATAAGGCTTACCAATGAAGATGGAAGTGGTCAAATTGGTCTTCTACTCAATCTGGGAGATCTACGGGTACTTTTAAGCAAGAAGATTGAAAATGTACAAGGAATAAGGGTGCAATTTTGCTACTCACAACTAATTAATTCTAGTTAAATTTTTTTTCTTTCTAATGCAATAATTATGAAAAAAAAAAATCCTTATTTGGAGTGATCTCACAATTACACTCTCTTTCCACCCAAAAACAAGTGGCAATCTTCAATAGAATGGGTAGCATACACAAGAGAGAATATAAGCAGTGTTGAAATTAAATTTGTGCACCACCATGTGGGGAGGAGATGCACAAAATTGACTATCTATAAATAACAAACAACCGTAAAGTAACCTTGGCACAGGTGGAGTGCTGGCCAAAGGCTTTCCGACGGTCAAATTAGTAAGCAATTTATGAGGCTCAAGCAGTGGCTAAAGAATACAGTATGTTATAATTATGCTACCATATGTGAACCTTAGAAGGGCACATATTATACTAGTTGATAGAAAGAATCCTAGAGGATATCACGGAGTAGATATTGCATTCTTTTAAGAGGCGATTACTTGTAGCACATGCCAAATCTCTAGATTGTAGGAATCTTTAAGAATATAGGAAACCTGGCTAATTTCATACTGGATCAGGTTTCTGTATCGTGCAGAACAAGAATGGTCAATCTCAGCGAAGACGATGGACTTCGTCCACTTATCCAGATCAGGATGATGGTGTTATTGCTGGCCCGTTTGTGTAGTTCTGTGAAAGAAGATGTTGAGTCCATGATCGAACTGTTTATGTATTCATATTTGGAGCTGTCTTAATCAATCACTGAAAAATCATGGTCCCACAAGTTCCCTTAACTAGGTATCTAAAAGGGTTGTTCTGCTTGAGGATGCATAGTTAATCAAAGACCATGCACTTTTGAGTAAAACAAAATTCTCACCATTTGAATTCTTCTGCCACGTAGCATTGCAACTTCATAATCATTGCAAGGTAATAAAGATATTCCTGATTCAGGCGTGCAGTTTTGAAAATGCGTCAATTGAACGAATATATTTTTGGTATTGACGAAGATGGATATAACCGTTAACCGATAGAAAATCTGTTACCTGGTGGGTATGGCTATGAATAATCACCAATGATTTATTTGAGGTTATGGATATGGTTAATTTTCTTAGTTGTGAGGAAAGATATAGCATTTTTGTCCCCAAATCGAACCGTTGCCATCTACTTTAGTGCTTCCCCACTTCCCCACAATCGCACTCATTAAAATGTCAAGCATGGACCAATAGCATTGAGCCACATAACTAACGAAGAAAGATCCATGCTAATCCAAACCAGCCGCCACTCATGTGCTATGTCGTCCTTTATCTTCGCACTGCCTCTATGTCTCAGAAATTCAGCACCCTAGAGCAGCAATACATAGCCTGCAAAGAAAAAACCACATATCACATCTTTCTCTGAGTCCGACACATTTACAGGTAATTTGTATCCTCATCTCCCTTCGATTTTGTTGCCGATGCTTAGATTAGGGAAAATGAATGAAAATTGCCTAATGCATGTGTGGTTCCTATGTGGTAGAGTTCCATCGAAAATGATGATAACAATAGAGAGAAAGAGATGCAACCACCTAGCATAGATCCCAAATGCTGAAGAAATACAGGCATTGGAAAAACCCGTACTTCAAGGATCCGCAATGAAAAGGTATGCTTCTATATCCTTGCAACTATGTCGATAAACATTTGTGAATAAAAATTTCTATGTGGTCTCAATGACTCAGTGTGCTTGACTAGCTTGTCGTCATGCATGCAGAGCTCTACAAATTCATCATGTCATATTCTATGTGCTATTACATGCATGGATCCATAAATCTTTTAATTTTCCCACTGTGCTCATGTACTTGGTTTGTGTTTGTGCTTTGCATGTTTTCCATGAGGAGTCGGTGAGAAAAAATTTGCATGAAACTGGATCTGCAATAGTTGGAACCTTATGCAAACTTGGATCCCCGATTGTAGAACCGTGTACTTAGAAATTTGTTGAATGATATGTAGATTAATTTCATGGGAGAGAGTGGAATGACTGAATCCAAATGTGCAGAAGCCTCCCAACAAACCCCACTGTAAGCATTCTTGAATCCCAAGTTTGTTTATGTTTCCGCACTGCCTAATCACGCGTGATGTCAGAGCATAAGTAAAGTACAATAAAAGTAAATAAGAATTATACCATCAAAAGTAATCTCCTATATTAGCATTTGCCAGGAGTACTCGTCGACACAAAAGCTCTGTCACTAAAACCTGAAAGGGAGAAAAACAAGGGTGAGTGGGCCTAAAAATAAAGCTTTGTAAAACATTTTTGAAAACGTATAACCACTCGCTGTAAAACAAGTATAGTTTCCAAAAATTACATACTACGTATATTATGAAAATACTAAACGTGAACAGTAATATCTCAAGAATGCAATAATTCACAATATTTCGTAATAAAACACATAACATTTGGTGCTCATCAACATATGTTGACACATGAGTTCATGCAGAGATATTCTAATATGAACAGGATTGGGTGTAATAATGACTACGCTATAGTACTACGATCACGTGAAGAATGATGCTATGTGTATCACATACGAGTCTTAATTGCCTATAGCAATCTAGGATAGGACTGGCACTTACCATGGATCCAACGTGAGCATCTCGTTGCGATGTGAACTTACACGTGAAGGCTGACCCTGGCCCAGGCGAGTACAAACACCAGTTTAAGCACGTATGATGAGCAGTAATATAAGTATGATCATGCCATGGTAATTTTGTAATTCTCAACATTAGAACAGCACCTCTACACATACGTATAATCTTGGCATTATATGAAATTATGCATAAATGTGCATCACGTAGGAAACTCATTATTAAATATAATATATATATATATATATATATATATTTATAGAAACTAAATAAATATATATGTTATTTAAAAGAAAAGACCCACTCAACTACTTGCGAGGTCGCAGCCATTCGAACTAGTAAAGCAAGAGTCTCCGAGAATAATCGCACCTAAGCATAATATTGGGGCCCATTAGTAAAACTCAATTAAAACATTTGAATTTGGAAAACGGACAGCGAATTTGGAGTTAGCACATCGAAATACCCTAAGAAGGGTCCCGTCAAATTTTATAAAAAGTCAACGGGAAGTCAACGGTTAACCAAAAAGTCAACTGAGCTGCCAAGGCAGTCAACTATGCTAAACTTCGAAATTTCACTAAACAGAAGCCAAAACAGATTTAGGGCATCGAAATTAGCCTAGGAGGTGTCTCGACGAAACTCGCAAAACCAACGGACAGGTCGGGATCCGGTTCGGGACGGCTTGGGGATCCAGGTTCTAGGTTATCTGGTTGGGTCTACCCAGTTTGAGGCCAGTTGCCACTGCAACCGTCTGATTCTGGGGATTTGATCAAGAAACTTCCTGAGCTACATTTAGCTTCAAAACTCAACAATTTTCAACGATTCAAAATCCAAAATGAAGCTTCAGGGATAAAGATGGGACAAGGTGATGGTTTGGGTTATGGTGGCGATGCTCGCTGGAGTGGCGAGTTGGTGGTGATGTTGACGATGCTGTTGCAGAGGAGAAGGACGAGAGAGATGAGAGAGAGACGAGAGTGCTGAGGGAAGAGAGAGTTCGAGAGTGTCCGAGAGTGGAGGGAGAAGGAACACGGGGCAAGAGGGGAAAAATGGGTCGTGGGACCCACAATAAAAAATCCAGAATTAAAATAATAAAATAATACAAGAGGAATATCCATAATAGTGAATTTTCTAAAATACCCTTCGACTTCGTAAGTCCGTAAAATCTCTATCGTAGCTCCAAATTTGATTTCGTTTGCGCTCACGCATTTGTAACGTCAAGTACTACAAAATACATTCAAAGAATGGATCATATGTGTCATAATACAATGCTCAACGAAAGTCAACATGTTGCCTTTAGGGGCATTTTGGTCAGTTCATTCCTTTGGTAATAAAATATCGTAAAATTAGGGACGGGTCCTAACATATTAGGTATTTAGTAATACTCACTATACAGGCACTGCCATCACGAATATTACTACCAGAAAGAAAGAAAATTAATAAGTAATTATTAAATTAAGGACTAAGAGAAGGCATGTGGTAGCAGTTCTTCATTGTGGTGGCGAGAGATCACAAAGCAGGTGAGGAAGAGAAGGAAGAGGAACATTAAGATCCTTGGGGGGAAACATTTTTCGACGAAGGAAATGAAACTGATTAAGGTTAGAGAGTCGTGCTGGTAATGTGTTATAATAGGTAAAAGTGAGAAAGAAAACCTTTGCTAGAAACTAAAGCAGAACGGGAGCACTACTACAAAAGGGCATAACACTGGTGGTGAAAAACCGACAAGAAATCCTAATTAATGTCGGATTTTTGGTAAAAATCCGACGTTAAACCGTGCAATGTCACATAGAAAAAGCGACACCAATACTACCGTCACAAATGGGTAATGACGTCACTTAACCTCCTTAATCCACCACCAAGAAGCAAAGTAATATAAAATATAAATGAACAACAGCGTCACTTAAAAGCGACATTGGCTCTTATGTCGCTTAAAAGCGACATGAAAATCTAACATGATGGCGGTCCAAACCGACATTACATAACATATAGATACATAAAATAATTATCATGTTGTCGCCCATAAGCGACACCAAATATATTAATAATAATAATAAAAAAAACCCTTTTCCGTTTTTAATTAATAATAATTAAAAAAATTATATAAAAATAAATCCCACCATATGTCAATGAAAAAACAAACAATTTGAAGCAAACTTCATATTAAAAATAAAATTTCTACCAACTATATATTAAATTTAAAATTAACTACAATTCTTAAAAATGTACAACCCATACAAATTCTTCCCGAACTCTTGCAAAAGATTTTGAACCAGTTGTGTAGTTCATAGTTTTCAACTACCGATTATGCTTATTTTTTTTGGCAATCTCCTGAAAAATCAAAGAATTTATTAGACAAATTTCAAGGTATAATAAAATAAATCATGAAACATTTACCTTTGTTTTTTCTTTATTCCAGTATGCCACCATCGGAATATTTCTTTAATCTCTAACTTATGCCGCTACATGTTTCGAAAATGCACTAGAATTATCACTAATGCAATTTTCCAGACGAATCAAATGAACAAGGTTGCTCTTTCCAATTCGGAAATGAAGGTTCGCGCCTCCGTTGAGTTGTTCCTTATAAATACAGAAAAAACAATTAAAAACCAAGAAACAAAAATAAATTTTCAATTTAAGCATAAAACTAGTTAAAATACAAAACAAAAACTAAAATTAATAATCATAATAATTTAAAAATGAACCACCTTCGAACTGTTCCTCTTCGAATTGGAGTTCCTCAAAATGTTGATCTTCAAAATGGTGATCCATAGCAAATCGGGAAGGAGAAGAGGAAAAACTGAAAAGGAGGAAGAAAGGGAAGCACAGATGAAATGGGGAAGGAGAAGAAGAAAGACTGAAATTGGGGGAGAAATGAAAGCACCATTGAAATGGGAAAGAGAGGGGTTTAAATATGGGTACTTAGTTGGCGTCGATTTAAACTGACATGGATTGACTGACGTCGAATTAGAAGCCAATGGTGTCGAATTAAATTTACATGGCGTCGGTTAAAACCGACTCCAACCTGCCACACTTTACTGATATTCACGTCACTTTCTGACACTCTTTATTGAAAATACATCGTCGGTTTAAATTAATGTTGGTGTCGGTCTTAACTGACACCAACTTCTGACACACTTTTTGAAGTTCACAGAACGTCGGTTTAATGAAATTTGCGTCGGATTAAAAGATTATAGAGTCGGTTAAAACCGACACTAAGTTTAACCCAAATTTAAAACAAGCGCCATATTTCCCGCCTGATATTTCAAGAGTTCCATCTATTTCCCACCTAATGTTTGGGAAATTTCCAGCCTAATATTTCAAGATATCCATCCATTTCCCGCCTAATATTTAACCCAAAGAAAAAAAATAACCAGCTTTTTTTTTGTGTGTTATCTCTTATAACATTTTAAGATTTTAATAAATAAAATTTAACTTGAATAAAATACGTAATAAAAAACATAAATATAATTTTATTAAAAAATATCATCACATACTAATTGAAACATAGTCTAATTAACACTTAAAATATATAAAATAATTAATGTATTTATTCCAAGTCATCAAAACGATAAGATTCATTAACACTTAGAGTTTATTTATACTTTCATTAAGTATAACATAAGATTCACTAGTGTAAATATTTTAAATTGAAGATCAAATTCATTCATTGTATTCATATAGGATCAAAGAGTGTAGCTGTAAAAAAAATCATTAAAATCGGAGTTAAAATAACCGTTAAATCGTGATTTTTTGTTTATAACCGTCGAAAAGTTTTGTCCCGTTACTTGATCTTTGAATGTTTGTTTTTTGCGATTTTTGGCGTATACGATCTCGAAGCATATACAAACAAGTTTGACAGTTGGATTGTTGAAATTAGTTTCGTAGAATGCGTATCCCATCGAAACGATAGATTCACTAACACTTAGAGTTTATTTATACTTTCATTAAGTATAACATAAGATTTTGTGGTATCCACTAGTGTAAATATTTTAAATTGAAGATCGAATTCATTCATTGTATTCATATAGGGTCAAGGAGTGTAGTTATAAAAAATAATCAAAATCAGAGTTAAAATAACCGTTAAATCGTGATTTTTTGTTTTATAACCGTCGAAAAGTTTTGTCCCGTTACTTGATCTTTGAATGTTTGTGTTTTGCAATTTTTGGCGTATGCAATCTCGAAGTATATACAAACATGTTTGATGGTTGGATCGTTGGTTGGATCGTTGAAACTAGTTTCGTAGAATGCGTATCCCATCAAAACAATAGATTCACTAACACTTAAGAGTTTATTCATAATTTCATTAAGTATAACATAAAATTTTGTGGTATCCACTAGTGTATAAATACTTTAAATTGAAGATCGAGTTCATTCATTGTATTCAAATAAGATCAAGGAGTGTAGCTGTAAAAAATCATCAAAATCGGAGTTAAAATAACCGTTAAATCGTGATTTTTCGTTTATAACAGTTGAAAAGTTTTGTCCCGTTACTTGATCTCTGAATATTTTTTTTGGGAGTTTTGGCGTATGCGATCTCGAAGCATATACAAACAAGTTTGACGGTTAGATCGTTGAAATTAGTTTCGTAGAATTCGTATCCCATCAAGTTCAATGGTATATATATACGCCAAACTTGTTTTGATGGGATACGCATTCTATGAAACTAATTTCAATGATCCAATCGTCAAACTTGTTTCTATATGATTCGAGATCGCATAGGCCAAAAATCAAAAAAAAAAACAAACATTCAGAGATCAAGGAATGAGACAAAACTTTTCGACGGTTATAAACGAAAAATTACGATTTAACGGTTTAACTCCGATTTTGATGATTTTTACAGCTACACTCCTTGACCCTATATGAATACAATGAATGAATTCGATCTTCAATTTAAAATATTTACACTATTGGATACCATAAAAATCTTATGTTATACTTAATGAAAGTATAAATAAACTAAGTGTTAGTGAATCTATCATTTTGATGGGATACGCATTCTACGAAACTAATTTCAATGATCCAACCGTCAAACTTGGTTATATATGCTTCGAGATCGCATACACCAAAAGTTGCAAAAAAACAAACATTCAGAGATCAAGTAACGAGACAAAACTTTTCGACGGTTATAAATGAAAAATCACGATTTAACGATTATTTTAACTCTGATTTTGATGATTTTTAACAGCTACACTCCTTGATCATATATGAATACTAATTTGATCGTCAATTTAAAATATTTACAGAAGTGGATACTACAAAATCTTATGTCATGATGATCGATGAAAATTGAGGATTTTGTAGAACGAATAACATGCAAGCTTTAAGTTCCATTGGCAAGGTTTAAACTTTTGAGAAAGACTTCACAACCTTGAAAACAAAAACTATTTCATTTTGCATATCCTTGCACATTTAACATTTTGTAATAGAGTAGTAGTGTATGGATGTTTGTTTATTAGGCTCTTATTTTCGAGTGTAGATGTAGTACTTAAACGACAAATGTGTTTTAATGTTTTGAAGTAATATTTATGTGGCAATGTGTGGGATGTGCAAATTTAAGAAAAAATATATATTTTTCTTAACGGGTCATAACGGGTCACCTGTTAAGGACCCGTTAAGATAATGGGTAAGACACAACACGACCCGTTAAGATAACAGGTGTTACACGAAAAAGATAAACATGACCCGTTTGCCAGGCCTAGTTGCGTGCCACCTCAAAAACTCATCCTTAAGAAAGATGTAAGAGAGGAGGAAGAAAACACGGGGGATAGTATATAAAGACCATCAATCTGTCGCTTACAACCGACACCGGGTTTCAAAATATTAAAAAAATAAAATCTATGTCACTCAAAACCGACGCAGGTTTTAAAATATTTAAAAACAATAATTAGTGTAGGATATAAGCGACACCAATACTTTATGTCGCTTTAAAACGACACTATTTTTTTTAAAGCGACACCATTATTTAAACATTATTAAAATGTATGTCGGTTATAAGCGACATTAAATGTTTACGTCGGTTAAAAGCGACATAGACATTTTATGACGCTTACAAGTGACAGTAAATCCGGCGTCATGTTCAGTAGGTGTCGCAAATGTCTTTTCCCCCACTATATTATATTAAAGCGACATCACCTAGTGACACAATAAGTCCATTTTGTAGTAGTGGAGCAATGTTGTAACTATATCAAACAATGAATGAGGTAAAGAGAGGGGAGGGAAATTGATATAATTACTTCCACTTTTGATCTCGTTGTGTTATCACGAGGATACAAACATACCTCTATATATTGAGGTCTTAATCCAATAACACCTTACATGCATGAAGAAAACCTTTCACCTCCCTAAGACTTTTTCATCTAAATCATTTAATTGTTGTCACCAAAGTTCATTTTGGTTGCTTCCTCATATTTTCATATATGTGGCATTCACATTATATTTCACTACAAACTTTTATTTTTTTGGTGGGATTGTTGGTTTCTTCTGAATTAGATAATAATATAAGGTTTTCAAATATACAAAGATTGTTTTACTAAGGAAAACTTCAAAGGAGACCTTTCGCATTGCCAACAAAGAAGAAAAATATTGAAAAGGTAGCTAATAACATTTGTGGTTTCTTTTAGCATCCTTTAAAATGGCAAACCAATATCCGCATAATAAACCATTAATGGTAAAGTTCATACGGTCTGTTAACTAAAACAATTAATAAATGTTTATTGACAAGTGCAAAATGTAAATATTAAAAATTAAACATTGTCCGACGCACATAGTGCCCTATAATTATAAAAATGTCTTTATGCGTGAACAAAAAATACAATGAAAAATACACGCTATGAGTAACTGTTTAGGCCCAAAATTACACAATCGGCCCGAACGGTCGAGGCCGTTGAGTGAATGAAGTTCTAAGCCGTTAGGTGACTGAGTCAGGATAATTTTAGTTATTGTTAGGGAATAATATTGTGATTTTATCATAATAATTATCTCTTAATAATATATTGAATTATCTAGAACACGAGAATGTGATAAAGGTTAAGTGGCCGAAACCTACTGGGATAAGGAGTCCTAGGCAAATCATAGTGCATGAATGAATTTGGCCTGCGACTGGGGGCAGATTCAAAGTCCTAGTTGAAGTAGGATCGGCCGAGATAGAGTTGGATTAGGATCGGCTGAGGTAGAATTTGATGAGGAAGAGGATTCATACCCAAGGATGATTCTAACTCGATCAGGAGTATTTGCACTACTATAAATAGAGGGAGGAGCACAACATCCAGGCATCTCCAACTCAACACACAAATCTGCCCTGCGCAAACTCTAGCTCTACGCGAAACCTCTCAACCTTGAGATTTTATTTTCTTTTTCGCCAACACATCTTCAGTTTGGATAAACAGCACTGTGGAGGCAACCGGTAAACATCTTCAGTTTGGATAAACAGCACTGTTGCCGTAGAATCAGCCGACCGCGGAGTACCTTCAGTTTGGATAAACAGCACTGCGTCGAGGCCGACTGGTTATCTATCCAAGTCTCGGTCGAGAAGGATTTTTCGAATCCTTATTGGCAGAGGTCATCTCATCAGCCTTCTCGGCGAAGTGAGGTGTTACATGTTACTACATTCGGCACATTGAAAGCCGAATTTGATATTGAACTTCGTAGAACTAGCAGCCTTGTCTTCAGGCTCTAGAACCCAACGGCCGAGACGTGTTCCTTCCTCGGCCTTAGTCGCAAGATCGAGAAGTCAGCCGTGCACACAAAGCAACATCAACATTTTACTCACCGGCCGAGTTCGACCGTCGAGTTGGCACGCCCCGCATTCAAACGAAGGACGTAGTTAGCTCATTAGTTACTCGGCCTGTGCGCCACGTAGGCTTGGTAGTTTTTAGGGTCAACATTTTGGCACGCCCAGTGGGACCCAGTGCTAAAACTACGAAGTTCATATGATACATCAAGATTCTGATTCTGCTCCACGTAGCCGATTGTATGAGGAAAAAGTTCTTTCTGGCCAAAGAGAGATGCAAAAGTCATTCGCTCACATGTTGAGAATAAAAGCTCCTGTTACCCTCCAAGAGCAATGGGTAAATGAAGACAGGGCTCGATTTAATGCGTGGCTAGATCGAGAACATTTTCCTTATGTTTTCGACTACAAATCAATTCCATTTGATGAATGGTTGGTTGAAAAGACTAGGGGGCAATTTTTCGCTCCGGCCACAATTAAAATTCGGCCTCAGAAGATTGACGAGACGACCGAAGAAGAACCTAGGCCACCTGCTGTCTCGGTCGAGACTAAAAGTGTGGTAGGCCTAGAAGAAAGAGTTCGAATTTTTGAGTCAGAAATTGACTTGGAAAATGGTTCGTCAGAAGAATGTTCCAGTGACGAACAAGACCAATTCATTGTTTTAGCCGAACAAACCACGCCAATCGATATGATTATTGGTGATACAGCCGATATGGAGAAATCTCCTTCGGTTAAGTTGTTTGAATTAAAAGTCGAAATTATGCTTGGGGGGCATAATAATTGTTCAACATATTCGGCGGCCAAAAATGAAAAATATTTCGCCAAGTCAAAAATATTGGGAAAAAATTCTTCATTCGGCCTAAAGCGAAATCAAATTGAGAATTTTGATATAAAAAGGTCTCAGCTTGGAATAAAGCATCGTTGGCCTCCTCCCAACTATGGTTCGGCCACTTTTCTTTTCGTTTGCTAAAAACAAAAAATATACATATATATATGCAATAAAGAAATTATTTTCTTACACATACGGCTATGCAAGCCGATGCATAAGAAAATAAGGGGGGGCAACCAAATGGCTCGGCAAACAAAAATGGTGTGCTCGGCTAACAATAGTCTCGACAAACAAAAAAGGTGGAATAGTAGTCTCAGCCGATGCTTAAGAAGATAAAGGGGGCCGAGGAACATCCCATGCGGCATACTGGAGAGTGCGTGATTGACAACCTGGTAGTTCAATTCACACTAGGTTTGTTCAAATGAGCCGAAGAACATCCCGTGTGGCATCGAATCATTCGTTGATATTCAAGACAAAGCCTCTCGTGATATGGTGCTCGGCAATATCGTGCTCTACCTATAATATATATCGCACATGCCGAGCTCGGCACAAGCTCATTATATATATATATGTGCTCTCGGCACAGAATCGTTATATATATATGCCAATTGCATGGCCGACAGGTCAGGCTACTTTGATATATATATATATATATATATATATATATATATATATATATATATATATATATATTTATGTGTATACACACACACATAAGGCCACCTATATATATATATATATATATATATCCTGAGTACCTTGAGCAACAGTGGGCGAGAGTCTTCGAGACTTCGATCCTATTTGGTTTTTCTTGGCCGAGCTCGATGAGGTCTCTTTCAAGACGTGTCAGGCTATGAAGCGGACTCCTCGACTATATATTTCTTCGACTGCGTTATTTTCCTTAACCATTCGACTTACGGGCCGAAGCTCAAGGAAACTGGGGGGCAATGTTTAGGCCCAAAATTACACAATTGGCCCGAACGGTCGAGGCCGTTGAGTGAATAAAGTTCTAAGCCGTTAGGTGACTGAGTCAGGATAATTTTAGTTATTGTTAGGGAATAATATTGTGATTTTATCATAATAATTATCTCTTAATAATATATTGAATTATCTAGAACACGAGAATGTGATAAAGGTTAAGTGGCCGAAACCTATTGGGATAAGGAGTCCTAGGCAAATCATAGTGCATGAATAAATTTGGCCTGCGACTGGGGGCAAATTCAAAGTCCTAGTTGAAGTAGGATCGGCCGAGATAGAGTTGGATTAGGATCGACCGAGGTAGAAATTGATGAGGAAGAGGATTCATACCCAAGGATGATTCTAACTCGATCAGGAGTATTTGCACTACTATAAATAGAGGGAGGAGCACAACATTCAGGCATCTCCAACTCAACACACAAATATGCCCTGCGCAAACTCTCGCTCTAGGCGAAACCTCTCAACCTTGAGATTTTATTTTCTTTTTCGCCAACACATCTTCTGTTTGGATAAACAGCACTGTGGAGGCAACCGGTAAACATCTTCAGTTTGGATAAACAGCACTGTTACCGTAGAATCAGCCGACCGCGGAGTACCTTCAGTTTGGATAAATAACACTGCGTCGAGGCCGACTGGTTATCTATCCAAGTCTCGGTCGAGAAGGATTTTTCGAATCCTTATTGGCAGAGGTCATCTCATCAGCCTTCTCGGCGAAGTGAAGTGTTACAGGTTACTACATTCGGCACATTGAAAGCCGAATTTGATATTGAACTTCGTAGAACTAGCAGCCTTGTCTTCAGGCTCTAGAACCCAACGGCCGAGACGTGTTCCTTCCTCGGCCGCAGTCGCAAGATCGAGAAGTCAGCCGCGCACACAACGCAACATCAACATTTTACTCACCGGCCGAGTTCGACCATCGAGTTGGCATGCCCCGCATTCAAACGAAGGATGTAGTTAGCTCATTAGTTACTCAGCCTGCGCGCCACGTAGGCTTGGTAGTTTTTAGGGTCAACAGTAGCAGACTGTAATATAAAAAAAGAGCTTTCACAAGCACATAAGCTCTTGCAGAGGATGGTTACATATAATTTGTGTCAATTGAGTTATTTATTGTTTAAAAAGTGTATAAATGTCAATTATTATTTGACTTATGTCCAATTTGCAAGAGTGCATTCATATATACCTTCATCGGGAATAACAAGGAATAAAGGGGATCTGGTTGGATTGTGTTTGGTTTTCACTTATGTTAACCATTGTTCTAAAAATCTCCGTCTAGGGCCGACTAGGCGGGGCTGGTTACCACCTTAATTAATGCCAAAGCGTTTGAAAATTAAGAAAGGACGCCTAGACTAGTTGTGGCGTCCGCCTGGGCCGCCTAGTCACCCGCCTAACCCGCCTAAACCCGCCTAAGCATCTGCCTAGGTTGCGACTCATTTAGACAGAAAATAGATAACTTTCAATTTGCTTTTAATTTTTTCAATAAATTGTAAGAGACTTGTTGAATACTTAAAAGAGCATACACTATATGCTTGTTCCCCATGTTTTCATTATGTTCTAATACTTCATAATACATATGTCATTATATTTTATAGTTTATGATGAAATTATATATATTTTAAGTACAAACATACACTTATTTAAACGAAACATAATAGATTTACTTAAATCCGTCTAGGCGCCTGCCTAGAACCCTCCTAGGCGCTAGGCCCTAGCCCGCCGCCCGACTAGCAGCTAACGTCTTTTAGAACCTTGATGTTAACTCACACATTACTTTTTCCTATTTTTATTTGGTCTATAGTTGCTTATTAACTTCCCTCTCTTAATATCTATTATTTATAGGTGATGCTACATTCACCGAATTTATGCACTAAATAATGTGGAACACTCTATACCATATAAACTTTTATGACAATTATTAATCAAATTCCAACTTCAAATAAAGTACAAATTTGACTGGCACCACATCATTTAGTGCAAAAATTAGATGCTCCTAGCATTATTCATTTTTTTATTTTCATAGATTGAAGACAACTAGTGAATAAAGTGTAAGAACGTCATCATACTTCCCCTATCAAGAACAAGACTACATACTCACTTGTACATGACTTCGATTATCGTCAAATGCAGTTGAACAAAATTAGTATGACTAATTCATTGTGAGACTTAGTGTTCACTCCTCCATCTCCTAATATAGATAATATCGTATGTAGGGGTGGAAAAAATTCCCAAAAATTCTTGAACCAAACCGAAAAAATACTAATCCCGAACCGAAAATGTTCCAAACCGATTTTTCTAAAATTTTTGGTATGTTATCCCAAACCAATACCGAAATTTCGGTATGGGAATTAGGATTGCCTTCCCAATATTTAGGTATTCCCATACCGAACCAAAAATAGTTATTTGTAATTATTTTATATATATATATATATATATATATATATATATATATATTATTTTTTAGTTAGAGTTAGAGTTAATTTGAACCATTGGATTGTTTCAAATTAATCTATGTTGTCCATTCCTTGTTAGGCTTTCTCCCCGTCAAGTGTCGTTTCGATTTCATTTCTCTCTCACTCAGTCTCTCAGCTCAGCCACCGAGAGAGCCCTCTCCTCCACTCTGTCTTGACTCTCAAATCCAACTTCGGCCAGTCACCGGCCCACCACCACACAGATCCATCATCCACCGTTGTCTCTCTCCGACGGTGAAGTCTTCCTTCACGACACAGAGCCATAGCCACCGGTCTCTCTCTCATGATTCTCTCTCTTAGGAGTCTCTCACGCGATTCTCTCTCTCAGATTCAGACACAGGTAAATAAATATGGGAATTAATTTAGGGTTTGAAATTTAATTTAGGGTTTGTGAAATTTAATTTTCAAATTCTAGATTAGGGTTTGTAAATTTAGGGTTTGTTTGGTTTCAAAGAATTCTATTTAATTGATCTAATGGCTCTTGGGTTTTTGCAGATTGGTGAAGGAACTGGGCTCTTTAGCTTTGCTTCTGCAGCTTTTGTGCTAGAGTTTTATCTACCAACAAGTAAATTTCTCAGATGGGTTTTTACTTAATCTAATGGCTCTAGAGTTTTATCCCACTATATTATGAATGTGACATTACGTATTAGAACATCTTGCAATATATGTTGAAGAATATAAAAATTGCAAGATAGGCTGGAGCAACAGAGGAGCTCTAATTTTATGTTGATCAATGATCATTGTATCATGATTCATGCCCTTTCGTATGAAGAATGATCAACATTTTAAATCTGTTGCCATAATCGAATTGACTGTAACTTCTTTGGTCCTATTAGTTATATGATATTGAATGTCTTTGGTCCTCTCTACTTTAATTTATGATCTTCCTACATGTTTTTTACAAGGTTGTCCAACGTTTTCAAGAACTTTTTGCCCAAACGAAGTACAAAGAAGCTATTGAGCTTGCTACAGATACTGTTGCTAAATTTTAGGTTTCCATTTTGCTTCTGTATTTGTACATGTTTCTTTCTTTAAGTAGTATTTCTCTCTTCAAATGATTTTGTCCTAGATGTGTTTCACATGTATGATGTATCTAATATTTTTGTTTTCAATTTTATTTGTATCAAGCTTTTGGTATGCAGTTTGATGTGTTGTGGTAGTTCTTGTTCTTTGGGTGTTTGATATGTCTGACAGTCTTGAGTGTTGTCTAATTGGCTAGATCTGATACATAGTACGTATAACATTTTTCTAGTAGTAGAACATTTATGAGTAATGTTATTGATGCTTTGTAGAGATTGGGAGAATTAAATGAATTCAAGTGGCTGCATCTGTGTCAAAACCGGTGAGAAATGAATATATACTAAATGTTAATCTAGTGGACTAAACTGAGATACAACATACTTGGTCAAAAGACACATTGTACTTGATAGGTTTAGATTGTATGTTCATTTGTTTGAGAGGGTGAGAGTTACAATTCTTGCACTCTGCTAATGATTTTTGTTTTCCTTGCGTTACAATTCTTGTTTGTTAGCATCAACGTTCAGAAAGAAACTTTGGCAATACTTGTTGTGCTTACTTGCACATATTGAAGTCCAATAGCCCAAAAGCCCAAAACTATTTTGGGATTCCCGATTGTCCCGAAATTCCAAAACTATTTCGGGATTCCCGAAAATTTGGTTTGGAATCGGTATTGAATTTGGGATTCCCGAAAACTTCAGTTTGGGAATCGGGACTTGCATTTCGGTTCAGTATCCCATACCGAACCAGCCCTAATTGTATGTATTCAGCAAGTGAAAGAGAAGAACTTCCCCAAATAGAATTCCAGTAGATGACTTGCCAATGAAGATAGAAGTGGTCAAATTGGTTTTCTACTCAATTTGGGAGATCTACGGGGGTACATTTAAGCAAGAAGAATGAAAATGTACAAGGAATAAGGGTGCATTTTTGCTACTCACATTCTCTCTCATGTGTATGTTACCCATCCTATAATAGCTTGCCACTTGTCCTACTAATTAATTTTAGTTAATTTTTTTCTAATGCGATAATTATAAAAGAGAATCCTTACTTGGAGTGATCTCACAATTACACTCTCTTTTACCCAAAAAACAAGTGGCACGCTTTAATTGGATGGGTAGCATACACAAGAGAGAATATAAGCAGTGTTGGAATCAAATTTACGCACCACCATGTGAGAAGGAGATGTACAAAATTAACAACCTGTAAATAACAAACAACTGTAAAGTAACCTTGGCACCAGTGGGATGCCGGCAAAAGGCTTTTCGATGATTAAATTAATAAGCAATTTATGAGGCTCAAGCAGTGACTAGAGAATACAGTATATTTATACTAGGTGAGAGAAAATTCTCTTACGACCGTATTAAACTGGAAGAATCCTAGAGGATATGAAGGAGTAGCTACTGCATTTTCTTAGGAATGTGATTACTTGTGGCACATGTCAAATGTCTAGATTGTAGGAATCTCCAAGAATATAGAAACTTGATTGATTTCATACTAGATCAGGTTTCCATATCGTGCAGAACAAGAATGGTAATTCTCAGCAAAGTCGACAGACTTCGTCCGCTTATCCAGATCAGGATGATGGTGGCATTGATGATCTGCTTGTTTAGTTCTTTGATAGAAGTTGTTCAGTCCAAAGTATTCACATTCTGATCCGTCTTACTCCACCACTGAAAAATCATGGTCCCTCAAGTGCCCCTAACTAGGTATCTAAAATGGCTATTCCTCTTGAGGATGCATAGTTATTCAAAGACCATGCACTTTTGAGTAAACACAAAATACACACCGTTTGAGTTCTTCTGCCATGTGGCATTCCAACTTCGTAATCATTGCAAGGTAATAGAGAAATTCCAGATTCAGGCGTGCACTCTTGATAATGCGTTGGTATTGATGAAGATGAATATAACCATTAACCGATGAGAAATCTGTTAACCGATGGATATGGTTATGAATAATCTCCGATGGTTTATTTGCGATTATGAATATGATTAATTTTTGTAGTTGTGAGGAATGATATAGCATTTATATTCCCAAACTGCACCGTTGCCATCTACTTTAGAGCTCCCCCACTCCCCTACAGGGCTGGCCCTGAGAATTTAGGGGCCCTAGGCGAGTCTTCAAAATGGGGCCTTAAAATTCTCGGACCTCCGACTCTTTGTATATTGGTATGTAGTAAAAAGAATTCGCTAATTACATACAAAATCTATTTCTTCATCGAATATCGTTAAAAATCAAGGTTCTAAAAGGCGCTAGGCGCTAGTCGGGCGGCGGGATGGGGCCTAGCGCCTAGGCGGCTAGGCGGAGCCTGGGCGGGCGACTAGGCGGACTAGGCGGATTTAAGTAAATCTATTCTATTTCGTGTAAATAAGTGTCTGTTTATACTTAAAATATACATAATTTCGTCATAAACTAGAAAATAGAATGACATCTATATTATGAAGTATTGAAACATAATGAAAACATAGGGAGCAAACATATAATGTGTGTTTATTTAAGTATTCAATAAGTCTCTTACAATTTATTGGAAACAATAAAATGCAAAATGAAAGTTATCTATTTTTTATCTAAATGAGTTGCAACCTAGGCAGGTGTCTAGGTGGGTCTGGGCGGGCTGGGTGGGCTAGACGGGTGCCTAGGCAGTCTAGGCGGGCGCCTCTGCAGGTCTGGGTGGGCTAGGCGGATGCCTAGGCGGTCTAGGCATTAATCGGGGCGGCTGGTCACCGCCTAGCGCCTAGGCGGGGCCTAGGCGGTGCTAGGCGGGGATTTTTAGAACAGTGTTAAAAATTAATATTAAAAGAAAAAAAGATATACTAACATTACTTAATATTACATGTCACATGTCTTTAGACGCAAATGCACTTAAGTGTTTGCAGTCAAGATTGAGAGTGAAGAGCAATAAAATTTGATGATCAAGAGAGTAAAAAACAATAAAAATTGATTGACGAATATAATAATTCAACAACGTCAAGTGGTTCTCTTGTGTTCTTTCTAAAATCAACACACACTAGCGAATCAAATTTTAGAATAACCTAGTTTAACAATAAATTATTGAAAAAGAAAATTTAAATTCAAAGTTATGTTTACCTCAAATTACAATCTTCAGGACCAAGTGATAGTTGCTTAAATATTCAATAGAAATAGAAAGACTGAGAAGTTGAAAGAAAAATGATTACAAAGTTATGATTATTCTGGTTTTTTGTTATTTTTTATTTTATTTTCAAAAGCAAAACAAAGAAAATGCATTTGGACAGATTAATGCCATTAATTTCACTAGCCTCTTGTCACACGCGTAGGCGTTTGACAATTGACCTTTGTATGTTTTTTCTTTAAGAAACTCAAGTTTTTTTCTATTTATACAATTTTTATTTAAAATATTTTTGAAAATAAATAAGAATTTAAACATAAACCACCCACTAACATGAAGTTTTGTTATTTTTTTTTCTAAAGTTGAAAATTTTAAATTCATTCAAAATTAATATTTGTTGAATTATTTTAACTCCTTTTGATTCTTGTACTTTTAAAATTTTTAAAGAGAAATTTATCTTTAATCTTAATCTTTAATTTCATAGATTTGAAAAAAGCAAAAACTAATGCCTACAAGGAGTTTTGAACTGCCCACCCCAATGAGAATGGAGTGGAATCGTTTCCACTGCATCAACAAAATAATTGTGTTGTTTCTTACGTTTTCTTTATTTATATTTTATATACAGGATGTATAAAAAAATTTGGGGCCCCCCGAACTTGGGGGCCCTAGGCGACCGCCTACCTCGACTACCCTCAGGGCGGGCCCTGCTCCCCTACATTCCCACGAGTTAAAATGCCAAGCATGAACCAATAACATTGAGCCACATGAAGAAAGGTCCATGTTAGTTTCCAAAAACAATTTACCCTTCACTTACGTCTAATCTTATAATACACTATCATGTCAAAATAAACTCACACAAAACATCACATTTTTGAATCGATATGTTACAATGACAGTAAATTTGTTGATTTCGTATAAGGTATTCTCTACAAATTTGCTACCACTTTCTTTGGTTGTGTCGAAACCTTTATTACCCTTTAAAATTTTGTTGTAGAACAACATCTCGAAAGGTGCAAGCAAAGCATGGCATACGAGTGACTGGCTGCCTCTCTCTCCTCCCCCCGCTAATAACTTTTAGAGATAAAAAAGGAAAGCATTGGAGTTTGCTCAATTGGGTTTACCAAAAAAAAATAAAAATAAATTGGGTTTGACATAATCGCCCAAAAAGACTATTCATTTCTTTTAAAAATTTCGTCTTTCTCTCTTTCTGTCTATCTTGCCTTGGACCCTCCGAAGAAAGAAGGGTCTTCTGATACCACTCTGTCTCTCTGTCTCTCCGCCATAGCTGTTGATCTTTTCCTCTCATGGGTTTTGTTTACTCCGTTCATCGCATGCTTCTGGTTCTCATATATTAGCTGAATTCAATCTCTCTCCGGCTCTGCATATATTTTTGTGGGTCTGAAATTTTGCTTTGTGGGTTTAAATAAATGGCCACCAATGCATCTGGGTTGTTCACTGCTCCTACAGTTCCGAGCCAGAGGAGGAAGATTCAGCCTTCAATACGCATTTTTGGATCTGGGTTTCGTTCCCCTGAGGGAATCTCCAAGAGGGTATTCTGCTCCAGCACTTTTGAAGGCGCAGAGAAGCATGTTGGAGCTTCCGCTTCTGAATCTCGATCACCCAAGTGAGTTCAATCTCCGTTCTTTCATTCTTTTTTGTGATATGGCCCCTTATTGTTTTGTATGTTGGATTTTGCATTTGATTTATTATCTTTGTTGTAAAGCTTCATGATTTGCATTTAGTCATAAAGTTCTTTAGCTTTTTGGTTTTACTTGTATATGCTAGATTTGTTTAGATAAGTAGGATTCGAGTTATGGTTGGCAATAGCATGCCAGTGCATAGCCATTTTCTGTATGAAAGGGATGGGGAATAAATTCCCATGTGTAAACTTGTGCTGCACAAAGTTTTTAAATTTTGGTTCGGATATATTATCACTGAGGATTTGGAATTGGATGATCTTATTCATCTCCATTGCAGTAGGATTTACAAGGCTTAAGCAACGAAGCCAGCTACAACCGATCCAAAATCAAGCCGACTGTTTAGTAACTACAATCAATTTAAGGCTAAAATTTGGGTAAGTATACATATACATAGATGATTAAGGCACAGTTAAGTAACTGTCTTACAAATCAATTTTAGGACTAACTAGAGGATGCAACTAAGTTAGAAGCGTTTTCATTGATGTAAGTCGGATTACAGGCATGAGCTTAGGTGAATCAGTATTTGGCAAAAATATTAGATTTCCTTTTGATGATACTTCTAGATGAGGTTTTGTATTGGTTTTTAAAGGTTGCTTGTATCACTGTTCTTCTGATGGCTTCGCCATCTGTCTGCTCTCTCTCCCACTTAAAATAAGAGAATGTTTTGGATGATGGAAGGGAAATAAAGGCAATAATCATGAACAAAACTAAAAGTTTATCTTGTCAATTTACCACTTTTGTAGACCCACTTAAAATGACTTTTCTTGCCTATTGTCGTCTGGTTATCTTATGAACCCCAGAATAAAAAATTTGTTTATCAAATTAAGGTTTGTTTTTCCTTTTCTTGCATTTGGATTGTCTTTGCGCTCTGTAGCTATCTTCTTTAATGGCTTGGTAAAGGGTGCTAAATGTAGAACATGACCAAATTACCAAATTCCTTTATTGAATGCCTCTTGTGTTATTGAACTTTGTCCTGAATGAATTGGTGTTTTATTTCTGTTTTTGTAAAATCTAAAATTTAATTCCTACCAGTGGCCCATGGCTTTGGATGGATCTTTTAAAATTGTCTCCTGCATCTAATTATAATTGTTCTTGGTTAAAGCTATCCTAGGTTGGACCGTGGCCACTGCTATGTGTTTTATGTAATAAACAGAGTGCCTTTGCCCAGGGCCACTGTCAGTACTGGGATTGCATTTTGGTTAAATGGGGGGTATGAATACAAGCTGGTAAATGATAATCTGTCTGATCTTAAATAATCTCTATTTTATTTCAGGCTTGTCAGTAAAGGCTGCAAGTTAATTGGATGCGGCTCAGCAGTACCCAGTCTTAAGATTTCAAATGGCGATCTTGCGAAAGTAGTAGATACTAACGATGAATGGATATCTGTTCGCACTGGGATTCGTAATCGACGAGTTATTTCAGGTCAGGTTATACTTTTCTGTGCATGATAATGTCATAAATTTGGTAAACAGTTTGAGGTAGCTTAGCCTGTGTCGAGCCTCTTTTTTTAAATCGCATGCTATGAGTTTAACTTAGGAAATTCAGCTTCATAGTCTCATACTTGTGGTGTATATGCACTGCATTACAAGAGGAAACAATCTGTTGGACCTCTCAGGTTGACGGTTTGAATCTTGCCTAGGATGAGGTTCGTCAGGTAGCGGTTTGTATGACTTTCCTTCTGTCGCTATTGAACAAAATCTGTTACATAGTACCATGGCCTCACCATTCTATTCGGACAACTGAAACTATAAGCATATGGCGAGGTTTGATTAATGCTGGTAGTGTAAGATGTGTAAGAGCCTAAGAGGGACTTTCCTATGTTGTACTGGATATTTGAATGCTTTTACCTTTTATCTGAACACTTATTTTAGTCAAATATGTCTCTTTTCTCGTCCTCATTTTTAGGTCTAGTGGATATTTTATGCTACCCATTCTATATAATGACATTCTTCTTGTAAAATTACAGGCAAAGAGAGCCTGACAACGTTAGCGGTCGAGGCAGCGCATAAAGCTCTTGAGATGGCACAGGTTGATGTTGATGATGTGGACCTAATCTTGGTGTGCACATCTACGCCTGATGATATCTTTGGCTGTGCCCCTAAGGTATGTAGATCATTGGGTGGTATTTGGATTAAGTCGTCAGGATTTAAAAAGGGATTGAGCTTCACAGTGGTGTGCATTATATGATTGTTTTGCCAATATTGATTCCTATTATATTTTTTTTCTCCATGTTTTTAGGGGCTTTAATCTTTAGGTGATGAACAAAATTTCATCAATCTAGGTGTGTATTTATTTGTTATGTAGAAGAAAAATAAAAAGTAACAGATCGTTGCAAGTTTCATTAATTTATAAAGGGATTCTATTTCAGACAGAAGTAGATTCTTGTATCCTTGTGGGCATCTATGTCTAAGAACTTTAGAAGAGTTCCCATTAGCGCGATTCATCTTGACTGGACTGGAGTTTTGTACTAGATGTGGTATGCTTTTTTTGGTTTGTTCAGTATTTGGTCGAACAACCGCTGGCCGACTTTTAAAAACTGTAGCTTTTTAAGGTCTCTTCTTTATATTCCTATTAGGTTATTTTATTGATTAAGTTTGTTGTGCTTATATAGTTTTATACTTTTTCCATGGCACTAACTTTGACCAACTACGTGAACTATACTGGACTATATTGATCACGATTCACACGTGATATAGAACGAACAACTGAGTGTTACCTCTATTTTGCATGTTAGAAACCCCTGTGTAGTGCAAGTGGAGCTAAATATTGATGTTGTTGAGCTTTGCATTTTAATGAATGCTCGAGCAAAAATTCAAACTCTTAGTGCTTATGTTGTTTAATTAATACAGTAAATGCTTACATTTTTTTCAATTTGTATTATATTGTAATTTCAGGTTCAGAAAGCACTCGGCTGCGCAAGGAATCCTTTAGCGTATGATATTACAGCTGCTTGTAGTGGTTTTATTTTGGGTCTAGTATCAGCGTCTTGTCACATTAAGGGTAACGACTTGGTTTACTTTGCTCTAAGGATGCCCCACTGTTATTTCCCATGTTTAATTGATTAAACTATATTGTGCAAACTGCAGCTGGTGGATTTAAAAATGTTCTTGTTATTGGGGCTGATGCTCTTTCTCGGATTGTTGACTGGACTGATAGAGGAACGTGTATTCTCTTCGGGGATGCTGCTGGGGCTGTATTAATACAGGTGTGTTTACGTTGCATAATGAATTTTTGGCATATATCTAAGCACTGGTTTTCTATGTAAGGGCATTGAAGTCCCTCTCAGCTTCTAACTTTGGACTTTGCTTTATTTGGCAGTTAATTTTGTCTCCATTTTTCAGAAACTCATACCATACTATCTTAATATTGTCATTTCCAGAATTGATCGAATAAATTATTAGCAAAGATTTCATTCCACACATTTCATTGCACTTAGCAGAAATTTCATAATTGTGTAGGCCTGCGATGGTGAGGATGATGGTTTGCTTTCTTTTGATGTGCATAGTGATGGTGAAGGTTACAGGTTTGCATTTTCTCGATTTCTATGTTTGTTTTATGCACCTTTTCAGCAAGTACAGTATTTTTCTGATACTGACCGATCACTCTCTTTGCAGACATCTAAATGCCGCCTTGAAAGAAAATGAAACGGACGATGAGTTGGGTTCTAATGGTTCAGTCCTAGGCTTCCCTCCAAGACAAGCTTCATATTCCTGCCTTCAAATGAATGGTAAAGAGGTCTTTCGCTTTGCTGTGCGTGTTGTGCCGCAGTCAATTGAGTATTCCCTTGCAAAGGCTGGTCTCCCTGCATCTAGCATTGATTGGTTACTGCTCCATCAGGTATGACGAATGATATCTTTGGGAAAGTTTACCCCAGGTTTTACTGATTAAATGATTTCTCTGCTCTACCGTCAGTTATAGCTACCAATTATCATTTAACTACAATTTCTTTCCCACATTACGTTTAATTTCAGAAAATATTTAGGAGTGGAAAATAGACATATACGGCAAGTAACTTCAGCCTAATAATTTTTCATTTCCACAACTATACCAGCCTGTCATATATGTCCAGTGAACTAAACTGGTACACTATTGAGAAATAATGCTTACATTTTCATTTTCTTCGTAATGGGAAGTTTGAACAAATATAGCACTTCAAGGTAGCTTCTTAATGACCTAAGGTTTTCCTAGTAAACAAGTGACGTAGTACATTTTGTTCTGATAAGACATCAATAATGCAGGCAAACCAGAGGATCCTTGATGCGGTTTCTACTCGCATGCAAATCCCATCAGAACAGGTGATTTCAAACTTGGCAAACTATGGCAACACGAGCGCTGGTTCCATACCGTTGGCATTGGACGAAGCTGTGAGAAGCGGGAAGGTGAAACCAGGCCATACTATTGCAGCTGCCGGTTTTGGAGCAGGTCTGACTTGGGCTTCTACCATTTTCAGATGGGGTTGAAACTCGAAACTTCGCCTCCTGCCAATAACAAGAACGTCGTCCTAGCCGTATGAAGCGCAGTTTTGCAATTCTTGCATCACATTCCAAATGTATTAGGTATTGTTCCATCATAATCTCCATCAGCGCCCTTTCATTTGTTTTTCTTTAGTTTTTGGCACCCTCAATAAGAATGTATTGTTTTTCGTCGGTCCAATAATTTATTTGTTTTCTTTTTCTTGAGTCACAAGCCAAGGCTAAAATAACATTTCTAATACTGCAACGAAGACAGCTACTCTACATCTCATGTTTGAATTGAGCATTTTTCAAAACTTCTGTTTTTGACAAACAATATGATGATAGCGTAATTTGAAGTTTAATCATCCAAGGGTCGGGATTTGAACTTGGCGCAGACCGGAGCACACTGCTCTAGTTGATTTGGCCAAATCCAAATCTACGAACATTTTCCTTAAGATTTTGTTTGGATGGAGAAATTTAAGATTATTATGAAATTTTGAAATGACAGTATTCTATTTTTTAGAATTTGTGAATTTTCTTGTTTGATTAATCTAAAAAAATAATGGAATTTGAATATGGAATCTTTTATTTTTAAACTCTCACTCATAGAAATTTAAAAATAACACCTATTTTTATATGGGAATTTAAACTTAAGAATTTGAGGTCTCAAAATCTGATTTTTTTTTTTTTTATTCTAAATTTCTATGTTTATGAATCCAAATAAATGAATTGACGCATGTCAATTTATAAATTCTGATTTTTGTCAAAATTATAAGTTTATTTCCTTCATCCAAATATAGTGTTTTAACTTTAATCAAGTGGCACTACACTTGCATAAATAACTAAATATATGTACAACATAATCAATAATTACAATAACTTCAATGCCAAGAAAGGAAAAAAAAAATTAAAAAAAAAAAAAGTAAAATTCAAGTGTGTCACTGAGGGAAAACCCTTAGTTGAACTGGAACCCTAGATTTAATCTTGTTCAAAACACCATCAATTGCAAGCTCAAAAGCATCCTTCTTAGCTCTCAATCCCATTGAGCTCCCATGCCTTCTATACATAACTCTTGGTATCATCTCCAACACCTTCTCCCTCATCCTCCTCACTCTAGCCCTAGGAATGCTCCTAAGCACATCCAAAACCCTAGTTTCCTTGAACACCACATCCTCATTCGGTATAAACACCGAGAACTCCCTGTACTGATCCTCCGGCAAATGCCACCCGTACTGTGCTTTGGCGGATGAGTCCTCAAAGAATACGGGGATGCAGCCGGCCACAATGCTGTCGAATGTGGACCGCCTCGTCGGGGTGTCACCCGGAGGCTGCAGGCAGAAACTAGCCTGCAACATTGGCCTTATGAACCTAATTGGGTCATGCTCACATATCCCATGGGAGCAATCCACAATGTCACACAGCTTTGTGTACCCAGCACCCCCACTTCCAAACCTCCCCAAATTGTTGTTTGACGTCGCATTATTTGCTTTGGTGTTGTTTTCACACTCGTTCCTTATACTCCTCCTAATGTTCAGATTATTTCCGACACCGCCGCCGCCGACAAACATCATAAGTGTGGTGCGGCGGGACCGTCTCGCCCGCTGCAACCACGTCTCCGATAAGGACAAATTGGGCGGTTGAAACGACGTCGGATAAGGCACAGCGTGCTCCTGCCATGGCCAGGCACGCACCTCCACCGTCAGAGCGGTGACATTAAAAAATTGTGGCAATTCGAGCAGCGAAGTCCCCCATAGCGGCGGATCGTTCCCCAACGGCTGGGAGAAATCCATAGCGGGTCGGGCCAAAACCAAGAAATGGTCTTGACCCATGTGCCTATACCAGGAAACCGGGTCATCCCGGGTCAAAAAATGGAACAAATTGAGGCCCTGCTCGGAGCTGGAATTGTAATCGGGGCCGTAGAGATAGCGGAGGGCGTCGATGCCGGCATAGTAGGGGAGGTAGACGGCGTCGGCAGATTGGGGATCTGAGGCGAGACATGGGTATTCGAGCATCCGACGATGAAATATAAGCTCCAACATTAATGGGTCGGTTCGGTACCAGCTATGAGAAAGATTATGGGTTTTCTGGCCGAGGCCATTGTTGGCCAAGTGAGGGCAGAAGTCGTCGAACAGCGGGTAGCTGGAGCAATTGGAGAGGAGATCCAGGTTGAAGGACGGGGGGAGCCGTCGGATGTGGATCCAACGGCCGGTGCAGTCGGAGTTGGATTGAGGACGGTCGAGATTGTTTACGGGGATTTGGGCGGAGCACAGTCGGACGGTGGTGGTGGTGGTGGAGAAGAAGAAGAGGAAAGAGGTGGAGATTAGTAAAGTGGACTTGAAGGCCATTGATGGTGAGAGAGAAAGATGAGAGGATGGAGAGAAGTGAGGTTATTTATGAGGATGGAGAGAAATGGGGTTATTTATGAGGATGGATTTTGCGGTTAGATTTTTTTTCAAGTTTTGAAATGTTGTTGAAGTTTTGGGTAATTTTCTGATTTGTTTTGTTTTGACGTTGGTTTTATCTTTCCATTAGTTTTGTTTTTCGTTTTGTTTGTTAAGATTGCATTTAATTTTTGGGTTGGAAAATGGAAATCCAACAAAAAAATAAGAATAATATTTTTTTTTAAGAGGTGACTAATTTGGCAGTCTATAGTTTTTTAAAGCCAGAAAAATTTACAAAAGTATTTTTAGTTTTTTTCTGACTACCATCATGCAATTCATTAACGTTATAAATTAAACACATAACGTAATGTATGGAATACGGCCATAAGAGGAATTCCCATACCACTAGCCATCATGTGGCAGTTAAGATCAAATTGTTTTTAACAAGAGAAAAACATGTGTGGAGTGAGAAATGATGAGGTGGTTTTCATAAACTGCATGAGTGCATGGGACGTGGGGTTTGACCCGTATATGTCGGTGGGGCGCTGGGGGATAACGGCTCGGCTAATGTGGCGGCGTTCTGTGCATCGTGGGAATTTAAAGGCCCCGTTTAATTTTTTTTCAAACCTGTTTAACTTTATAGTTAATTAAAAAATGGTAAGTAGAGGCGGTGCGGTTGGGTGGCTAGAGATTTTGCGGGGATCTTCAAAGCAGCTGGGGGAAGGGGATTTCAATGGTGTGGTTCGAGCCTTATGGCGGAAGCAGAGTCGGTGCGCGCTTCTATGATGGCATGTGTCGAGAGAGGGTATGAGGCAGTCCAAATTGAGACTGACTCAAAGGTTATGGTGGACATGCTTACATGGGTCATTTCACCAGATGCTGCTATGGAGGGAGTTATTTGGGATATCCATCATCTTAAATTACAACTACGTTCAGTTCAGTTCCTCTTCACTTCGCGTTCTTGCAATGAGGCGGCGCATTTAGTGGCTTCTCATGCTACAAGGGTGGGGGATATCATGTGTGAGATTGGTTGGAACCGGAATGGTTATTTAATGTTTTAGCTTCTGATGTAGACATTTCAATTCGTATCTAATATTATATTCTCTTTGATAAAAAAATAAAAAAAATTAAAAAATGGTAAGTACAAACAAAATATTCTGTTTATTTTAAAAACTCAATTGCTTATTTTATAGCTTATTATCCTTGAAAAAAAACAGCAACACAGTTTTAGAAAAACGACAACAATTCTAAACTGGCCGTAAGTATTTCCGGCGCATTAAGTCACATTTTAACGGTTAACCAAACAAAAATCCCAGTTTGTAATGTTTTTGTTTGGATAAGGAAATGTTACTTGAACAACAAAACAAGTAGAATCTTGGGTTTAATTGGAGCGCACATAAATGGATTGAATGTCCAATAATTATTAGAGTTTTGTGAAGGAACATGTTTGAAAAATTCGAAACACCCTTGAGGTGTAAGTCCAAAAATATCCAAGTTTTTAGTTGGAGTCGTTTGCAGTTTGTATTTTGCCTACGGTAATGAAAGCACTGTAAATTTGCTCATAACAAGTTAGAATACTCCACGAAGACAATTTAATTTGTTCGCTATACAATTATTGATATAGTGAGAGCTTACATAAGATGCAATTTTACCAAGGCAAAGCAGTTTTCTGACAAAAAAAAATAGGGTGAAACTCCTAAAAATCAGAAGAAAAAAAAAATGAAATATACGAAATCACAAACGGCAACTAAATATGAATTGAGACATTTAATTTTAAATAGTGAGAGCATCTCTTTTACAATTTGTCTTGGAAATGACAAAGTGTCCCTGAAAGGAAAAATGTTGACTTCGGCTAACCTTTTGGGTCGTGACTCTTGTGACCCATCAAGTTTGCATATTCTCTTAGTACTCGATGACATGAACACAAGCGCAACAAGATTCGAAGTTACAATAAAAATTCTTTGTAACTATGAGCTTCGAGAGTATTTTCATAATTGACTATCTTCTAGATATTTCTTAAACATTATTTTATTCTATTTGAATTTTGGGTCCAGTGGGACCCACTCCCTTCTTGTCTCTCTGTCTTCCTCACCCTGTACACTCTCTCTCATTCCTCTCAATTTCTCTCTTTTCCTCCTTCCTTCTTCTTTTCCGATTCAAACCGGTCAGACCCGATCGACCCAACAAGTGACACATATTTTAATCTGGGTCGGAATATTTTCAATAGCATCTTCTTAGATACTAACATAATATTTTACCTAGTGACGAAATTTTCTCTTTTGATGACAGAATATTCTATTGGCGATCACCAGCGTGTGGTGGTGAGTCTCAGCACATGGGGGTGTGTGCATGGGCGCACGACGGACTAGGGCGGCGCACGGTGACGATCATGGTTTTTGGACTTCGATTTTGGTGTTTGAGCACCGCATTTCAATATTCTTTGTACTATTCAATTAGGTCACTAAGTTTGGGGTATTTCTACTTTAGGATTGCTTTCCAAGGATTACAAAGAGCGTAAGAGGCATGACGACTACGCTCTAAGGTGTGTCTACCTAAAACTATATTTTAGGGTAAATTACACAGAACTACCTCAACTATTGGGTCATTAACAATTTCATACCTCGTCTTTAAAAAGTTTCAATGTCATATCATATCTTCGAATTTGTTGCAATGTCATATCTTCCGTCAATTGTCTGTCAATTCCTCTGTTAAATGCTGAAGTGGCTAGTGACATGGCACATTTTATATTAAAAAACTAAAAAAAAATCATTTAATATATTTTTCTTTTTTATTTCCTCTTCCTCTTCTTCTTCTTGTTTCTTTCTGGGTTACCGCGGGGGGGGGGGGGGACCGAACTGGGGTTTCTTTTCTTTCTTTTTTTTCTCTCCTTCTTCTTTCTTTAAAAAACTTAAAAAAAAAATCATTTAATATTTTTTTTCTTTTTTATTTCCTCTTCCTCTTCTTCTTCTTTCTTTCTGGGTTCCCGGAGAGGGGGGGTACCGAACTGGGGGTTTTTTTTTTTTTTCCTCCTTCTTTCTTTCTGGGTTCCCGCGGGGGGGGGGGGGGGGGGGGTGGACAGAACTGGGTTTCTTTATTTTTTTTTCTTCTTCTTCTTCTCCTCCTTCTCCTTCTCCTTCTTCTTCTTCTCTTTCTCTTTCTCCTTCTTCTTCTTCTTTCTTTCTAGGTTCCCGGGGGAGGGGGGATTGAACTGGTCTTTTTTTTTTTACCTTCTCCTCCTCCTCCTCATTCTTTCTTTCTGGTTTGTGGGGGGACACGAACTGGTGCTTCTTTTTTTTTTTTTTTTTCCTTCCTTTATTCTTCTTCTTCTTCTTTCTTTCTGGGTTGCAGGGGGGAGCTTCTTTCTTTCTAGGTTGCGGGGGAGGGGGGACCGAACTGGGGGTTGGGGGTTTTTCTTCTTCTTCTTTCTTTCTGAATTGCTGGGTTGCAGGGGGAGAAGGTGGGGAAGACGAACTTGGTTTCTTCCATTTTTTTTTAATAATTAATTATTATTTTAATATTTAAAAAATATTAAATGTTTTTTTTTGTTTTTAATAATTTTTAATATAAAATGTGCCACATCACAAGCCACGTCAGCATTTAACAGAGGAATTGAAACTTTTTAAAGACGAGGTATGAAACTGTTAATGACCCAATAGTTGAGGTAGTTCTGTGTAATTTACCCTATATTTTATTATATGTTTTCGAAAATGGTTTCATGATGTTCTTTCATATCATGTTTTGCTTGCTTTGCTTTTACTTAGCTTCTGAAATTGTTTTGTGTGATCTTGATGGTTGTGATTGTAGACATCGAAATTTCGGTGAAACAAATGTTCACCAATGCATTAAAGTTTTGATATGTCAAGGCATACATGGCATACGCCACGTGTCGTACAAATTGTACACATGGCGTGTGACTCAAACAAAATAGGAAGAAATACCCTTGGAGGATCAAAACAAGTTTTTCTTCTCATTTTGGGAAATGACAGAGCAAGCACATTTTAAGTTTAAAATTAGATTAAGTGGGAAATTAGGCCATAAATTTACCACTTCAAAGTTTAAAATGTTATTAAGTGGGGAAATTAGGTAATGGTGCTTGGGTGGGAAAATTTTGTGGTGGTAATTCATTCCCAAAAGCCTATAAATAGGCATCTCCATCAAGGTATCAAATCACCAATTCACAAATACATCTCTCTACTCCCAAATTGGAAGAGAAATCACTTAGAATTGTGTCCTTGGAGCTTTGAAACTCTAAAGCTCTCAAGCAAGTCCCGAAGGATCAAGAAAGCTCTCTTCGTTCTTCGCCAAATCCCCCTTCAAGATCAAGCCCTAAGGCCCTTGAAGAACTTCCACCAATTCAAGATCAAGCCCCGACGGCCCTTGAAGAAAGTGTTCATCGTTCACCGTTCTTCAAGATCAAGCCCAAAAGCCCTTGAAGATCCGTTCATCCGTTCATCCGTTCATCCTAAGATCAAACCCCAACGGCCCTTTGGATCAACAACATCAACAAATCCGTTCATCCATCAACCTTCAAGATCAAGCCCAAAAGCCCTTGAGGAAATCCGCACAACCGTTCTTCAAGATCAAGCCCAAAAGCCCATTGAAGTCCCATTCATCAACCTTCAAGATCAAGCCCAAAAGCCCTTGAAGAAACTTTCAACCGTTCATCCAAGATCAGCCTCGACGGCCCTTGGATCAATCACACATCCACAAATCAACACCTTACGGAGATCGAATCAGAGGATCAAGGTTAAAAGAGATAGCAACCCCAAAATTCAAATACAAAATATTTGTTTGTACACGTGTTCTTGTCGCGTTTCATTTCAGGAAATTTCCGTGTTCACAAATTTGGCACGCCCAGTGGGACAATCTCTACCTTTCATCTCTTTCTCCGTTCAAGAAATCCAAAGCACACCTCCAAAAAAATCAATGGCATCAAAGGAGGGCCAAGGCATTCTCGCAACCGTCGGAGCTACCTCCATTGAACAACAGCTGGCTCAAATGAGTGAAGCAATTGCAAGGCTCATAAAGACCGCAGAGGGGCAAAACTTGCAAGTCACCGCACTCATCAACCGCCTAGAGGCACAACGCGACCTGAAATCAAAACCAAGCTCCCTTCCAACCAAGAGGACCACAGAAGGTTTTGATCCAAACGCCTACAAACTCATGGCGAAGGCTGGGTACAACTTCTCTTCCTCTTCAAATCCTGGAAAGGAGATTTCAAGCACTGTCAATAATAAAGAACGTGACCTCACTAAGACTCAAAAGAAGTTGAAGGAGCACGGTTACGGAGTTGACAACAACAAGGCTGGACTTGGCTTCACACCAAATGCACCCGTGAAGATTTCAAGCAAAGAAAAAAACGCGAGCACTCAACACATCAGTGTAAGCGTTGAACAAGATCAAGAGGAGCCTAAACCCGCCCCTCGAACTTCAGTCTTCGATAGATTGAACCGTTCAAAACCCAGAATTTCGGCACTTGATCGCATTGGTAGTCAAGACCGAACTTCTGTCTTCAAGCGGCTTAGCACGCCAACACCTCAAAGCTCTGTCTTCGAAAGGTTATCAAAACCTAAGAAACAAAGCGGCACAGCTAGCTCTTTTCCACGACGGTTGGCTTTGGAAAGATTTGAAGAAACCAAGAGGTCTTCTAGAAGGAGGAAGACAATGCCAAATAAAGAAAAGCTCGATAGTCTAGCAAAAAAAGACGACGTTCGAAGCTTGATTCCTTCAAAGATGAAGCGCCAAGCAACTTTGGAGGTTGACACAAAAAAACCACTGAAGATAAGGGGGCGCACCATCGTCCACACGGGCCAATCTTCAATCAACAAGCCTAAGAAGACGACACTGTAAAAGAGGTCCAAGACGTCTTCCCCATCACCATCCAAGAAGACAAAGAAGATGAAATCCCTGAGGAAAACGTCACTTTTGGATCTTTCGACTCAAAGTCTTCACCTCGACCGTTGGGGGCATACTCCAAGTCAAGTAAAGTAGAAGGATGGACTCATGTCACTCCGAAGAAACTGCACGAGAATCATACGTCTTCTCCACAAGTGCACCAATCGGAAAGGGGGCAAAACAGCTTTCACCAACCTCCAAAGCAATGTGAAAGTGTTGAAGATGAGGAAAGTTCGAAACAAAGATCGCTCATGCGCCATTTGTTCTTCCTCGAAAAATTATTCAAATACTCGGCCAAGGCCCCTTGCCATAAAGATTGCGAGGACCGCCTTTCCCAGACCGCTTGACAAATCCAAGACCCAATTCTCCTCGTTCGCACGAGCCTAAAAGGAGACACCAACGCTCCTTGCCTGCACGAGCCTAAACTGCACACAGCACCAACGTTCTTGGCCTGCACGAGCCTAAACTGCACACGGCACCAAATGCTCCTCGTCCGCACGAGCCTAAAAGGCGACACCAAATGCTCCTTGCCTGCACGAGCCTAAACTGCACACGGCACCGATGCTCCTTGCCTGCACGAGTTGAAACTGCATCATGACAACCAAGACCGCTCATTGCCTGCATGAGCTGAAACCGCAAATGGCAACAACTGTTCCTGGCCCGTAAGAGCATAAACTGCGTATGGCATAACCAAAAAAAAAAAAAAGCAACGGGGCTGCCTGTTCAAAAATCAAAGAGGCAACGAGGCCACCGGTTCAAAGATCGAAGAGGGGCCGCTCCACGAATTTCAAAAGATCAGCTTTTCCAGGTTTGTCGGCACCTTTCACACGCAATTTCAGCTTTGCGTAAATCACGGGCAACTTTGTCAAAGATTTCTGACAAAGTTAAAAAACCCGTGAATCTTACTGTTTCGATTACCCAACGGTTGCCGACAAGAGTAAAGGAATAGTGCCACTACTTGCGGTCTGGAAATTCCTATATATGTCGACCTTCGTCCTCCATAGCAAGGCAGACCTGCAAAAATGCCCAAACCCTTCTTCACCTCCGAGAGTAACACTCCCAGCAAAACCTCTCGAAATACTCAGTCTTCTTCCTCCCCAAGAATGCCTCTGCAAACAAGTCACACCAGAGCAAAAGTATCTCATATCATCAGGGTCGAAAGCGAAAGTATCTCATATCATGCTTTCTCCCTATCTTTTTCTTTGTCCTCCCTCTTCACTACAGGACAATAAGAAGGAGAGCAATCGGGCGGCACTTGGTACCAAGCTTCCAATCAGGAACGGACTGCTCCATTCCTTCCCTGATTGCTTACCTAGTCTTGCTCTCGAGTACTCATCTGCCTGGAGAACAGACAAGACGAGAGACAATGAAGCATCAACCTTGAAGATTCATCTCATGACCCTCTTCAATATGAGTTGGGGAGATTGAACAAAGAAACAGGCCATCATCTCCACCTCATGTCGGCTTGCCAGATGTTCAAATCCTGAAACCGCTCGTGGGCCCGTTTCCATTCATCAAGATCAAGCCTCAACGGCCCTTGAAGAAATCACAAGTCCGATTCAAGATCAAGTGTCCACCACCCTTGAATCGAGCTCAGCTCCATGTAAAATGAGTAAATTTAAAACATTTGAAGCCACTCTAGCAGAAGAAACTTCCCAGCCCAGTTCAAGATTAAACCCGTGGAAAGCTACTTCTTCAAAAGCAAACGTATCTCATATCATCAGGGACGAGAGCAAGAGTATCTCATATCATGCAATCTCCCTGTCCTTTCCTTTGTCCTTGTTCTTACCTGCAAGACAAGGATAAAGAAAAGCAATATGTCGGAACTTCCACTCAAACTTCTGCATGATGAGCCGCTGAGAAGTGATGTTCTGAATGACCATTCAAATGCAAGGTTTGCATTCAACTCCTGCATCAGGGGGCAAATACTGCAAGAAAAGATGTCAAACCTGCATAGGGAGAATACCACATCTGCCTGAAGATCAGATGAGGCAGGTGAAATTAATACATCGAAGCATGTAGAGACAAGCGCAACCAATATATGTGCTGGTTCATCCGCTACTTCTTCAAAAGCAAACGTATCTCATATCAGCAGGGTCAAAAGCAATGGTATCTCATATCAGCAGGGTCAAAAGCAATGGTATCTCATATCATGCTTTTCCCTTTTCTTTCCTTCACCCTTGCTCTTGCCTGCAAGACAGGGAGAAAGAAAGCAATCAGTCAGAACCTGAAATCAAACGTCCGATCTGGGGCTGATTGATCGAAACCTTTTGCCTGGTTGCTTACCTAGCCTTGCTCTCAAGTGCTCAAGTGCTCTGAAGGACCATTTAAAGGCAAAAGGTTGCACACCACTTCTTCCAGGCAAAAGAAACAAGCAGAGAAGAATGCAACATGGTGAGCTGAAACAGATTAGCATGACACCTTTGCCTGCAGAACCGCATGATCCATACGGAGGAAACCAGAGAATCCTCCAACCCAGTTCAAGAATAAGCCTGTGGAAAGTTAAAAATTGGAGGAAACCAGAAAATCTTCCAGCCGAATTCAAGAACAAGCCTCAACGGCACTTGAAGAAACTTGCAGCACAAAATTCAAGATTCAAGCCTCTACGGCCCTTGAAGAAATTTGCAGTCCATTTCAAGATCAAGCCTTAACGGCCCTTGAAGAAATTTGCAACCCATTTCAAGATCAAGCCTCAACGGCCCTTGAAGAAATTTCAAACAAAATTCAAGAACAAGCCTCAACGGCACTTGAAGAAAACTCCAGCCCGATTCAAGATCAAGCCTCGACAGCCCTTGAATCGACATCTACATTGAGGTACTTCAAAACACATCTTCTACACGTGACAAGCACATGTATACGATGCGCCTTGAAGTGGGGGCATTTGTAGACATCGAAATTTCGGTGAAACAAATGTTCACCAATGCATTAAAGTTTTGATATGTCAAGGCATACATGGCATACGCCACGTGTCGTACAAATTGTACACATGGCGTGTGACTCAAACAAAATAGGAAGAAATACCCTTGGAGGATCAAAACAAGTTTTTCTTCTCATTTTGGGAAATGACAGAGCAAGCACATTTTAAGTTTAAAATTGCATTAAGTGGGAAATTAGGCCATAAATTTACCACTTCAAAGTTTAAAATGTTATTAAGTGGGAAAATTAGGTAATGGTGCTTGGGTGGGAAAATTTTGTGGTGGTAATTCATTCCCAAAAGCCTATAAATAGGCATCTCCATCAAGGTATCAAATCACCAATTCACAAATACATCTCTCTACTCCCAAATTGGAAGAGAAATCACTTAGAATTGTGTCCTTGGAGCTTTGAAACTCTAAAGCTCTCAAGCAAGTCCCGAAGGATCAAGAAAGCTCTCTTCGTTCTTCGCCAAATCCGCCTTCAAGATCAAGCCCTAAGGCCCTTGAGGAACTTCCACCAATTCAAGATCAAGCCCCGACGGCCCTTGAAGAAAGTGTTCATCGTTCACCGTTCTTCAAGATCAAGCCCAAAAGCCCTTGAAGATCCGTTCATCCTAAGATCAAGCCACAACGGCCCTTTAGATCAACAACATCAACAAATCCGTTCATCCATCAACCTTCAAGATCAAGCCCAAAAGCCCTTGAGGAAATCCGCACAACCGTTCTTCAAGATCAAGCCCAAAAGCCCCTTGAAGTCCCGTTCATCAACCTTCAAGATCAAGCCCAAAAGCCCTTGAAGAAACTTCCAACCGTTCATCCAAGATCAAGCCTCGACTGCCCTTGGATCAATCACACATCCACAAATCAACACCTTACGGAGATCGAATCAGAGGATCAAGGTTAAAAGAGATAGCAACCCCAAAATTCAAATACAAAATATTTGTTTGTACACGTGTTATTGTCGCGTTTCGTTTCAAGAAATTTTCGTGTTCACAGTGATTTATATACTTCGTGAATCTTTCTTTGGAAAGTTTTACCATTGTAGTACTTATGCGATATTAGGGATTTTGATACTTTGATTGAGATATTAACCATAACATATTTTTATATGATTTATCTTGCTTATCATGTATGATTACAATGTGTATACTGTACTGTCCTGGCCAAGGACCAGCTTCACTGTATGTTCATATTCCACATTATGTTCGCATTGGATTCAGTGTAGGTGTCAACCTATCCCTAAATTGCTTGGGCAACTAGGACTCAGGTGAGCGTTTTGCGCCAGCTTCACGTGTATGTAGTACTAGAGCGTAAATCTTATACACTTAGCATGTTTCATGTCTGAATATCTCTACATGAGCTTACGTGTCTGCATTGTCTGATGAGCATACCCTATATGTTTATTTGATGATCGATGATTTATCTGCTTATTTTGATTTTCAACTTTTCACTAATGCCAAGGTATTATTTTACTATCATATTACGGTTTCACAATTAGACACTTTGAAATTGTGACTTCTACTTGTTGGATTCTTCAAAATGATACTTGTTGGATTCTTCAAAATGATTTTATAATGAGTATTACTTGTTTTCCATGTCCTCTCGGATTTAATGCTTGTTCTCTATTGCCTCGGTTTTTCATATTTACAACTATGATTTCGAAAGCTATACGAGTTTTTATATCGAGAGGTTAGTACTTTACGAAAAGGAGAGGTTTTACTAAATTTTTATTTTGCCTACTTACACCTTTTGTTTTGCGCCCTCCAAGATTTAGTAGGCTTCCAAGATCTTGACGTCGTGGCGTGGTGGCATATTCTTCCCTCATCAATGTAGGGATTTCTTAGTAAGTTTGTAATAATTGCCTTCAGGTGTGCTACATTAGTTTACTTCCACTATCTATTTAATTAGATGCTTTAGTTCAACATACTCTATGCGCACTCTACTATCACAAATTTATTTTATACTCTACACTTTCTTTAATTTTCTTTTCATCTTACACTTCACTTTCACTTTATGATTTATTCACATTTCGAGTGTCGGCCAAAAGGCTTCAATTCAGGTATCCACTTGAATTATCCGAGTCAGTGTGTGTAAATCTCCAACCGATAATGTCATAAGACACGTGGAATGCCAAATATGAGTAAAAGGCAACAAACTTTCTTCAAACTGATATGCTTAATGACATGGAAATTGACTCCTTTTGTTCAATCAATTTTTTTTGTGTGGTAAGCAACATATGCCACGTCTGTAAAGTAGACCTAATAGACGAAATTATCCTTAGTGGTTAACCAGCACGTAACCTTCGCATGGGTTAGACATTAAATGCAAGATGGGATGTCTCCCTCGTAAGGCCATCTCCAACCGATGGCTGGCCAGAGGGCGCCCTCCAAGATTCTCAAAGATATTAATATTTTAATGAACAGTACATGGTCATATTTGTCTCCATCTCCAATCGAGGGCCACACATAATTTATTATTTTAAAACTACAACTTAAATATGGAACAAATTTTGTGAAATAGAAGTTATAGGAAAAAAAATGGAATTTAAAAAAAATATGAAACAAATTTTGTAAAATAGAAGTTATATGAAAAAAAAATATGAATACAATTTTGTAAAATAGAAGTTATAGGAAAAAAATAGAATTTAAAAAAAATTGAAACAAATTTTGTAAAATAGAAGTTATAGGAAAAAAAAATAGAATTTAAAAAAAAATTGAAACAAATTTTGTAAAATAGAATTGAAAAAAAATATGAAACAAAATTTGATTCATATGAAAAGGAAAAAAAAAGTTTAAATTCATATAAAAAAAATTGAATACAACGGCTAGCTGACTGGCTAACAGTTGCATTCAAATTTTTCAAATTATTAGTGTCGGTTATAACCGACACTAATAGTAATTAATAAAAATATTTTTGTCTTTGAATAACTATTAGTGTCGGTTATAACCGACACTATTAAAAAAATATACTTTAATCTTATCGGTTATAACCGATAGGAATACGAACAAAGCAAAAAAAACTAGCCAGCCCTTTGGCCCTTTGGGATTCCATGGGGCCCTCCCAGATTTCAGAGCCCTCTGGCCTAGCCCTCGGTTGGAGACGGTTTTCGGGCTATTTTCGTCCCTCTGGCCCTTTGGACCCTTCGGTTAGAGATGGCCTAAATCTCACCCAATACAGGTAACAACATATGCTAGACCATCGTGCTTTCTATACCTCATGTGACGGATTCACGATAATCAAGGTGTTGGGCTTTCACACTCAGCGGAGTATATTAGGCCTAGCAAACAGATCGTGTTTGTTGTGTTTGTGTCGTTTTCGTGTAATATCTGTTATCTTAACCGGTTGTGTCGTGTCACACTCATTATCTGGACGGGTTCTTAACAGGTCGGGTCATTTTACCCAACAGGTAAAATGACCTGATCCGTTAAGAAAAATATTTTTTTTTTCTTACTAAATATGCACATACCACATTGCCACATAAATATTACTTCGAAAACTAATTCAAAACGAAAAACCCAAATTTTCACAAACTCTAGAAACGAAAAACCCCAAATTGAAGAAACGAAACCAATCTTAATTCGAAAACTAATTCGAAGCAAAACCCTATATTTTGAGAGTAATTCGAAAGAATCAACAATTACCTTGATTAGGCATCGAGATTCGCTCGACCCAGATAGAGAGAATCGGAGACAAAAGGAGCAGATGGACTGGTGGTGAGTTACTAGGTCGTATGTGGTGACAGTGGTGTGGTGGAGGGAGGCTGGAGAGAGAGGTTGTGGACTCGTGGTTAGCCGGAGTTGAGGTTCGAGATTGAGATTCGAGAGAGAGTGCGGCTACTTCGCTTCGAGAATGAGAGAGTCTAATATAGGGCTGAGAAAAACTTTGGACGATCGAGATTAAATCTCAGCCGATCCAACGGTCATCAATTTTCTAAATTTAATATATATATATATATATATATATATATTAACTTTTAGTTCAGTTAGGGGTTAAATCCAACTGTTGTCCATTATAATATTTCTTTTTAGTGGTATAAAATTATTAAATTAATATTTTTCTTATCGTGTAATAGGTTACCCACGCGTATACTTGGACCGTCCCCGTTATCATAACATGTGCTTATTGGGTTACTCGATAACGGATTGATTTGTTATCATGTCAACCCAAAAACCTGTTAATTTCGTATCCTGCCATGTTGGATTAACCGGTCGTGTCAGAAATTGTTGTTGGAAATTATATATTATAGTATAAAATATTGTAATATATAATTTTAATAATTGAATGAAAAATAGTGTTAACCATATTTCTTAGAAAGGTTATGTTATTTAGGTGCATTCCCTTGTCAAATGATGTATTCTTATAGATGAAAAGTTACATCTTTTTAACAAGAAGTACTTGGGTTCTATATAAACTCATGAAATCATTATCATTATAGATAGAAAATTAGAGTTAATTTTTACTCTTGTGAAATAGGGTTCCCCCACTTTGTTTGTCTCATGCTTCGTGTGTCAAATTCAGAGTCGTGTCTTGAGAGTACGAAATATATAAAGTTTGCCAGAGTCCGAAGATTGAAGTGCTTTGACTTCAGATTATAGATTGTTGAATCGTGGGAGATGGACGCCTATCGAACTACAAGCACAAGAGTAAGGGTGAAATTCTATCTTTAGGACATTGCATTTATGCAAGCCTCAATCTCCAAGTTTGTCAGTTTTTCTAACTTTATCTCTAGTTGTTTATATTAATCTCATATATATAATTGATGTTGTGAATTTCTTTATGATTATTATTAATGGAATTCTTGTGTTATTTTCATATTTTCGAATATTACTCCAACAATCTAAAGATAGAATTTTTTTACCTCTATGGAACAATTAGAAATATGAATGTGTGTGCGCAATTTATGTGACATATTTTGGAAAAGTCTGATTACTTGACATGTATAAATCTGATATTGAAAGTGTAGTACCACTGCCTTAAACTGTACATTCTTTATGAATGATTATGCTGTATATTCGTGTATATATATTTAACATGCCATGAGGTTGTTATAATTGCAATTTGTCCTATCTAATGCAAAAGGTAATGTATCCTTTGCGAACGTTGCTAGGATTGTTCTTAATTCTGAAAGCATGCTTGAAGCGGTGCATGCGGTTACTTTACTAAAATACTTACTGCCACGTTATTTATTTAATTATATGAATGCTTTGTTAACTGACATTAATAGTTGCGCCATTTAGACTCATATTTAGATTGACATGAACGATGCATGCCTTGATTTGGTTGTTCCATTCATGTGTGAAGAGTACTAGGATTGATTCATTTGGGTGTTCTTTAAAATACATGTGGTATACGTAGAACCCCGTAACAACTTACCAATTGAAGATTCCAGAAAAAGAGCAACGGTGAGACCGCGACTTCCATGCTTGACGATTTGATATCCATTTGAGTCAAGGATCTTGGATCATATAGAACCATGTGGAGGTTAACCTTGGGTCATTTAGAGCCGTGTGGCGGTTAAGTTGTAAAAGGATGCAACTATTTGACAAATCGATGGTTTTCATAATGTGGTGTATGAAGTTCCTTTCGTAGAAAGGAATGACATCTGTTGTTCAATCTTGAGAATTCTTGGAAAATATGTGAGACATCTTCACTCATTGAGGAATTCAGAAACCGCCAACAGTTCATGATGAATTATCTAGTGTATTCTCATACCAATTGGTGGAAAAGTTGTTTATACTGTAAACAATGTGTTTTTTGCAGTAAAATTAATGTTTGTGATTTTTCACTAAGAAGGATTAATGATAAGTTTTTATTGAGGAAACCTAATGATCGTAAAGAGGGAAAATGTAATCCATTTGGACATTGGGGCTGAAGAACCTAATGATATAGTTTCTCACTATTACCAGATGGTGTTTGATGTTGTTAAAAGAATGCACCACTTGGCACGATTTGACTGAGAAGGCACTATAGAACTTGGTTCCATAAATCACAGAGATGTAACTTTGTAGTGCCAAGAATGACTATAGCCTAACGCTTCTTTCAAGACAACTTATGTCATGCCAACTACAAACTGAGTGTTACCATAAGTCAAGAGTATAAATTACTTGAGAAATCCAAAATTCATTTGAGATGAATTAATTAACATTGTCTTGGAAAGATGATGATTGAATTGTGGGGGGCCGAGGCAAAAAGGGAGATAACATTCATGTATGAGACCGTGACAATTTTGAAAGCTTATAAGCTAAAGGATGAAGGCAAATAAGTGCTTTTCCCAAAACGGCTGGTAAGGCATTAAGGCCCTAATTATATGAAGTTAGTCTTCATTGCTTCCTACTTCTTAAAGTACGAAAAATGATCAATTGAGTGATACCATTAAAAGCAACCACAATTATGAAAGAATTGTGGGGGTTGGTTAAAAGTAATTTGCTAATTGAACGACATTCAAGATGTCATATCTTGTATGAGTAATTGTTTACAGTATGGCAAGGTTAGAGACCTTCTTACAAATACCTTAAATGTGGGGGAAGTAAGTGTTAGCAAATTATTGAATAAGTCCTGACCTATATTTCGAGGACTTACATTGGAAAACAACTACTCTTATATGAAATATAATTTCATAAGATGGATTTTGTACACCATTAAGTCAACCTAGTGGATCCAATTATTCAAGGTTAGACTAGAGAGTAAGTTGATCATCGAGGAGAATAAGGCTAAAGGCAACATAACTAATGAATCAGCCAGGTGGAAACCTAACTTAGTTGATTGGAGATCCCATGGTCTAAGTTCAATAGGCAAACTGGTTGGGCATGATTCAAAGAAGTTAACACACTACCTACCTCATTCCTAAGATGGAAGAAGTGTGTTGTCTGCAGAATTTTCAGGGTGTATATTTATACTTAATGACAATGATATCTTATAAATAAGAGGAATAGAGCAGACTATTCTTAATCAGTGGTCACCTATGTGAGAGTAGAAGTGGGTCGCTTCTATGAGAATGAGATGGCTAAATTCTCTAAAGCTCTCATGAATCTGGGATTTATTCAGGACCAAAATGAACACAACTGTATGAACCGTAATATATTAGGATAAATGATGTGTGTTACTTATTGTCTCGGTCTGCTGCGGTGAACAGTTCAAGATCTTCCACATCCACTGCGTCACCAAGTAAATCTGATAAGTATTCACTAGGGTAGGTTCAAGTCCAAAAGACACCTCTCCCGATGCATCTCTTGTCCGCCTATACTCTCAAATTCTTCTTGATTTTTCATTCATGTGGGGGATTGTTGGAAATTATATATTATAGTATAAAATATTGTAATATATATTTTTAATAATTGAATGAAAAATAGTGTTAACCATATTTCTTAGAAATGTTATGTTATTTAGGTGCATTCCCTTGTCAAATGATGTATTTTTATAGATGACAAGTTACATCTTTTTAACAAGAAATACTTGGGTTCTATATAAACTCATGAAATCATTATCATTATAGATAGAAAATTAGAGTTAATTTTTACTGTTGTGAAATAGGGTTTCCCCACTTTGTTTCTCTCATGCTTCGTGTGTCAAATTCCGAGTCGTGTCTTGAGAGTACGGAATATATAAAGTTCGCCAGAGTTCGAAGATTGAAGTGCTTTCACTTCGGATTATAGATTGTTGAATCCTGAGAGATGGACGCCTATCAAACTACAAGCACAAGAGTAAGGGCGAAATTCTATCTTTAGGACATTGCGTTTATGCAAGCCTCAATCTCCAAGTTTGTCAGTTTTTCTAACTTTATCTCTAGTTGTTTGTATTAATCTCATATATATAATTGATGTTGTGAATTTCTTTATGATTATTATTAATGGAATTCTTGTGTTATTTTCATATTTCGAATATTGCTCCAACAATTGTTAGGCCTAGAGTAGATGGGCTCAACAAGCTAAGTAGATAAGGTTAGCCTAGAAGTGTCTGCTACTGTAAGATCCAACAAAATCTTCAAGAGATAATGATCCTTATAACCATGCCCCACACATTGGCAATGATCATTGATGCTATCAAAATACATCCCTAAACAGGACTCTAGATTAATTTCCATCCTCACGTCTTTCATAATCAACTGTTGTTGCCTAAGACCAACTCTAACAATGGCTTATAACCTAAAATTCCTCTCTCTCCCCCCCCCCCCCCCCAAATCCACTCCAACCCATGACCTAAAATAAACATAAAACCTAAAACCTAAATGAGGGCTAAATTCCAGTCACATTTTAAGCCACAAAGTAAAATAGGCCCCACAGCTTTTTGTTTAACTTTATGAAAACAAACAGCCCACGTGGGGGTGTTTCCCATTTGTCAAACCAATAAAGTCACCCAAGGGTCTCAATTAAATTGGCTGTTGGTTAATCCAACGGTCCATGTTCAAATTATTTTTTTTAGGTTAAAATATTTTCATGTATTGATTTAGTGATTTTTCAAAATTTATCGAAATTTAAATATTTTTAAGTTAAAATGTTCATATAATTAATTTAGGATAGTCTACATAATTTTTTTTTTTAAGTTAATTTAAAAAAAAAATAGCCTTAATTCATTCTTTGCTAATCTCGGGCTAAAATTTTAGGCCAGAAGGGTTGGAGCAGAAAAACTGTTTATGAGCTAAAACCAAAATTTTCTGGGCTAAATATTTTTATGTTTTAGGTCACCATTGGAGATGGTCTAAGTGGGTCAGATTGCGTGGAGTCCAAACTAACCACTTAGAAACTGTCACACTTCCCTCTTTACTCTTATATATACGAAAGTCTTACAGATTTCATATTTGGAACCCAAATCATCTTTAAATTTTGCAAAGGCCAATAGCGAAACCCCTGTATATTCCTAAAATTCACATTTCCCTCCTCAAACTCCGAAACCTTCGTCGTCTTCTTCTTCTTTCCCACAACTACAACAACTACACAAAGCACAGAAAACCCAATAATTTCTCACAAGATGCTCAAAGCCGTGGGTAATTTTCTGAATCCAATTTCCTATCCCTCTCAGAAAACCCACATCAATTCATCTCCTAAGTTCATTTCTCTGTCATAATCCCAGTCGATTAATCAAATCTTGATTGCAGGTCTCTTCGGCCGGAAGAAAAGCGGCAGCAGCGGCGGCAACCGCCATTTCAAAGACTTCTACGCCGACTGGTTCAACACACTCAATACCACGCTCCTCCCTTCGCTTCAGAACTCGATGTCCGAGTCCGACTCGTCCCTGACTCACCTCTCCACTCAGGTCGAAACCCTCCATCGCCACTTCCAATCCTACTACGACGCCCTCGACCTCGCCGCCGCAAACGATGTCGCTCAGCTCCTTTACCCCGACTGGCGAAACCCTCTCGAGAAGCCCTTCCTCTTCCTCGGCGACCTCCACCCCTACCTCTTCACCAACCTCCTCCGCTCTTTCCTCAACCAAAACGACTCCGACGACGATGAAGACTACGACAACGACAGCCTCACCGTTCAATTCGCCGACGCCCAAGACAGAGACTTGGACCAACTCGAAGTCCTCTTCGACCGCCCTTGGCACATCGCGACGGCGTGGAGGAGCCCGTCGTACGATCTGATGGGCAAGCTCGAGCAGGTCGAGCGCGGGCTGAGGCTGATGGTGCCGGCGCTGGTGGCGCGCGCGAGGGACGCTCAGGCCGGGTTCTTGGAGCACGTGGGGAGGAATTGGGATTATGGTAGCGGTCTGCAGAAGGCGGCGGTGGCGGAAGCTATGGCGGAGCAGAATGAGGAGATGGTGGGGGTTTTTGTGGATGCGAATCGGCTGAGAAGGAGCGTTCTTGTGGAGATCCTTGGCGCCACCAGCGTGTTCCAGGCGGCTCTGTTTCTTGAAGGGTTGGCCCAATTTCTTGTTGGGTTCAGAGACCCTGAGTTACTTGCTCAGTTTGATCTCTGCAAAACGCCTCTCGGGAAGCAGAATCGCTTGGCGATTTGATATGGGTTCATCTTTTTCAAGGTTATGATCATCTTAAATTTGTTAATTTGGCATTGAAGTTGACATTTCAGATTAGTTTCATGCTTACTGTGTGCTGGTATGAACTTAATTTGCAATTTTTCAAAGGGGAGTAGAGAAATTGCAGGTCAAATATCATCCAGTGAGTGAGTGAGTTTGTAAAGTTTGCTCTTTTGCATTTGTTAAGGTACAATTTTTCATGAATCTGATTTGGCATTGAAGATGTCAAGATAGAAGCTTGGTGAATCAATGTTGTTGTTGTCTTTTGATATCCTTGCAACACCAGCCAGAGATTATTGATCAGAAAATTTTGTGCTCAAAAATGGATGTTGGTTGTGTGAACTGATCTGTCCATTTATGCAGAATAGGGTTTAGCATGGAAAATTTGGAAAAGTAGCCCAACTTTGATCCATGAATAGAGTTTTAGCCAATCATTATAATGTACCATAATTAGGTAAATTACACAAAACTACCTTAACTATGAGTCGTACCACGATCTCATAGCTCATCTTTTAAACATTACAATGTCCTACATCGTCTTATGAATTTATTGCAATGTCAAACTTCCGTTAAATTTTATGTTATTTTTTATCAAATGCTAACGTGGCAGACAACAAGCCCACTCCTTGCCTAATTGAATTAATTAAATAAAAATAAACTAATAATTTTTTATCTAAACAAAATTTAAATTAAGAGTGGGGAAGGAAGAGAAGAATAGGGGAAGATTGTTGTTCGATCTATAGTTGAGGTAGTTTTGTGTATTACCTTAATTTATTTGTAATTCTAACCAAAACTTGACCTAAAAATATTTAAAATGCCCTTGTTGACTGAAAATTACCAACATAAAATTTCAACCCAGTTTCTGCAAAATTCTTAAGAATTGATATTCAAATTCAGTTGAACTCGTTGCAATCAATTTCGAATCAAAATTCGAAGTCGCAAGATTTCATATAATTTTCTGACAAATTTTCTTGGGAAACAAACAAAACAATGAATGAATGAGAGAGAGTTTCGAAACGCAGCGGTGCTAAGAAGCGGCCAAGAATCTCAAGGGGAGAAGAAGAAGAAGAAGAAGGTGAAGCTTTGCCTCATCTTCTTCCACGGTACCATCCTTTTCTGTTCTTCGCTTTCAGCGTTTGTGATTAACTCCTCTCCGTTGCGACAAATTTGGGAAGTGTGAATTCAGGGAAGCTAAGAAGAAATGGCTGCAGTGGCAGGCAATTGCAGACAAGGTTGAGAAATCGAATTTGAATTCTTTGATTCTCCTTACAAGATTGTCAGGTATTACGATTTTCAGTTTAGAACGTGTTTGCACCTAAAATATGCCATTCGGGCTAAATATGGAAAATATGGCATTTGGAGGATGATGAGGTAAAACATTGAACTTGAGAAGATATTTGGCTGCAAGTGGAATAGTTTGACATTAAAATAATACTTTTCCTTTTTTGTGTGGGTGGTGGAGGTTTGCCAAGAGCTTTGGTTAAACAACAATTGCATGTTTTCCCAATGCAAGTGGATGGGAAGGCACAGACATCCTGACAGAGGATACATGGTGAAAGAGGCTAAATTGCTTCTTTTAATTAATAGTTTATTCCAAGTGGTGAAAACATGTGGTGAAAATGCAAGTTCCCCTTTTAATATTATTTCACAATGCAAGCTGGCCAAGCTTCTTTCGGGCAAGTTCATTGTTCTCAGCAAGGGGGCTCTTTCAGATCTCTATATAAATAAGCAGAGGCAGAAGGATTATGGACACTCAACCAAACAAACAAATAAACATACAACTTGCCTTTCAGTCAAGCAAATACCCAGAAAACTGCACTTTGTCCAGATTCTGCATCCTTTCTAGCCTCAAATCTCCCTTAGGAAGACATTTTTGTCTATGTAAAAGCTTTGCTACCCTTCTTTAAATGTTGTAGTATCGATTCTCTCTTGTAAACTTGTTTGCCTTCCATTCCCCTTTAGCTCCTAAACCTTTGTAACTGCAAAGAGAAGAAGCTGCACAAGATTCAACCTTGCCTGACAAGGTTAAATCTTGCCCGACTCTCTTTGTATTGTCTTTCAGTTAATAGATCTAGTGTTATAATGTATTCCTCAGTATATATTCAAGTCATTTCCAGCCCTTTAATGATTCAAAGTTCCCTCAACTCTCATATCTGGTTCCTATAGTGGTTTTACTATCATAAGAGGATCAAAAGTGAACTAAAACTAATGACTTAATTAGATCTGGACCTCCACCCTTTAAGCATACAAGATAAATAAAAGTCCTTGATCTCAAGGCATAGAAAAGAACTTAATGTAGACTTGCATCTAAAAGTTGTCAACAGCCTGGATCTCAATCCTTTTCAGGATATCTCTCTACAAAAGCCATCTTTTGTCTAGTTTATTAGCTCTGCTGCTCACTAGTAGTATCGATCTCATTTGTAGTTCATGTACAACTCATTTTCAGTCATTTAATTTACAAGCAATCTACAATATTAGTCATTCATTTTCTTATGTCATTTACACTTCTAGCAACCTTGTCATTTACTTGTTGTTCCATCTCTCTGTATAAGTAAAGTCCTTATCTTTAAGGCAAAGAAAGAACCTTGATTTGAGCCACTCCAACTCAATGGCACAATCTCTTGGTCAGAAGTCGAACTCAGGCGCAACCTCAATCATTCAAAACCCGTCTACTAGCGGCATCTAGTAGTGGCACGCTCGCACCCACCAATTTCATGTTTGAATAAATTCTCGGCATGCCCGCAATGCCCATGGCGAATTTAGGGAGAAAACATATTTTGGCACGCCCAGTGGGACCCTTGTATGGAGTTAGATCATGAACAATCCTTATGTTCATGATTTTTCTCAACATGTTTTTGACCACTACGTTCCAGAGTATGAAGAGGATGATGATGGTGTTGAAGAATGCCCGAACTATGGCTATGAAAATCATATGGAGCCAACCTATGAGTTGCCAACTTATGGGTACATGGCTGAAGAGTACTCAAGTCTCATGGAGTATGATTGTTGGCCAACTAATGGCTACCAACTAAATAATAATAATTTTGAAGATTGGCCAACTTATGGCTATGATGAAGGTTATTATTCTTTTGATGACAATCACATTCATGAATACTATGATAGGCCAACAAATGGCTTTGAGTATCAAAATGCTTCCAATGAGTACATAGAGCCAATATATGAGATGTCACCTAATGATCATCCGGAAGAAGAGCTCTACAATGAGGATGTGGGCAAATTAGAAAAGGTGTCTAAACTCCATGTGGCAATCACTGAATACAGTAAAGAGGTGACCAAGTGTTTTAAAAGGATGGAGGAAAGATATACAACTTTCGGAGAAAGCTATACAACTTTCGGAGAAACCATGAGAAAGTTGATAGATCAAATATGTCAAATCCCCTATACAAAACAAACTCACCCTACTACAACCAAGGAAGAACAAATCATACACATTGATGAAGGCCAAAAATGGCCCCACTTAGGGGTGGGTTCGGTTCTAATCGGTTCGGTTTTTTGCCAAAACCGAAACCGAACCGAAATTTCGGTTCGGTTCATTTTTTTTTCGGTTTTTTCCGGTTCGGTTTCTGTTTTTTTTTTTTTTTTTTCAAAAAATGAAAAAAATTGAAATCTTAAATTTTAACATCTCCAACACAATCATAACATAAATATTCCAACTAGAATCAAAGACAATGAAAGTAAACATTTAAAGTTCAACTAGAATTATAACATGAAGGTTTTTTTTTTTTATAATATTTTGGGTTTAAAGTTTAACTGTAAATAGATTTTTTTTTAGAAAAGTAAAATTTTCTACCATTTTCTTCACACCTCAACTCTTAACTATGAATAATATAAAGAGCTAGTATAGATTGGTGGACGTGAGATGAATTATTTTATCATGATAGTACGTACAATGAGAGCATTAGGCTTACAAATTGGGTTTAAAAAATAATACCCAAAACAAATAATTAAATAAATATATTAATTTAATTAATTCGGTTCGGTTCGGTTCAGTTTCTAGACCACTAAAACCAAACCGAACCAAAAGAATTCAGTTCGGTTCGGTTTTTTCGGTTTCGGTTTCGGTTCGGTTTTTGGTTTTTTTCGGTTTTCGGTTTTTTGAACCCACTCCTAGGCCCAATGGCCCTTTGGCCCTCGGTTGGAGATGGTTTTTTGTGACAGGGCTAAAACGAGCTCTATGGCCCTTTGGCCCTCGGTTGGAGATGGTAAGAAATATGGCATTGCACTGTTCATTAAAATATTAATTTCTTGGAAGAAGCCCTCTGGCCAGCCTTCGGTTGGAGATGGCCTTAAGGAGGAGGTTGGAGAGTTGGGAGGAGAATAATTTTTCTTTTAATTTTTAATTTTATTTAATTTTAAATATTTTAAATCAAATATATTATAAATTTGTAAATAAGTTTATAATAATTTATAAAATTTTTTTTTACAGAAATTAGATAGAATTGTTCTTAATTAGCTAAGGGAGATAAACACAAGAATCAAATTGGTCAAGTTTAAAACAAGGGACCATTTTGACATTTAATCCTTGGAAATTGCTAAAACTATGTTCTGCAACTGCAACATCTATTCTTTCGACCCAACCGGCATCAAACCAAAACGTCTTATTGATTCCACGATCATATGGCTAGCTTTTTAATGCTTTTGCTACAGATCTTCCAACGAACATCAAGGTTAGTGAAGCTTTGAAGCTCCAAAACCTCCAAATTGGACCAACTAAATATTAAATCCTCCATTGTCCGATTGAGTCTTAATTTCTCTACACACCCATTTTGTTCGGGCAAGAATTTCGCTGGGAAGGTTCCCTGGCTCAAGCACACAGCTCCCCGAGGAGTTGGCACTTTCGTTGGTTGTCGGGCTCTTGCTTGTCGGGATGCTGCAAGAGGATGACAAAGTTAGTTCTGAAAGATGCCTTTGTGGGGCCTTAGGTGTAGGCCTTAAGGCTCATAATGAAAACTAACTAAGTGCAAGGGCGTGCCACCATCATCTCTATATGGCAAATGTAGAACAAGTGTATTTAAGCTGATTACTTGCGCCCCAAGTTATTCTGCCTTCTTGTTTATCAAAGGATTGTCGTAGATGGGTTAAGTCTACATTAAGTTCTTTTTTATGCCTTGAGATCAAGGACTTTTATTTATCTTGTATGCTTCAAGGGTGGAGGTCCAGATCTAATTAAGTCATCAGTTTTAGTTCACTTTTGATCCTCTTATGATAGTAAAACCACTACATGAACCAAATCTGACAGTTGATGGAACTTTGAATCATTAAAGGGCTAGAAATGACTTGAATATATACTGAGGAATACATTATAACACTAGATCTATTAACTGAAAGACAATACAAAGAGAGTCAGGCAATATTTAACCTTGTCGGGTAAGGTTGAATCTTGTGCAGCTTCTTCTCTTTGCAGTTACAAAGGTTTAGGAGCTGAAGGGGAATGGAAGGCAAACAAGTTTACAAGAGAGAATCGATACTACAACATTTAAAGAAGGGTAGCAGAGCTTTTACATAGACAAAAGATGTCTTTCTAAGGGAGATCTGAGGCTAGAAAGGATGCAGAATCTGGACAAAGCGCAATTTTCTGGGTATTTGCTTGACTGAAAGGCAAGTTGTATGTTTGTTTGTTTGTTTGGTTGAGTGTCCATAATCCTTCTGCCTCTGCTTATTTATATAGAGATCTGAAAGAGCCCACTTGCTGAGAACAATGAACTTGCCCGAAAGAAGCTTGGCCAACTTGCATTGTGAAATAATATTAAAAGGGGAAATTGCATTTCCACCACATGTTTTCACCACTTGCAATAAAGTATTAATTAAAAGAAGTAAGTTAGCCTCTTTCACCATGTACTCTATCAGGATGTCTGTGCCTTCCCATCCACTTGCATTGGGAAAACATGCAATTGTTGTTTAAACAAAGCTCTTGGCAAACCTCCACCACCCACACAAAAAGGGAAAAGTATTATTTTAATGTCAAACTATTCCACTTGCAGCCAAATATCTTCCCAAGTTCAATCTTTTGCCCCATCATCCTCCAAATGCCATATTTTCCGTATTTAGCCCGAATGACACATTTTAGGTGCAAACAGAAGCCCCCCAAGTTGTACAAATCTAAGCAAAGTTTGTGAAACTTACGACTCCAATAAGCTCTTTCACAAGATTGATGATATAACAAGCATAAGAGACATTGAGCATGAAGAACACTGATCACAAGGGCAACCTTGTTTGGTATGACTTTCCAAAAGCCTTGGTAGCTCCAGTGTTGCTAGAAATGATGTTGAAGGAAGAGGCACGTCTACCTCTTCGGTCATTCCGTCATTGATAAACTTGGCAAGATGAGCAAGGCAATTGGTAGTGCAACTAGCATTTGGAAAGAATGTTGTCTGACTTGTGTTCCTTCTCGTTGATACCAAAAAAACATGGGAACATTCTTGTTGGTTGCAGATATGAGAAACTGGAAAAATGCCCGCAGTCGGGCAAACTGGAAAATATAGATAAAGAGGGAGAAAGACAAAGAAAAAAGAGAGACTTCTGACAACTTTTTCTTTTCTTTGCTGTCTCTTTCCATATACTATAATATTAAATATACACATAGCCCGGCCAAGTACTTTTATTTGCCTCTCATATAATACATAATATATAATATAATACATAATACATAATACATAATACATAATACATAATACATAATACATAATACATAATATATAATATATAATATATATAATATATAATACATAATACATGTTGTGAAACATTCTTAATCGAAGTATGATTGTGTAAATCCTAGGTTAGATTAGATTAGGGTTTATCCTTTCCTATTGTAACTGATATTCCTTGGGGACCAAGGAATATCCTATCATCTTATTATTATAAATAAAGGTTCAATGTAGGAGGGATAAACACACAATTCCCCTACAATTCTACAAACACATATCTCTCTTTTCTCTCTTTCTCTGCCGCCAGCCCTCTCTCCCTTTGTCAGATAAAATAGTCCACAACACGTTATCAGCACGCTCCTACCGCTGCGCTTAGGAATCTGACGTTGGAGAATTTTTCTGCATCAAACCAGTTCATCCATATCATCACGCAATCAGGTTCTTTCAAAACAACGGCTTTTAACTCGATATTTTGCAAGCCCTGATAGCATGAACATTCACCATGATGCATGACCCAACTTTACGTTTTACGTATTTTAGATTCTACATAAATTGTGTATGCCTCATAACCATAATTGCTGAAATTATGTGAATTTGATGTTGGTTATGAATTGAATCTTACATATGTACATGCATTGAAAATATTATTTTGCATATGCACCACTGTAAATTTGTGATTCATTGAAATATATATTGAATTGAATTTTATATGCCTATAATTGAATTATATATGAAAAAATTGGAATCGGGAACATCTGGGTTCTTCGAACCCATGCCTTTGCATCCTGCAAGGCCGCAAGCCACCAAGCCGAGAGCCTGCAGCTCTCCCTTTTTCTCTCCAGAAAACCGTCGAAATAAGCATGGCCTGCAGCCATGCCCAGCCACCTCTGGCTACCCCCGACGACCTGAAGTCATCCCCGACGACATTCTTGGCTGATATTCGATTTTTTTTCTTTGAAATAACAATCGAAATTCTATGGTTTTGATATCACGTCGAGATTTCTCCAATCTCCGTTCCCAGTTGGTTCCCCATGATTCGCCATGCCATACCCTCTGAGGACAGTCGCCTGAAGCGACACCGGTGTTCTTCCCCGGCGGTACACACCCAGCACGGCTGGGATCTGTGACCCACAGTCTTTTGGGTTTGAACCCTCCACGGCCTGCATTTTTTTTCTGTTTTTGGGCCTGCTTGCAGCGGCCCGCATAATTATAATACTAAACCTAAAGTTATATTTTTGCATATACTTGTTGCATATTTGTTTGCATATATATTTGTGTTTGCCTGCAGGAATATATGAACCTGAAGTTCATAATTATTTTTGAAACCTGAAGTTTCTTCTTATAAACATGCCTTGTTTGAAAACCTGAAGTTTTCACTTAAACAACTCACCCATGAAAACCCGCAGTTTTTCATGCAAAATTAAACCAATACATGTCTATTAGAACCTGTATGTTCTACTCCTACGTGAATGGATCGATTTTCTTCTCCATTACACTAACCACATCTTGTCCATCTATTTGTGATAGGAACATGTCAAATTTGAACAAACTTGACTTCACCGCTTTGGAGGTTTCTGGAAGGAACTACCTCAAGTGGGTTCAAGATGTGAAGCTCCACCTCACTGCAAAGAACTTGCGTCCGGCTATTGAAGAAGCAACAGATAAACCTGTTGGCGAAGCTGAAAAAGCCACTGCTATGATCTTCATCCGAAGACATATCCATGACGCTCTACAAACTGAGTATCTTGCTGAAGAGGATCCACGTGCATTATGGGTCGCTTTGGCTGATCGCTTTTATCACCAAAAGGACATATTCTTGCCTGAAGCAAGACACGACTGGCAGCACTTGCGCTTCCAAGACTTTAAGTCTGTGAATGAATATAATTCTGAAGTTTGTCGAATCCGATCACTTCTCAAGTTTTGCAATGAAATTTTGACTGAAGAGGATCTCCTGGAGAAGACCTATTCGACCTTCTCTGCTTCTAATATTGTCCTGCAGCAACAATATAGAGCTCAGAAGTTCACTAAGTTCTCGGATTTGATCTCTGTTTTACTTCTTGCTGAAAAGCAAAACCAGCTGTTGATGAAGAATCATCAAGCTCGACCTACTGGGGCTACTGCTGTGCCTGAAGCACATTATAGCACTAACCAGCACCCACAACGCCAAAAGAGGTGAGGTAGGGGCGGCTAGAAGCCATCCCACCAAGGTCAACAGAGCCAAGGCCCACCCAAGGGAGGAAACAAAGCCCAGAAGCGCTCAAACCTCGCTCCCCAGGCCCCGAACTTCAAGAATAAAGGCAAAGCACCTAAAACCATGGATGACGATATGTGTTATCGCTGTGGTTCAAAGGACCATTGGTCTCGTGTTTGCCGTGCTCCCAAGAAGGTTGTAGATGAATATCATTCTCGTTGTAAGAAGTTTGAATCAAACTTCATGCAAGTGGACGAACCGGAGACTACAAAGATGGAGGTTTCTGATTTTCAGGAGGATACCAACCCTAAGGAAGATTAGACTCTTAGACAGAGACTTATTTTTAGTTAAAATAAGACAAATGGGGCCGAATTCCACCTAGTGGCCGAACCCCCCCTTGTTTCTGGTTGATTTTTGAACAATTTTCCTTTATGTTTTGGATTATTAGTTGGTGATTTATTTTGGATATTCAAATTTAATCCTTGAATAAATTAAATTATTTTGAATTGATAATTGTTTTATAAACTTTTATGCATGTGACCGATTCAAATTAATTTTTCATTCTAGGTATGACTAGTGGGAAAGTTAGTTGTCTGGCAGATAGTGCAACCACGCACATAGTTTTGCGTGAACGCATCTATTTCACTAACTTCATACCTAAGAATGCACCTCTGACAACCCTCTCAGGCCCATCCAACCTGATCGAAGGATACGGTAAGGCACGTATAATGTTGTCCAATGGTACAATCTTAACCATTGCTAAGGCACTCTATTCTCCACGTTCCGGAAGAACGTTGCTAAGTTTCAAGGATACTAGAGATAACAATTACCACGCTGAAACCCACGTAGAAAACGGAGTTGAATTTCTGTGCATAACTTCCTACGAATATGGCCAGCAGCGTATTCTAGAGAAGATGGAGCGTACCCCGAGTGGTCTGTATACTATGACCATACGCCCCATAGAATGCCACTATGTGGTCGGCCCTACTACTGGGACCGCGCACGAAATTACACTTTGGCATGATCGTTTGGGACATCCTGGACGAATAGCGATGCGCCGTATCCTCAAAACTTCACACGGGCATCCACTAACCCGCAGTTTAGGTTCGATCCAAGGAATCGCATGTCAAACATGTTCAATGGGAAAGCTTATCACTAAGCCTTCTTATGACAAGATTCGTTCGAATCCTCCCATTTTTCTACAACGGATTCAGGGGGACATTTGTGGACCGATTCACCCTCCATGCGGACCATTCAGATACTTTATGGTTTTGGTTGACGCTTCCACACGTTGGTCACACTTGTGCTTGTTGTCCACAAGGAACGCTGCATTCTCCAAACTGTTGGCTCAGGTTATCAAGCTCAGGGCTCACCACCCTGATTATCCGATCAAATCTATTCGATTGGATAATGCTGGAGAATTCACATCTAAAACTTTTGATGACTATTGCATGTCGGTTGGGGTTGAAGTTGAACATCCTGTACCCCATGTTCACACCCAGAACGGCCTCGCAGAGGTTTTCATTAAGCGCTTACAAATGATTGCTCGATCGTTGGTCATACGTACCAAGCTCCCGATCGCTGCTTGGGGCCATGCAATATTGCATGCAGCAAAGTTGGTCCGCCTGAGGCCTGTTGCGACACAACCATTTAGTGCCCTTCAGTTGGTTACCGGATATGAACCCGACATATCGCATCTGCGCGTTTTTGGTTGTGCGATATATGTGCCGATCTCGCCGCCCTTACGTACAAAAATGGGGCCTTAGCGAATGATGGGAATCTATGTCGGATATGATTCTCCTTCGATTATTTGTTACTTAGAACCTTTGACAGGCGATCTGTTTACCGCTCGTTTTGCGGATTGTCACTTCTATGAGACAGTCTTCCCGTCGTTAGGGGGAGATAAGAACATCAACGTTCCCGAAGAACGACGCGGATTATCGTGGACGACTCCCACTTTTTCTCATTTAGATCCCCTCACCGCTCAGTCTGAAACTGAAGTGCAGCGCATATTAGATCTTCAGAGCATAGCTCAGAGCATGCCAGATGCTTTCAACGATCTAGCGCGCGTGACAAGATCACACATTCCAGCTGCGAATACGCCTGCAAAGATAGATGTACCAAATGTACGACGAACTACCCTCCTGGAAGCCCGGGACACCAATTCTGGTGATCCACGTACATTAGCGGCTAGCCAATCATCTGCCCCTACACAAAAGCGTGGCAGACCCCTTGGTTCAAAGGATTCACACCCCCGGAAGAGGAAAACCACGGCACAAGGTCCTGAAGAACCTACCGTGAATCCGACTATCGCTTACTCATTCTACCCAACTCATGAGGAAATTCTAGATTATGGAAGCGTCCTTGAAGAGACGAATCCTCCTCCCGAGAATCGTGAGATTTCGTCTATTATGCTAGCTTAGATGATGTGTGGCGTAGAAATGAGATGATTGTCGACGATGCATTAGCATTTGCAGTAGCTACTGAGATCATGTTGAGCGATGACATTGAACCGCGTTCCGTTGATGAATGTCGACGTAGAGCTGATTGGTCAAACTGGAAACAAGCAATCCACGTTGAACTCGATTCTCTTGCGAAACGTAAGATGTTTGGACCTGTAGTTCCTACTCCTCCACATGTGAAGCCCGTTGGCTACAAGTGGGTTTTCGTTCGGAAGCATAATGAGAAGAGCGAAATTGTGCGTTACAAAGCTCGTCTTGTTGCACAAGGTTTCTCACAACGCCCTGGGATTGACTATGACGAAACTTATTCACCCGTTATGGATGTGATTACTTTTCGCTACCTTATCAGTTTGGTAGTTTCCGAAAAACTGGATATGCAGCTGATGGACGTAGTAACCGCGTATCTCTATGGGGATCTTGATACGGAAATTTACATGAAAGTTCCTGAAGGATTTACATTGACTGGTTCAAATATTTCCAAACCTCGGAACACGCTCTCAATTCGGCTGAGGCGTTCACTCTACGGCTTGAAACAATCCGGAAGAATGTGGTATAACCGTCTGAGTGAGTATTTGACTAGTCAAGGATATGTGAACAACGAATTATGCCCTTGTGTGTTCATTAAGAAGTCACATTCCGGATTTGCGATTGTTGCAGTATATGTCGATGACATGAATCTCATCGGAACTCCAGAATAGCTCGCGAGAACTGCCGCGCACCTGAAGTCGGAATTTGAGATGAAAGATCTAGGTAAAACTCGATACTGTCTCGGTCTCGAGGTAGAGCATTGTTCGGATGGAATCCTAGTACATCAATCGAACTACACCCAGAAGGTGTTGCGCCGCTTTAATGAGGATAAAGCGAAGTCTTCGAGTATTCCTATGGTTGTTCGTACCCTAGATGCAAAACGAGATCCCTTCCGTGCGAATGAGGATGATGAAGAGATTTTGGAGCCTGAAGTTCCTTATCTAAGTGCAATAGGCGCTTTATTGTACTTAGCTCAATGCACTAGACCCGACATCTCCTTCGCTGTTAATCTTTTGGCAAGATACAGTAATGCACCTACACGCAGACACTGGACTGGCGTAAAAGACATCTTCCGTTACCTTAAGGGTACTACGGATTTGGGCTTGTTCTATCCCTACGGATCCTCGAATGGTGTCGCACAATGTACTCCTCGAGTTGATTCTCGCCTTGTTAGATATGCCGACGCAGGATATTTATCTGATCCGCACAAGGTGCGCTCTCAAACGGGTTATGTCTTTACTGTTGGAGGCACCGCAATATCTTGGAGGTCGACTAAACAGACCTTAGTTGCCACTTCGTCTAACCATGCTGAAATCCTCGCCTTACATGAAGCAACTTGGGAATGCTTTTGGTTGAGAGCAGTAGTGGGCCATATTCGAAGCTCCTGCGATCTTCACCCCGCCGTTGATGTCCCGACGACGATTTTTGAAGACAACTCAGCTTGCATCGAACAACTCAAGAAGGGTTACATCAAAGGAGACAACACCAAGCATATTGCGCCAAAGTTTTTCTTTTCACATCAACAACAAGAGCAGCAGAAGATTGAAGTCACGCAAATCCGTTCGCAAGACAATCTGGCTGACCTCTTCACCAAATCACTACCGAAGACGACATTTCAGAAGCTTGTTCATGGAATCGGTATGCGTAAACTTTCTGAGTTGTAACTTTGCTATTTCTCTTTGGAATTATGTCAAACTCAGGGGGAGTATCCTGTAGATACTTGCTTGATCTTAATGTACTTTTTTCCCTACGATTAGGAGCATTTTTCCCACTGGGTTTTTGCTACCTAACTAGGTTTTAACGAGGCACCCACCTTGGGCTGGTCATATCCCTGATGACGTCATTTAGACGTTTCTTTTGACTTTGCATTTTCTCACGCATTTTTCCTTAGACTATGGATTTTGTCCCTACTCGGGTTTTTGCCATAGCCTTAGGGTTTTTAAGTGAGACTTACTACTTATGCAAGTTCCTACCTTATTGAGAATAAGCATTGTTCCTTGAAATCAGCACTGACGAGTCGACTTCCTCAAATTCTGCATGATGCTAAATCTACCTTGAGTATTTACACACTCAAGGGGGAGTGTTGTGAAACATTCTTAATCGAAGTATGATTGTGTAAATCCTAGGTTAGATTAGATTAGGGTTTATCCTTTCCTATTGTAACTGATATTCATTGGGGACCAAGGAATATCCTATCATCATATTATTATAAATAAAGGTTCAATGTAGGAGGGATAAACACACAATTCCCCTACAATTCTACAAACACATATCTCTCTTTTCTCTGCCGCCGGCCCTCTCTCCCTTTGTCAGATAAAATAGTCCACAACAATACATAATATATAATATATAATATAATATATATATATATTATATAATATAAGTACTTTGCCCGAAAGGGATATATATATATATACAGATTGCTTAAGGAGAGAGATCCCTATTTTTTTTTCAAAAAATGGGGATTAGGTGTGGGGCCCACTCCACATCGAATTTCAACGATCCGAACAGTCTATTTTTCAAGTTACACCTCATAGATCATCCTTACAAAAATTCAATTCAATCCGAAACCATTTGCCTATTTAATTATGAAGATAAAATTTCATTGTTTCTTATATAACAAAGTATTCGGTAATATTTTTGAACCCAATTAGATGTCTTAAATATTTCAGATTTGGCTAATATTTTGCAAGGATAATCTATGAGGTGTAACTTGAAAAATAGACGGTTCGGATCGTTGAAATTCGATGTGGAGTTGGCCCCACACGTAATCCCCAATTTTTGAAAAAAAATAGGGATCCCTCTCCTTAAGCAATCTGTATATATATAGCCCTTACGGGCAAACTAAAACAACCAAAACGCCTATTCGGGCAAATTAAAAAAAAACAAACCAGATTTTTTTGTATTTTTCTTTGTTGTCTCTTTTTATATACTATAATATAATATAAATAATATATATAAAGCCCTTTCGGGCAATATGCTTTTCATTGTCTCTTTTCTTATAATATAATATAGTATAATATATATATATATATATATATATATATATGAAAATAAAGCCCATTCGGGCAAAGTGAAAGAAAGACACATATAGAAAGAGGAAGAAATAATATAATATAGAAAAAGGAAAGAGGGAGGGATCAGAGATCCACTTTCGGGCGAAAGGAAACATAAGAGAGAAAGAAAAGGAAAGAGAGAGAAGAGAAAAAAGCAAGGAAAAGAAAGAAGAACTCACTTCGGGCAAATATGAACAACAAAAATGAGCCTTATTCGGGCATATTGGATGAAACCCCTTGATTGCCCAGATGTTATTTTTCTCTCAACACTCAAATCTTTTTCTCTTTTTAAAATTGAGTGTAGAGAGATCAGATCCACCATTTAAATTGGTTATGCCATGTAGTTTGGGAACCATAGGAGGTGGCCATTCATGTTTGACCCCAAGCTTTGTCCTCCTTGAGATCTCGGTATGGATGACATGCTTGTGTTGGTGGAGAAAAGTGTGGGAACTATTTTCTTCTTCTTCGGGCTCCACATGAGGTGTGGGTTCGACCCCCCCCCGGAGCGTAAGTGATTGGTCTATAATAGCCATAAGCTCCATCTTAGCCTTTACCGGTTTCGATATGTCGGCTTGGTCTCCTACAACCATATCCATTTTCATGGATTTTTCATTGGGTGGGGCTAGGGGTGGGTTCAAAAAACCGAAAACCGAAAAAAATCGAAAACCGAACCGAACCGAAACCGAAAAAATCGAACCGAACGAAAAAATCGAACCGAATTGAAAAAACCGAACCGAACCGAATTCTTTTGGTTCGGTTTGGTTTTAGTGGTCTAGAAACCGAACCGAACCGAATTAATTAAATTAATAAATTTATTTAATTATTTGTTTTGGGTATTATTTTTTAAACCCAATTTGTAAGCGTAATGCTCTCATTGTACGTACTATCATGATAAAATAATTCATCTCACGTCCACCAATCTATACTAGCTCTTTATATTATTCATAGTTAAGAGTTGAGATGTGAAGAAAATAGTAAAAAATTTTACTTTTCTAAAAAAAAATCTATTTACAGTTAAACTTTAAACCCAAAATATTATAAAAAAAAAACCTTTATGTTATAATTCTAGTTGAACTTTAAATGTTTACTTTCATTGTCTTTGACTCTAGTTGGAATATTTATGTTATGATTGTGTTGGAGATGTTAAAATTTAAGATTTCAATTTTTTTCATTTTTTGAAAAAAAAAAACCGAAACTGAACCGGAAAAAATCGAACCAAAAAAAAATCGAACCAAAAAAAAACCGAATCGAAAAAAAAAATGAACCGAACCGAAATTTCGGTTCGGTTTCGGTTTTGGCAAAAAACCAAACCGATTAGAACCGAACCCACCCCTAATAGGTCCAAACATAATTTATTATTTAAATTTAAAAACTACAACAACTTAAATTAAATGTAATATAATTAAATATTTAAAATAAATTATGAAAACACTTACTTTGTCGTAGTAATTGGTGCCGCTTTCATGTCTACTTGCGGCGGTTAACAGTTGTATGTTAAATTAATTTTTTAATTTTAGTGTCCAATTACAAGTACAACTTAGTTTGAGATAGTTACATGTATAAATGCATATTTACCATCTGTAATAGGAAGCTTATATTTGGGGCACCCATTATATTTGTCCCACATCGAGAGAGAATTGGGCAAGCAAAAGCTTGCATGTGTGGCACCCATTATATTTGTCCCACATCGGCTGTGGGAGAGGTTTGAGCAATCAAACATGCTTATAAAAACAACATCCCCACATAGAACCAATCACCTTTCTGGGTCTTAATCAAATATTCTTTTTAAATTTTTTGCCAAAAAAAAACTGTAAAAAAAATAAAAAATTAAAAAATAGGGTGTTTTAACGAAAAGTTCACGGTACTGTTCACTTTAACGAAAAACCACATTTTTACACTAAAAAGTCAAACATGATACTATTTACTTTACCCTTTATTTTGTCCTTATCGTTAAAACTCAAAGTTTTCAAGCCCTTTTCATTAGTTTTCCTTAAAAAATAACGGCTAGCTAACATCAACTAGCCGTTGAGATTCAAATTTTTTAGCCCGGCTCGGGGCCAACTGGCTGGCTCATTTGGGCTGCCCGGTTGGCCCTTTGGCCTAGCTCTCAGTTAGAGACGATTTTAGGGTTATTTTCTGTCCTCTGTCCCTTTGGACCATTCGGTTGGAGATGGACAAACATTACCCCTCTCTTTTTTATGTTGCAACTTTAATCATTTGTAGATTGGAAGTTTTATTTCATATATGTGTTATTTCTCATTGATTTGCATTTTTTTGTAAAGAGAAAGAGTAATTATTTCTCATATGAATTTCTTATGAATTTTTTAAAAGAGATTGAATGAAATGTCTTTAATTGGCTAACAGATCAAACATGAGGACTAAATTAGCCAAATCGAAAACATGGGGACTAAATTGGCCATATGGCTATAACACAGGGACCATTTTGACATTTAAGCCAATTTTCAAACAACAAGGATGTTTTAAGTATTTTTACATCAAATTTTGGTTAGAATTATAAAAGGATATAATGGTTGGCTAATATTCTGTTCAGGATAATTTGGCAATTTTTCCAAATTTCTCGTTTAACAGGGCTGTGTCTTGAATGATTATGTCATCCAAATTGAATCGCTACTGTGTCAGTTTTAGGCTCACTTCAAGAAAATACAAGGCCCAAACCCAACTCAATTCCCACGTAATTCCATCTCCTTCCACTTACCCCAATTCAAATACCATTAGTTTTAAGTTTTCAACTTATTATTGGAGATTAGGGGTTTGGCTTCAATTGACACACCCCGACCCGGAAAGTCCACTTGGACTCCGACCCGAGTTGTGCTGGCCGACACCTGGAGGGTGACGAAGCCAAAAGTGTAGTGTAGTAAAAAAAAAGAATATGAATAAATTTAAACCTAAATGTGCCTAAACAAAAGAGTGCACGGGTAAGAGGGATTGCACCCATTTCACACGTGATGGTAGAGCATAAGAACAGTACAATACAGTAATCAGAATGAGAGTTATACCACTGAAGATAACCATCTCCTGAGATTTGCCAGAATTCTCGTTTACACATAAGCCCAGCTACTAAACCTGGAGGGGCGAAAAACAAAGTTGAGTGGGTCAGCAAAACAATGCTTACAATAAAACTTTTGTTTTCAAAAGTACTAACCCCTCGCCGTAAAAACAAGTATAGTTTCTTCAAAACATAATAAGTATGTAATTAGCCATTAAGCATGACATCAATATAATCAGTAATATGCCAATATGTGATATGTCAAATGCCACAATAATATAATCATGTGATAATCAATTATAAACAGTTTGCTCATCCATCTTTGCTAACAAGAACATACTACGTAAGTATGTATCCACAATTCTATAACCATAACATAAAAGAGTATGCCAAGTCATGATATGTCATATGTCACAGTAATATAATCGTGTGATAATCAAGTATAATCAATTGCTCATCAATCTAAGCTAGCACACAAGTCGGAACTGCATAAGGCAATTCTACCCGACCGTATAAACAATTTGCTCATCCATCTATGCTAACACACAAGTCGGAACTGCCTAAGGCAATTCTACCCGACAGGACTGGGTGTAATAAATGCGCTCTAGTACTACGATCACGTGAAGACTGGTGCAAAAGCACGGTCACATACAAGTCGGATTGCCTAATGCAATCTACCCGACAGGACTGGCACCTAACTTGGATCCAAGGCGAGCGAGCTGTGCGGATGTGAACATACACGTGAAGGACTGGCCCTGGCCCTGGGCTGAGTACTAACACCGGGGTGCAGCAAGATGAGCATGTGCAACTATGTATGAATGTCATGACAGATATATCCCAACCATATAACAGCATTTATCACAGTTATATCACAATTATCCACCACTTGGCAATATATATGTAAAGTGAAGTATTTAGGCAACTTAGGAAACTATATATATGTATAGATATAAAAACAACTGCCCACTCACTGATGCGCGGCCAAAAGAAGCCTCTAAGCATTGCTTGACCCCGTACGTCCTCGGAATATGTTTCCCCTATATGTGAAATAACTAAAATAGAATTTATTAAAGCACACATAAGGAAGCCTAAATAAAACTCCCATAGTTTGCCCAAACCTAGGGTGTAAATATATGAAATTGATCTACTCGACGTCACGAACACGCACGTGTAAACCACGCGCCGTCAGGAGCCCGCACGCGCCCCCACGCGACGCCACAAGGTGGCTGTCCAAAAACTGCACGCACGTGTGCTACAGTACTCGTCTTCTTCGCGAAAATCTGCAGTTTCGCAGATTTTTCGTCCAACTTCCAGAGCTTCAAACGTGCTCATTTTTCACCCAAATTCACTTCTACAAAAGCCAAAATGAAGCTAGGAATGTGGTCTATCAATCTACCTTGCAAAAAGTTCATGGGTGGTCTGTGTTGGTCGGAAATAAGGTCTAAATGTGGCCAAACGATCACGGCTACAATTTCCAGAAACTTGTAATTTTCTTCCTAACTTCCAGAGCTCATAACTAACCCAAAACTTAACTAAATCTAGTGATTCAAAAGCCATTTTAAAGTTAGGAATGTGAAGAACAAGTACATACCTAGTGGAACTCCAGTAGTGGTCGAGGTTGACCGGAAAAACGCGATGAAAATGGCCAAATGGTCACTGTCTCTTTTCGTTGGGACGTTTCTGCAACTTCTTTTCTTCGAGTTTTCTGGGTTTGTGTTCGTCCCAAAACAAGTATATGAGTTTAAAAAAAACAACATATAAAGATGAAATGGAGGTTCTTAGAGCTTCACGGGACTTACCTAGGCCGAATATGAAAATGTACGAAACTCCGTCGATTCGAACCTTTTGAGTTGGACGTCCAAAACTCACTCAACTCACGAACCAAGGGTATGGCTGTGTTCGTGAAGTCAAGATGAGCATTGTGGTGAAATTCGTTTCTCACGTTTGGGTGTTTTTGTGAGAGTTTGAAAATTTGCAGAGAAGAAGAAGAAAATGGTGGTCACGGCTAGAGGAAGAAGAAGAAGAAGAGAGAGGAGAGAGAGAGATCTTTGGGATTTCTGATTGGGTGCAAGAATTGAGGGAGTGATGGGATTGGGTGGTGACTGAAATGAAAGGGCACGGGTGTGGAAAAATGGGGGAGTGCACGGGTTGCTTTAAAGGAAAGCAAGTATAGGTTTTTCTCTCCTTTTTGGATTTCCTACTGTAAAGGAAATCTACCCCTATATGTGAAATAGTGATTTTCTTACTGATAAAATCTTTTGTGTACCTGTAACGACGTGTAAAAAAAAATAAAATACGAAGATGTGAACGAAGAAAACTAATATAAACGCATCCACGTCATTTGCCGTTAAGGGCATAATAGTCACTTCACTAATTCAAGGAGAAATTACATAGGAAAATTAGGGACGGGTCGTCACATCAATGGTATGAGTGTTTTAACGTTATATTTGACTTAAAAGTATTAATTGAAGCAAAATCCTTTGACATATTCAGGTAGTTAGTCTTCAGAATTTGTTAGTGTAGAGCAAAATAACATTTATCGGAAATTATACATATACTAAAACCCAACAAAAAAAACACTGTTCAGTAACAGTGTCATGCCGAATTTGCCCTCCAATGTTTACATTAATCTCGGTTTTACCCTTCTGTACACGTGTTGGTCAGAAATTCCATTGCTTCCATGTGCTTCCATTTGTCAGGATTTCCATTTGCTTCCAGCGTCTTCCATTTTGTTACATCGCTTTTCTGCTTCCCTTCCTCTCTCCCCCCACGTCTCTCTGCCTCAAATTCAATCCGATCATCTAAAAACGTAGTGTTAAAGTCCCACATCGGTGGGGTGAAGAAAATATGGAGGGTTTAAATAGTATTACCCCACTCTAACTAACACTGAGGCCTTTTGTGGTAAAACCCCACACCTGACGGATTGGGCAGGTAGTTAAGTTGGGGACAGTATCGGTGTCGTTAGAGTGGGATGGGCCCGGCGATCCAAAAATTCCAACATGGTATCAGGGCAAGGTTGTCCACGTGTGAAGCCCAACAGCCACACGCGCTCCACGTTACCCAGTTGTTGTCCACATGTAGGCTTGAAAATCCGCCATACCTGCGGGGGCGTGTTGAGAGTTATCCCACATTGGTGAGGGACAATGTTTGCTATGTGCTTATATGATCTTGGGCTACTCCCTATATTGCCAATTGGTTTTATGGTGGAACCCCAATTTCATCATGGTATCAGAGCCCACAATTGCGGGCCCAAGCAAGCCAACGAGCTTGTGTGTGCAAGCCAATGAGCTTGACACCACCCAGAAGGAAACAAGTCTGAGCTCTTAATATAGAGACGACCGCTGAGTTCCAATTGAAAACAAGTGGGCCCAACGTGAGCCGACCTCTGAGTTTCAATTACCGATGTGGATCTCCACGTGTGAACCACTAAATGAGGTTACACGTGAAGGGGAGTGTTAAAGTCCCACATCGGTGGGGTGAAGAAAATATGGAGGGTTTAAATAGTATTACCCCACTCTAACTAACACTGAGGCCTTTTGTGGTAAAACCCCACACCTGATGGATTGGGCAAGGTAGTTAAGTTGGGGACAGTATCGGTGTCGTTAGAGTGGGACGGACCCGGCGATCCAAAAATTCCAACACGTAGTTCCTCTATTTTTGGCCGCACCACCAGCCCATCCGCACCTCTAGCGACCAGCGTTCCTCCGCTTTACTGAAGGTAAGCAATTCTAGATATAAAAAATTTCTTTACAAAAGAAAGTCATCTTCTCAAACAAATTTATGATAAAACCCATGCCCTCAATTTCATGGTACTTCACGAGAGGCTCTGGGTTTTTTTTTTTTTTTTTTTTTGCCTTTTTCTGATTTTGGGGGTTTTGTGAGAGAGTCGGAATTATGTGAGCGATTGGTTTTTTCTGGTGAAGTGTGGAGATGATCAGTCATAGCTGCTAAGAGTGAAAGGGGGAAGAAGGCTCTGGAACTCCAGAAGTTGGAAAATTTGATGGTGAGAGAATGGAGTTGTTATCGAAGGAAGGCCTCCCCGACAAATGGATATTTGGAGATTTGTTTTTCATTGGTTGAATTTGTACCATTTTGTGGATTGTCTGGGCTGAAGGAAATGGACAAAACCATTTCTTTTGGTATTTATTTTCTGGTAAATAATTACACACACATATATACGAACTGCTTGTAGGTGGACTTTTGCTTTGGTAATAATCTATTTTGGGGTAATTAATCACACACACATATATAACGAATTAAACCCTGTTTGTCAATAGTTTTACTTAGTTAATTAGCTAAGAATTGGTTTACATTTGCATTATATATATGATTTTGGATTTGTGTTAGTGTAGCTGAGGGCAATTATATATGCACCAGTAGAGAAAGCAGGAGGCGTTTGACAAGTTGCAAGCCAAAATATCTCTTTTGAATTATATTTTTTTCTTTTAATAGATGAATAAATTGTTCTTTTTTCTACGACTTGAATTTGGCTCTGAAAATTGATGCACAAGTTCAAGGTCAAAGGAATCCAAAATCAATGTTTTCAACTATTCAACCGGATAATTGATGACTGAGAAATGCCTTCAATTGAAGATGCAATCTTCTTCTGAGGTATAAATTTTCAGACTCTATTTTTTGTTTACATTCCTTTGGCTTAGGGAGAAAATATGGTATGTGCAATTTTGCAATCTGGCGTGTTTCCACTGAAGGATATTGGTGTATTTCTACTGCAGTTTCACTTACTAAAGAAACCAATGGAGTGTTGTTCATCCCATTCGTTGGGGCAGGTAATTCTGCAACTACAACATATAACTTATTACATATTGGTTGCAATCGCGCCACACCACCATTCAACAGCGCTGAGATTTGCAAATAGAAGCAGCAATATGTGTGATTGAGGTCTCCTGCTTATCCTGCAATCGCCGATCTCCTCAGGTTTGCCCAAAATTTGATCATTTTTTATTCCGATCTGTGTTCTGTAATCATGTTGTGTTTCTTATTCCCTTTTCCTATTGCCTCTAAACTAATCTAATTAAACTGCAGAGCTTGGGTTTTTTTATTTTATTAAATTGTTCGTTTATGTGTAGAATTTGATTGATTTTTTTTCTTTTGTTGGGTTCTTGGATTTTGAAGGATTGAGGTTCAGCGTGATAGTCACATAGACTACTCAAACAGAGGCCTCATAGGACTTCCTTCCTCCTCCTGCGTTTTGGATGCCAAGTATAACTCTCTCTCTTGCGAGTTTCCAGGAACCACAACATGGTAAAACCTCTCTGTTTCTAGAATTTTGTTTGGTATTCTATCTTTTTTTCTCTTCCGCTCAATCTATCATCATTGTTGTTTCAGAAATTTAGCGATCAGGACTTGACTTGATTTTATTCGGTGCAGCAGAGCTCGATAGCAGTTTTGGGTGAGTCTCAATTGCCCAATACATATATTTTAGTTTCGATTTGTTCATCTTCTTCCAGGTATCTGTGCAGTTTTTTTTGTTTATATTGTTTTGGTATATGTGAATGTAAATTTTTGGGGTTTTTTTTTTTTTTTGCTTCAACGATAAATTCACTAAATTTTCTTCTTCGTCATCTGCAGTTTTTAATATTCATTGTAAATGAATTTTATGCCAAAATCTGATGTGGAGGATGAGAAATTGTTTGCTGTTGTTCTCTTTTCCGTTTTGTAGGCGATGATCTTTTACCAATTGTCAAGGAGCTTCCATGGGACATGCTCTATGCTCTCGCTTCCCAGTTGGTTGGAAAAGCTACATATCACAATGTAAGTAAAAGACAAATAGAAAGGTTTTAGAAATTTTAAATTTTTTTGATGATTTGGTTTCGAAAATTGTGATTGTTTTTGGATTTTTATCTGGTTTCATGTTCAAGCAAGGCTTATGATGACTAGATGACTGTGAGTTTGCAGATAAAGGGCCCTGGCCAATTTTCTATGACCTAGAAAGCATTAACAAATTGAGTTTGCAGATAAATAGTTTTTCATATCTATGCAATATGCTTATAATACACTTAGGGTTCTTAACACTTATATACAATACATATAATTCGTTTGACAAATTGAGTTTGCAGATAAATAGTTTTTACATATCTGTGCAATATGCTTATAATACACTTATATACAATACATATAATTCGTTTGACAAACGAAATTCCTGCGGCAACGCGCAGGCTCATTATCTAGTGATTTCTATATGCACGTTTTCTCTTTATGCATGCCCTTAGTTATTTATGGTTTTTGAATTAAATAAATTAAGAGAATCAAAACATAAAATTAACACAAGAATGTGCATAAAGAAAGGAGTTTGTGGAAATATTTACGTCCCCAAATTGGCTCATATGCAACTGATAGATGTGTCCTTTCTCAACTCTCCTCCAAAAGGAAATTGTAAAAATAACAAAATCTGGGTTTAGTCTGATTCCATTATTTCAGTGTCTTTTTCCATGCCCCGCTTGATTAGGCCATCTCCAACCAAAGGGTCCAGAGGGTCGAAAATAGTCCGAAAACCGTCTCCAACCGAGGGCTCATGGGCCCCACAGAATCTGAAAAGGCCAAAGGGCTAGCCGCATGCAGCAGCCAGCCTCGGGCTAGCTGTAATTTTTTTTTACTAGTGTCGGTTTTGCTGTCGGTTCTATCCGACAGAAATTTAAAAACAAAAATTTGAATGCAACGGTTAGCTGGCATCAGTTACCATTGGATTCAAATTTTTTTTTTTTTTGGGTTTTTTGGGCCAATTTTTTTTTTAAATTCTGAAAAATTCTAAATTTTTCCCATAAATACCTAAACCATTCATTCACCATTCCTCACAAATTTTTCACCATTTCAATTCTCATATTTTCTTACCTTCTTACATCTTTCAAACATATTTCCTTCAATTATTTCAATAATTTTCAAATGGCCTCGTCTGCAATAAAAGGTAGGGCTTGGACCCGAAAAGAAGATGAAGCTCTTTGCAGGGCTTATAGATGGGTGTCGGAAGATAGTGTGAGGGGGAGTTCTCAAACAAGTGAAGGTGTTTGGACTTGTGTGTCCTAAAAATACTTAAGAGTTCTACGAAGGCACCACTCCACTAAATGTCCGAAACCACGAGAGTTGTTTTTCAAGATGGAAGAAACATCTTCACCCAAGTTTGAACAAATGGCATCAAACACTGTTAGCAGCCGCAAGTAGACATGAAAGCGGCGCTAACTACTACGACGAAGTAAGTGTTTTCATAATTTATTTTAAATATTTAATTATATTACATTTAATTTCATGAATTACTTTCCTTTAATTTTTGTAAATACATTTAATTTCATAATTAATTTCCTTTAATTTTTTTAATTATATTTTCTAGGTACGCCAAGTGGAGGAATTGTATATGGAGGGCAGCTCGAAACCCTTTCAGTTTCACAGTTGGGAAATTTGTAAAGGGTGGGTGTTATTTGAAGATCCACCTCAACATAGAGTAGGTCCTATGCCGATGTTCGGAACTGCATCCTCAGCTGGAGATATGGATGAAAGATGGATCGCCTACCATTCAACAAACAAGGGTAGAAAATCCATCTTCGGGTGATGGTTCCATACCTAGGGCTATGGGACGAAACAAGGAACAAAGGTTGAAGGAAAAGGGCAAGGCAAATGATGATTACGTCTCTCAACACGAAGTGGCGGCCTCATTGCGCTTAATAGCAAAGTAAACTGCCCTTGAGGCAGAAGAAAGGAACCGTAGGCATGAATTATGGGCCAAACAAATACAAGAAGAGATGGATGATAAGAATATGGAAAGGAACATTTCGAATTACACTTTAATAAGTAAGGCCTATTTTGATAGGAAAAAAAAAAAAGAAATTATGACCCGACGGCTGTTGTTTACCTATGACTATACTCCTACAATGGCGGATGATGAAGATGATGTTGATTATGGATATTAAATTGAAGTTGTAGTTTTTAAATTTAAGTTAATGTTGTTTTCAAATTTAATTTGTAGTTTTTAAATTTAATTTGACGTTTTTAAATTTAAGTTTTTAGTTTTTAAATATAAGTTGTAGTTTTTAAATTTAAGTTGTTGTTTTTAAATTTAAGTTGTTGTAATTTTTAAATTTAAATAATAAATTATGTTTGGCCCTTTGGCCCTCGGTTGGAGATGGTTTTTTGTGACAAGGCTAAAACAAGCCCTATGGCCCTTTGGCTCTCGGTTGGAGATGGAAGCAAATATGTCCCGGTACTGTTCATTAAAATATTAATTTCTTGGAGGGCCAGAGGGCTAAAACGAGCCCTCTGGCCAGCACTCGGTTGGAGATGGCCTTATACAACTAAGCAATAAGCATGACAAGAATTATAACTAGACGTTAACCAAAATCTTGTTGGAAATGTGCCATAAAACCAATCATATGGTGATACTTTACAGACATTTCACATGTTAAACTAATCTAATTTAATATAAAGGGCAAATATTATTGTTTTAAGCCGTCTCATATAAATGTTATATGCTTAAACATTAAGTCCAAGGAATATGCGATTGGAAGAATGTGATCTAAAGAAGTTAGATTCATGAGACCATTCTCTTTTGTATACATATCATAAACGTTCATGATCATAGGATTGTCAATTGGGCATTGACAGACCGTTAAGATCAGTACGTGCAATGTCTTCTCTTAGGGAGAGAGACTGGTCTCGAAATGTGGATTCTCTTGCAACAACAACAGAGTCAAGTGCATAATTTTCTTCCTTCAATTATCAGAAAAATATCAATTAAAAATAAATCACCTGGTTCATAACACAAAACATAAATAGTAAAAACCATATTTTATTATATAGTTATGTACGAGATTCCTACTACATTAGCTGGGGAAGGTCTTTCTTTACCAACTCAATCCTTTCCGTTCCATTTTAAGATTAAGAAGGCTCCTTAGGGATGAACACAGTTTGGTTTAGTGCGGCTTTGGGTAAAACCGAAACTAAAATTAAATTTTTTGTGGTTCAATTTGATGCAATTTTGAAGCTTGAACCGAAATGAAACCAAACCTTTGGTTGCGATTCAATTCGATTTTAAACGGTTTTGGTTTCTGCTTCAAACTATATGCAAACTAAATGCCTTATTACAACCCCATTGAAAAAATAAATAAATAAATAAATTCATGATCACCATACTCAAATTCAAGATCAAAATGACTTATGACATTACTTTAGCACAACCCAATTGAAAAAGTTAAGTTTGCCGTACTGAAACTAAAGTTCAAACAAGCTTCAACATTAAAATACCTTATAGCAATAGTAGTGCAACCCGAAAAAATAAGTTGTTCATGCAATTCAACAAAAGAGTTTTGGTGCTTTCAACTTTCAAGTCACTACTTTGCATTGTTTAACTCTTTTTCTTTCACTTTCCTTTTGGACACTTACTCTTCGAAGGTTGAGAAGGAATTTCAGCTTGTGAACGGACCTGAAAAGGCGATACTCGGGAATACCTTGGGCCTTGTGAAAGTGAAATCAATGGATGAAAGCCACTAAACCTTGTGAACTAGAAGCTTGAGATAGCGTCGGAGCTTCTTGTTGTGGTTCTGGATTAAGGCTGAAGAGTAAGAAAGGCGACGCTTGAATTCAAATTGGCCTATCTACATAATACAAATATATAAACAATATAAATTACATTAGTTGTTATAAACTTTAGAAAGCTTACAAAAGTAACAAACTACATTGAAAATATAAAACAAAGAAAGCATACAATATAAACTACATAATATTAATATTAAATTAAATATTATTTATTTTTTGCCGTGTGATTTTAGATGTTCAAAAAAACAAAAAACAAAAAAATTTCCATGGTTTGGCTTCAAACCGAAACCATTTTAAAACAACAAAAACAAACATATAATAATTGGAGCAGTTCTATTTAATTCGTGTTTTGGTTCCAAGTGCCCACTCTTACATCTGCTTGTCGGGAGAAATTTTGGCCAATTCTCTTTGGTTGGAAGTTCCTACTGGATTAGTTTGTCACATTATAATTGGAGCATTGATTCTTGAACTTTAGTTTAATTGGAGTTTTAGTCTCTAAATTAAAAAGTCATGAGTATTAGAAACTTGTCACAATGTGGAGCAATGATCTTTTTGACTGACATCATTAAAAATTTCATCCATAAAGGATTTATAGGAAAAAATAACATATGGAAATTCTAACAGCACATTGTAATAAGTTGAAGGACCAATAACCACGAATTTTTATTTCGTAGATCATTGCTTCAATTAACTTTAACTCTTAATTTTAAAAGGGTTTTTTGAGACCATTTAGTACTACGGTCTAATGGTATTCCTTTTCACTGGTAAGTGGGAGGTTAAGTTCGATTCTCACCAAAGACAAATTTGAATCATATTATTGCTAACTCATTGTATGGCTTAGCTTACCCGCTACTCTCTTAATGTAGATAATATCGTTTGTTCATAAAATAAATAAATAAAAGGTTTTCTGAGGGACATGAAAACAAAGACTCCTTCAGTTCTGCATACAACAGCTGGATCATAAAACTAGAAAAATTTGATTGCACGTTGTCATTGAATTCCAACTCATTAGGACAAAGAAATATATGCAGACATGCAAATTGTCTCAGCGTTGATCTACTGCAGAATCAGTAAGTCATGCTCTTTGGAATTTGACAACCAAACGAAACCTATATACATGCAACTTGGCCTTTTTTTTTTGCTTTATCTCTTTAATATTGTTTCCATTTTATACCTTATCCTCATCTCAGATTGTTCATATTTATCATCCCCCCCCCCCCCCCCCTCTCTCTCATTGCAATCTGTTTGTTCTTGTTCAAGGAAATTACTTGTCCTTTTCCTTTCTAAATGTTATCCTTAGCCAAATTCTTCATCTTATCTAGTTTACATCTCTCTCTCTCTCTCTCTCTCTCTCTCTCTCTCTCATTTTATATTTGTTTCCGCTGCTGCGTTATTTATAAAATTGTACAAGAATAAAGTTCTCTATATACCAAATAAGTAAATCATATTCATGTTTTATGAAACACTAACTGAATGTAATCAATTCATATAAAACATATGTTCATGGCTTCGAATGCACCTCTGCTAAAAAGAAATTTATTTACACATGTTCGCCGTAATCGAAAAGTAATCCTTAGTAAACATTGAAGCTTAAAACAAAGATAGGAAAAACTTTGAAAATTTCAGCAACTTCACTGGATGAATGGTAGGCGCGGCACACTTGCGTTAAAAGATTGCACGACACTTTAAATATGAATGGGGCCTAGCTGAATCCAAGGAAGAAAAGGCGTTTGAATTGTTTAGCAGTGCTGGAATGTGATTGGGACTCATCCTTGCAGCTATAGATAAGATAAGATAATGTTTCACTCCAACTAGGACTCCTCTTACTTGTGCAATATCTTGTCTTCCAAGCATCAACTTTAATTCCTTCAGATCTTAGCACATGTTTAACATCTTTTAAACTCAAAAAACATCGAGTCCATATGCTATCCAATCCATGTCCAAAATTGCTTCTAGTTGTTTCATTTGATCTCTAATTGTCAACTTTACTAGTTGGACCTACAATAAAACGAAAATAATTAAAATTATTGTAACAAATGAAAATTAACTAAGTAAATGCAAAGAAATAAAATATAAATATGCTCTTTTCATTGGGTTTTGTGCCCAACGAAACGTGGCCGTCAAATATCATCGTGCGGCTGAGAAGTGTCACCAGATGACCTGCTACAGACTATACATTAAGAAATCACAAAGTTGGATGATTTTGATGCAAAGTTGGATGTTTTATGTACAAAAATGGATGCGGAGTCGGTAAATTTTCGAGCAAGACGGAGCAAAACGGCCGATTTTTAAACAGGCGGTGGCAGGGCCGGCCCTGAGGGTAGCCGAAGTAGGTGGGGCCCCCAAATTTTTTATTTTTTTTTTGTTTTATATATAGGGAAGTGTTATTGACATTCCAAAAATCTCATTCTACCCTCTTCACAAGTGTATTTTTCTTTCCAAATATAGAAAGTTTGGAATGTAGAATGAGAATTTTGGAGTGTCAATTATAATTATATATATATATATATATATATATTTATATATATAATTTTGTAGATTGAGTAATATATCTAAATATGAAATTATAAATATTTTTTTGGAACTTGCCGTGCAGCGTTTTGGGTGGGGGTAGGGATGGGCAACGGTTATGGCAGGCGGGTAACCGCGGTTATTTATCCATAACCGTTTATTCTCATACCCGCATAACTGTTTACCCGTTGGGTAATTGCCTAAACGGTTATACTCATACCCATAACCGTTTATAAACGGTTAACCATACCCATAACCGCGTACCCATTTAACCATAACCGTTCAATACCCGTTTACCCGTTTATCCTTTCTTTTTTATACCATTTACTCAATTTTCACCCGTCTACGTGTTTTTTTAACAACTAGAAAATTAAAAAAAGAAAAATTTGTCATAATTTTATTTTTCTAACAATTAAACACCGTTATAGGTACATTCATCATACATTTCTGCATTTTAATTTTTTAAGTCCTTATACCATTCCAATAATTGAAATAATAGTTTACGCACAATATTTTTAACTGTTAACAATGAAGGTAATATAAAATTGGCTAGGTATTCTTGGGTTACGAAAACTGTTAAAAGGCAATATTATTTGGTTATTTAACTCAAAATGTAAAGTATTAACATAATATATATAATAGACCATGAAATCATGCACTATACTCAATAGCATTGATCTAAGTTTTGTCCGATAGGGAATATGGTTTGTGTTAATTTTACATATATAAAATAAATGGGTAAACGGTTACCCATTTATAACCGCGGTTAATACCCATAACCGCCCATTTAAATTTCGCGGGTAAACGGTTATACCCATAACCGTTTATTTATCTAAACGGTTACCCATAACCATAACCGTTTAATTTAAACGGACGGGTAACCGTGGTTACCCATAACCAATGGGTATTTGCCCATCCCTAGGTGGGGGGGCCCCAAAATATTTCTTTTTAAATATGTGTGTATATATAATATATATATATATATATATATATATATATATATATATAAAAATATATATATTTTTAGAGTTTCCCGAATGCATAGGTTGCTTATCGTATTTTGTTAACCATACCAGTTACAGTTGCCTCTGCAGAAATAAGTTTCTCAAAATTAAAGTTGATCAAATCGTATCTTCAATCAACTATGTCACACGAAAGATTGAATGAGTTAGCTATTTTGTCAATTGAAAAAGAATCGATTGAAAAGTTAGATTATGTAAACTTAATTAATACATTTGCGTTTAAAAACACGAGACGTGGAATATTTAAGTAATGTTTGCATATCTTTCTTCTTTGGATATGAATTCTAATGATTTTTGATGTAGAAATGAACTTTTTCATGTATTTAGCGAAACCTTTTCTTATACATATAAATGTACAATGAGTTGGGTGTTAAAGAACTATAGGGCCCCCACTCGAAGGCTCGCCTAGGGCCCCAATTTCTCAGGACCCGCCCTGGGTGGTGGGGTTGGATGAGATGATGTGAAATTCTCCACCACGATCACTCAAATCTATCGTCCTCGTGGCTGAGGAAGCAACCGAGTGACTAATTTCGTCGCCGTATTGGGTCAAGAGGGCCAGGCAATTCACAGATTCAATCCTTTCTCCGCAGAACTTGGCGTGCGTTAGTCTAGGGGTGGTACCTCAGTGCTTGTTTTGGAGGTTGGTGATGGTAGCATGGCGGCAGGTCCACTTTTATTAGAGAAAGATATAAATAATGATACAAAATAGATGATAAATATAAAATTATCTTTATCTTTAATATTAGAAAGTCAAAAGGAGAGTTTGGTGTCTCAAAATTTCATAAAAACAATTGGACTATAAAGCCTCTTAAACAAAAAAATCCACAACTAGCTGAAAATAATAGAAACAAAATAGCAAGGAATACTTTTACCAAAAACCAAAAAGAAAAATATGTTAAACAAAAAAAGAATAAAAAATTAGAAAAAAAAAGAAAAAGAAAAAGAAAAAAGAAGATAAAAAACCCACGATCCCTTCTTCTCCCTCTTCGTCTCTCTACACACACAACCGCTCCCACGTTTTTCTCAATACAACCACTCCACTTCGTTTTTTTTTTAAATTTATTTTTTATTCAAGGACAGTTTCATTAAAACCAGCCAAACGACATAGGTTTTGCATCAGTTGAAGATTTTGCTTCCTTGGAAATCTAGCAGCAAGAAATTGTCCGTACGTTTTGGTTTGTAAGTTCTTCTTTATCGTTTCAGTTTAAATTATTTTGTTTACTTTCTCAATTTTGCTTCCACTGCAGTTTTCAAACTGCTTTCAGTAATTGAGTAAAAACTAAAAAAATAAAAAAGAAACCTAATACGTTTACAGTTAGAACTGCTATTCTGCAGTTGAAGGCTTGAACCGTGTAATGGGAGCAGTTTTGTGGAACGCAAACGTGCATGAAAATAAACGCAAATGCAGGATATGAAGCAGTTTTGCGGGAGGAGATGTGAATAAAACACAAAATAAAAGAATCTGAAGAGAACAAATTGAATTGTTTTGTTGGAGTCTCAGGGAGAAGATGAAATTGGCAAAAAACCAACAAGAACTGGTCCTTTGACAAAGTCGGTAACAATTTCTGTTATGGTTAATTGAGTATTATTCCTCCTCTATAATTCTAATTTCTCAGTTATTAATGTTTGTGTTTGTTGGAAATTTTGAAGTTTGAGTGAAAAATTTCATTCATTGTCCCACATTGGTCATTCCCAAAAGGCTTCAACACTTTATAAGGTTTTGTCCCTTATAGAAAGTGATTGGAGTGATGGACTTGGAGAATAAAATTGGGCTCACCTTTGGGGTTGGGCTTTGAGGTGTGCTAATTAATTGGTAATTAATATATATTTAATTATCAAAAGATGGGCCTTGGGCTTTAATTATTTTTCAGATTTAATTAATTATTTTTAATTAATTTCGAATTTAATTAATTTTTTTTTAAACCAAAAGACTCATCCTTTCAGATGAAGTCTGACGAGTTCTGTGAAAAAACGCAGAAACAACACAGCACCCTGAAGAGATGTCTCCCAACAGTCACATCCCATTCTCATACCTGTTGCGAACAGGTATAAACTCACTATATATACATCCATCTGCATGGCATTTACAACACAGAATTTACAAACCTTCTTCTACATTCCTAAACATCATTACTGAGAGAACCACAAAGAAATTCGCCAGAAGTTAAGTTTTCCGGTGCTGGAATTCTAACTTGATCGTTGAATCATGGTGAAGCAGACGTCTGTAGAACTACAAGCACTGAGTAGGGGCGAAATTTCTGTTTCAAGGACATTGCGGTACGCAAGCCTCGATCTTCAATATCTCTGTTTAATATTGTTCATTGTTCATACACTATTTGCATTTATTATTTGTTAGCATATATAAGTTTATCACAGATTGTTGACATATATCCAACAATGTTTTATTCCTACCACACGTTTAAAGTGAGCAACGGATCACTCCACCCCCGCAACGCATACAAAAAAGGGACACGAATTCACTTTCTTCTCCTACACTGACCAATCTCCACGTGTTTTTTTGAAGTTTCTTCTGAATTTCTGTCAGATTGCTCCTATTGTCCAGAATCAACTCAAATTGATACGGATTCCTCTTTCTTCAAACTGATTTTCAGTTTACAGAGGGAGATTAGAGAGTTGTAGACAACCAAATAGAAAGGGGAGAGAGTGTGTGTGTCTTTGCGAATGTCAAATTTGTATCCAACTCAATTGAATTTTCTTCATTCTTTACCTTTTTCTATTTCTTCGACTCTGTTTCTATCTCTCTCTCTTCTGAAACCAAGTCAAATGTTATTCTACCACTCTCCTCCTTTCCTCGCCCCTGTTCTTTGAACATGTTTGTTAGTCTTGATCAGACATTGAACATACTAATTATACATGCCATGCAATTTTAATTGATTGCAAGGTTATTTGCTTTCTCTGATGTACTTTAAATTTCTCTCTTGGCTTCGTTTGCAATCTTTTTTGGATTAATTCTTCATATTCTCCCAAGTTTGTATCTGTTGGACGAAGAAATTGTTCTTTTATTTCTATCATATGTTTTAATTGTTATTTGTTGGAAATTTTGAGTAGAATTTCATTATCCCACATTGCTCACCACCAAAAGGTCCCCTCACTTTATAAGGCTTTGTCCGTTATACAAAATGATTGAGGTGATGGACCATGGAGAATAAAATTGGTTCACCCTTCGGTTAAGCTTTGGGATGTACTAATGAATTGATAATTAATCATAATTAATTAATTAATTATCAAAAGATGGGTCTTGGGCCTTTGGGCTCGGGCTCTAATAATTAAATTATTTAATTAATTATTTTCGGATTTAATTAATTATTTTTAATTAATTTCAAGTTTAATTATTTATTTATTTATTTTTTACCAACAGTCTCATCATTTCAGATGAAGTTTCGTCTGAAGAGTTCAGAAAGAACGCAGAACAAAGCACCCCTCTGGAGAAGATGTCTCCCAACAAACACATCACGCTCTCATACCGGTTGCGAACAGGCATCTATCTACTATATATACATATCCATCTACATGACATTTAGAACACAGAAAATCAATATTCTTCTTCTACAATCATAAATATCATTTCTGAGAGAACCACACAGAAATTCGCCAGAAGTCAATTTTTCCAGTGCTGGAATTCTTGACTTAAATCTTTGAATCCTGGTGAAGTAGACGTCCGTAGAACTACAAGCACTAAGTAGGAATGAAATTTCTGTTTCAAGGACATTGCGGTACGTAAGCCTTGATCTTCAATTTTTTCTTATTTCGTTGTTCATACTCTGTTCAATAGTTGTTCGCATTTATTATTTATTAGCATATATAAGTTTATCACAGATTGTTGACATATCTCTAACATTATTATTTCAACGTATGTCCTTCCTGGCAGATTCTATCAGATGCTGCTATTCTCAATCGTCAAAAGAAAGAAATTGAGGAGCTTTAAGCCAAATTGCAGGTTAATTATAAATATAGATCGCCTACGTAAAATAAAGGAATATTCCGCATGTTTTAGGAATCTCATTCAGAAACGTTGGGCAGAGGACATCCTCAATTTACTAAACACGTTATTGCAGGTTTGGAATATGTGATGTTTATTGTAATTAGTTGAATGCAAGTGTATTTTGGGACATGCGTACTTTCTGTGTAGACTGAGTTAGAGAGGGAGCGTATGGCTTTCAAGTTGGAGGAGGAAAAAAAGCCTAAGCTGAAAGAGAGAAGAGGGTGCAACAGCAAGCTAAGAAAATTGAGAACCTGAGCTCAATGGTGTTGTATTCAAATAGAGATAAGAATGAAAAATAACTACTTAAAAGTGTAAAATTCTATTATCTATAAACACAAAAATATGTGCTCGATATTCTAATATGCCGTTGCCAATGAGATAAGATTTAGTTAAACACTCTCTGTTGAATCGATAAATTTAGCACATTAAAGGTTAGGAGACGTGGTCGACGGCCGCCTGTGCCAACTCAAGAACTCAAGACAAGCCTCCAATTTTGCCTTCACAGTTCACACGCTTCCTCCTTTTTATTTGGAGCAATTGGAGATGGCGACCCAAAACAATTAGCCCAGGTATACTTCAGTTTTCCATTTTATTAATTGTCATTTGCAGAGAGATAAATAGAGCAGTTATGTATGAGTATCAAATTTCTTCGTCTACATTTCGGGTAGTCAAATGGTTGATACAGTGTGTTGTTAAATGGCTTTATTTGCATTTTACAACTTTCATTGGAATAATATTTGAGTTAAAACTTTGATTTATGAATTTACACGTTTTTATTTGTTTCTCTGTCATATGGTTGTGATAAGCACATATTTTATTACTTATTTTACCCTGAAAGTTACATTTTATGATGACGTGTTGCATTTAAACGAGAGGAATTATATGACTTTGAGTTTTTATAGTCATACTAATGAATAGGATCAAAATCATATTAATTTCTTAGTTTTAACATAATCATGTGGTACGACCATGATTGAAGTGTGGACTATGGATTTACGATTTAGAAAATACATGTGGCTTAAATTTGTTTTACTTCAATCTCTTTGCAGGTTACTCATTAGAATAAAATTGGAGGATGTCCATTTGGAAAATACAATTACCGTTTCGAATCAAGTAGAGAATTGAAGAGGGCAATATGAAGGTTATGGTTGTGGTTTTAAACCTTCGTCAGTTACGGAGGATGAAAGAAGGAAGTTAAGGGGAAAGACAAAAGAAATCAAAAGGAACAGCTGGAGTTCAATTGGCATTAATTTGGAGATAATTGGGGCTGCTCATTATGGAAGAAATGAATGAAAGAGGGAAGAAGAAAAGGAAGAATAAGACAAGCAAAAGAAGGAAGCAAAAGTGGGCAAGACAAAGAAGGAAAAAAAGGCTGATTAATATAGTTAATTGGCTGGTCATTATTCATTAAAGAAAGAAAAAGAAGAGGAATTAAAGGGAGGCAAACTGATCATCATTCAACAAGAAAAAAAAGGAGAAGGAGGCAGCGGCAAAGCAAGATATTTTCAGGTTTTTCTAAACTTTTTTTTTTTAATTTTATGAATTCAATAATATTTCTGATTATGTTCTGGAACTAATTTCTTTTCGCTAGGGCTACGATGTAGCCTAACTATGAATTCTTAATTTCTCAGTTTAATTATTTATGAATTTTCATTCACTTTGAGTATCATTTTGCTGTGCTTATGAGCTTGATTTTAATCTTGGTGATTGGCAACCACTTTGGTTTGAGTTGAGTGTATTTGATGCGAGTTAACACAGATGCCATGTTGTTAATTCGGTTTTAGCGTCTTGCAAATGGTACCATGAATTCCTTGATGTAGATGTCATACACTAGGTTTCATGCAGTCTTTTAAGTAGTTCTCAAATCGTTAATGAACTCGTGTGTGTTTAGTAATCTAGATGCCATAGAGTGTTAGCACAGATGAGTATACATAGTAATCTAGATGTCATGGATACTATATGAATTAGAGGAACTAGACCGTCAATTTGGATGATTATTCATTAATAATTAGATGAAAGAATTGAGTTGGATTGGTTATGGTGAATCGGATGCTCTAGTGTCTTTCGCAATTGATTTATAATTTGATTTCTTTGTTGTTCTTGTCATTTATTTAAGCTCATTTGATTTTTGTTTACGTTTACAATTTCAAAGTTCTTTCTCAAATCGTCAATTTTTTCCATTTCAATTCAAGTGCAATACAAATTAAGTTAGATAATTAGAATTATTTCAATCTTAGTTGGAACGATCTTGTGCTTGCCTACTATACTACTTAACGATTTGTACACTTGCGATCATTAAAATTTGGACTTAATTGGGTTGATTTCGGTTAATCTAATTTTGGCAACAGGTTGGCATCATTTCAGTCCAATAACTCTCGACATAGTTAAGTTGAGGAATTTAGCGCCGATGATTTCCTTTTTTTTCCTGTTGTTCATAGATATGCCTGTCGTTTTATTCATTTTTCATGTTAACTTTGTTCTGTAAGCTTCTTGTGGCTTAAGCATTGAAGTTATTCAATTTAAAAAAAATATATATATTTAGGTGCTTTGGAAAAGGTATTTTATGTGCATAAAGGCTGTTAAGCTTAACAAATCCTCTTGATGTAACAACCCGTCCCTAATTTTACAATTTTATAAATTTTAAAAGTGTGAATTTACAGAAATGTCCCTAGAGGCAAGGATTTTGAATTTCGTTGACCAGCGTTTTGGGAGACGTATGAAACACTCCTTTAGCATATCCACGTAGTGCTCGTCGCTACGAACGCGTAGGCGCAAGCAGAAGCGAATTTGGAATTACGGTTAAAATTTTACGGAACTACAAATCCGAAAAGTATTTTTTTTGTATAGAATTACTATTTATTATATTGCTATTTTAACATTATTTTGTTATTATAATATTATTTTATTATTAGTTTAGAAAGTTGAGGGAATGAGGAGAAGAAACGGAGGAGGAAGGGAAAAAAAAATGGGGGCATTGGCTGCCCAATCTGAGAAGGAGACGAGGGACGAATTAGAAGAGGGGAGAGGAAAGGAAGTACCTGATCAGAAATGGGGAAAGGAGGGAACAGAGGGAAGGTGAGAAGGAAGGGAAAATCGGGTTCCCCTTAACACGCGCCACTCGACCCTTTTTCTCCATATTTTCGGTGGTTTACCATCGGATTTCCAGCGAATTAGTCCGATTTAACATGCCCAAGCATCATTTCGCCACTCCCTCCTCCATTTTCATCCAAAATTCGAAGGAATTTAGGGGTAATTTGGTGAAGAACCGACAATGGGTGTTCCGAAGCCATGGCGGCAATCCACCCATTTTCGAAGGGATTTCTGTCAACCATCACCACCCTCAGGTGTCTTTGGAGTCCAAGAACAAAACCCAATCAACATTGGAGGCGTCGGAGTTGAGTTTGACATTGAATTGAAGCACACCCAATTCTAGGGTTCCGACGAGTTCATGGAAATTTAAGGCTTTTCCCGGCCAAATTGGACTTGGCCACAGGTATAAAACTTGCGCTACTCACTCAGCTCTTCATTTCTGTGAAGTTTGAGAATTTTTAGAAATAGTTGAATTTTTCGGCCAGTCGGGACGGCAGGTTGCCTTGTGCGGCGGCCCGTGGGCCGAGGCCCTACCTGACCTTCCTAGGCTAAATTTGATACCCCAATTCCATATGTGAAATCTGATTGATGAAATCTCATCGTTGGAACATAATTTTGATAGAGACCGCCACTTGACCTTTATATGAATCGACGATCCAACCATTGAACCGTCACCAAACTTTAATACATTATAGTACGTAATATTTAAGGAAATCAGGAACTAATGGATCAGGAATCTGATTTATGGATCTTCCCGAATTGGATTTGTAAGTTTGTAAAATAAAACGTCGGCTACCACTTAATTTTAGCAATTGACGGAGATCCGACCGTCGAATCGTTCAGAAACTTTAGGATGTTGTTCTAGAAGCATAATGTGAATCTCTAGAGATTACGGATCGGAAATCCGAGGAGCAGATCTCCCGGATTGAGTTACGTAGGGTTGTGGACACTACCGTCGACCTTTGACCGACAATTGACTTTTGGTCAATAGGTTACCAATCATTCTAGAATGTCCTTGGGGGGATGTGTTTTATGTAAGTTACGTGTTCTATCGATAAGAATTATGAGACATGATTTGATAATTGTTTTAGGTGACAATCGTTCGTGACGCATTGATATTCGTGCTAGGGAGTTGTAGCGCGGACTTCAGGTGAGTGGGCTTTTGTTATATATATATATATATTGTTTCCATAAACATTTTTATATGAAAATATTCTTTGCTTGCCATGTCGTAAATAAGCTGCATTTTAAATATTGCATTGTTACACTTGTGAATTGTATTGTGTGATGCTGAGGAGACTCAGGTAAGCTTCAGGTGAGTATTATGTGATTGAATGGGTTGTAATTGCATTGGTATGCATACATTTATTTAGAGCTCATCATGGCTGCACCTTGATATTAGTGCTCCCGCCCAGGACAAGGGCCAGCCTTCACGTGATCGTTCATCTCCCGCACCACATGCTCACCTTGGATCCAAGTCTGGTGCCAGCCTGTCGTACATACCACAATATGTGGTTCCAACTCGTAGGTGACCTGCGATTTATTACGCAGCCTTCACGTGATCATAACACTTAAGCGTACATATTTATACCCAGCCTGTCGTACAAGTCACATTAAGTGACTCCGACTCGTGTGCTAGCCTAGATTGATGAGCTATAGATCCAGTCGTACAGGTCACGTTAGGCGACTCCGATTGGTATGTCAGATCAGACTGATTTCACACCTGGCTTACATTTATTATTGCTGAGATATTATGACATGGCATGTTTCTGTTTTTACTGCACCTGTGCATTCATTTTTCGTACCTACGTATTATTATTTTCTGGAAACTATACAGGTTTTACAGCTAGGGGTTACAACGTTTTCAAAAGGTTTTTACTAAAACTTTATTTTCAGGCCCACTTACCCTTATTTTTCGCCCCTCCAGGTTTGAGCTGCTGAACGTTTGTATCGACGAGGATTCTTGGTGAATCTCAGTATAGGTGGCTACCTCTGAGGGTATGATCCTTACCCACACTACTGTACTTTACTTATGCTCTGACGTCGCGTGTGAAATGGGTCATTCCCGCTCACCAGCGCACTCTTATACTTAGGCACTTTTAGGTTTAAATTTATTCACATTTTCCACATCACTATACTTTATGGCTTCGTCACCTTCCAGGTGTTGGCTAGCACAGCTCGATTCGGAGTCCTAGTGGACATTCCAGGTCGGGGTGTGTCACTGGCTAGCTTTATCAGCTTATGTTTGTGAGGCAAAAAGGAGATGACTTGGTTGTTTAATCAAGTTAATAATTTGATTACAACAATCCATTGTGGCTACATATTAACTGTTATTTAACTGAATTTGGTTTTCTCAAGATTCAAGATTATGTTCACTTCACTTCGTGGCGAATTAGAGAAGTTTGATCGACTATAAGGCAACGTGGGATTCTATTAAATTTTAGTTCTGGCTCTCACTCTCACTTTCTCTTAATTTCTCTTTTATAGAACAACATTGTTAATTGTCTTCATATGTTCAGATTGATCAAAAGAAGGAATAATTTATATTGAATTTTGTTTTTCTTGATCAGATGCATATGTTCAGATTGACGAATTATTTCATAAATTTTCTTTCATTCTTTGTATTTAAAATAGTGAATGACAACCACTATTGTTCATGGACTTTAGGTAGGAACTTGTGTTACATCCCACACCGACCAACGGAGAGGGGGTGATGTGCCTTATATGTACATGCTCCCCTTCATATAACACGAGGCCTTTCGGGAACTCACTGGCTTCAGATTCCATCGGAACTCTGAAGTTAAGCGAGTTCGAGCGAGAGCATTCCTAGGATGGGTGACCCACTAAGAAGTTATCGTGTGAGTTCCCAGAAACAAAACCGTGAGGGCGTGGCCCAAAGCGGACAATATCGTGCTACGACAGAGCTAGACTGGAATGGAATGTGATAGAATGGTATTAGAGCCACTCTGCCGTTCGGTGCGGATGTGCCGACGAGGATGTCGAGCCCCTAAGGGGGTGGATTGTTAGATCCCACACCGACCAACAGAGAGGGGGTGATGTGTTTTATATGTACATGCTCCCCTCCATATAGCACGAGGCATTTTGAGAACTTACTGACTTCGGATTCCATTGGATCTCCGAAGTTAAGTGAGTTTGGTCGAGAGCATTCCTAAGATGGGTGACCCACTGGGAAGTTCTCGTGTGAGTTCCCAGAAACAAAACCGTGAGGGTGTGGCCCAAAGTGGACAATATTGTGCTACGGTGGAGCCGGACTGGGATGTGACAACTTGCATCCAAAATCTCATGTTGTTTGACAATTGCATGAATAACATTTAAATCATTACTTTACGCAAAATGAAAACGAAAAACATGACAATTTTTAAGGACGTGCATGGTAAAGAAAAAGTTTCTCTTTGCACAATACATTTAAAATATATGTTGACAATTACAATGAAAAATAAAAAAAAATAAAAAAAAACTAACACAAGACACGCCCGTGATGCAAAAATGTCACGTGCGTGCGGAGAGGCTAGTTATAAAATGGATATAGAAAAATTAATAGGGAAAATTAGAATCGTTACAGTTTTTCTATATCATTTAAATTAAAGGAAAACTAATGAAAAGAGTTTGAAAACTTTGAGTTTTAACGATAAGGACAAAATAAAGGGTAAATTGAATAGTACCAGGATTGACTTTTTAGTGTAAAAATGTGGTTTTTCATTAAAGTGAACAGTACCGTGGGCTTTTCGTTAAAACTCCCTTAAATTAAGCGTCTGTGCCTTTTTAAAATTTGATTAAAGTGCTTTGACCAATAGACACCCTTATTTTTTTAAATTAAAAAAATATTTGAATGTATCATTTTATCTGCATGAAGCACTTTTCTTATTTAGTGGAGATATTAGTAATTAAACTATGTTTTCTCTTTTTCCAAATATGTTTTTTCGATCACAGTTTTTTTTTGTTATGCAAACATTTAATATATTTTTTTTTCCAAATGGGTTTTTTTTTTTTTTTTTTTTCAAATAGTGGTGATCAACATAAAAGCTCCGTGTGATTTTTTCAATTTTTTGTGAAATTATATTTTTTTTTTGCTTACAATACGTTACGTATATATTATCTGCGAGTACGTTTGAATTTATAAAAATCATTAATTAGTACGTTTATTTGCAATTTTGGTACGTTTGATTTGATACACATTGTTAATATTGATACATTATTTTTATTTTGTACACATTGTGTATTGGTACGTTTATATTATTCTCAATCCTGTTTTTACTTAACGTACTAAAAGAAAAACTTATTTCAATATGATTGATTTTGAGGGCTTTAAAAATATTTTAAACCATTTTGAAAAGAAAATATCTTAATCGTAAATAATTATTGTTAAATTGTAGAATTATTGTGAAAATAAATTGAATCTAACCAACTTTTTTTTATTCAACACGATCATAAGCCTTCGCCATATCCAACTTCATAGCCACCGACACCTCATCCCCATCACCATGTTGATTAAGAGAATGAAGTATCTCATGTACTACCAAAACATTATCATGAATCTACCTCCTAACCACAAAACGCCGATTGATTCACACTAATAATATGCAGTATAGCTAACTTCATACGGTTCGTAAGAATCTTTGCTATTACCTTATAAACCACATTACATAATGAAATCGGTCGTTACTGAATCATATTCTGTGGGCTAGGGACTTTCGGAATAAGAATCAAATGAGTATGATTTAGTTTTTTCAAGAGTTTCCCTTAAAACCAGAATGCCTTCACCATCTCCACAATATCACGACAAACCACATCCCAATACTCATGATAAAAACTCCCCGTGAATCCATCTGGCCCTGGAGACTTATCAGGTGGAATTTGGAACATTGCTTGCCGTACCTCCTCATCCCTTATCAGTTGCAACAATCTTCTCTTATCCTCACCAGATATCTGAGCCTCAACACAATCCGCTATCTCCTCTAACCAACTTTTTTTTTTTTTTTTTTTTACAATTATCTCTAACGAGAGTGTAATCAAAATGTTAGATTATAAGAAATTTGTTACAATATAATGTGCATATAATACCAAAGTTATGATAAAAAAAAAGTTTGATCAAATCACTAAAAAATATGAATGTTTGATATAAAAAATTCAAAATTGAGGTGCCAAATAAAAGATCCCAAATTAATATTTGGGTAACGGAGATTACAATACAAGAACACGCATCTATCTGCTCAGCATCTAGTGTCTATTATCCTTCCTCGTTATTCTCACCTACATCAAATTTTCTGTCCATATAAGGGGAAGAACCGTTGATCCTCCGCCCAAGTAACTTCCAACTCCAACCGATTTCTGCGGAAACCAAAACCAAAACCAAAAAAAATGACAATCTCTTTGCAATCTCCGCCGTCCTCAGCCGTCTCCTCCTCGTTCCAGGTAAACTCCACACTCTCTCTCTGCTTTCTCTCTAGACTCTCAGATTTTCTTACTGCTAGCTGACTAACTACTGTACGAACTGTAAAATTAAATCACGGCAGGGGACGAGGCTGAGGTTCTCCAATGGATCCCCACCTTCCAATTTACACTTCACCTTGCAGCGATCCTTTCCTCTCATTCGCGCTTCCACTCTCGACGCCGGTTAGTCTCGCTCACTGCTCTCACTCCTCAACTTTCCATTTTCTTTTGTTGTTGAATTAATTGGATTTTCAGGTTCAACCACTGAATTGGATGCCGTTTCTAGCTACAGCGAGATCGTTCCTGACACCGTGATTTTCGATGACTTCGAGAGGTCTGTAATTATTGTTATTTTTTTAAAAAAAAACGGGCGATATCATTTATATTAAAGGGGGTGGGAGAGTGGGCTAAGCCTCACAATGGATTAGTAATAATATGGTTTAAATTCCCCTTTGGCGAGAATTGAACCTAATAATCTGGTTTTGTCTTTGGCGAGAATCGACCCCAAGACCTCAAGTGAAGAGGAATACCACTAGACCGCATACTAAGTGGCTTCGAGAGGTCTATAATTAATTTTAGGTTTTCGTATAAGCTTTCCTTAAATGAAAAAGAAGTGGAATTTGAAAATTCGATGATCATGCTGTATAAATTATGAATTGGATATTTTGTTGAATTGATGATAATGTCGTTTCGAATTGATCATACATAACCATTATCCTTCGCAAGATAAATTACATGAATGATTTTCTTCTTTTGATTTTTATGTTTTTGAATATTTTGGCTTTTTACTGATTGTTTGTCAATAGGTTTCCTCCAACTGCTGCAACTGTGAGCTCTTCTCTACTCTTGGGTATATGTAGCCTCCCCGATACTATCTTTAGAGTAAGCATTTAATTGGAAAATTAGAAAACTTCAAGTTACTTTTTAATGCTAATATGGGAAGACGTGTCGTATATTCTGATTTGTTTTTCTTTGGTGTAGAATGCCGTGGATATGGCGCTGGCAGATTCGGAGTGTAATCTGCATGAAAACTCCGACGTGAGATTGTCATGTTTCTTCAACAAGGTTGGTTTTCTCCATCTTATTCATTAGTATGCATATGCCTTGTTAGATTGATCATAGGGTTTTAAATTTAGTTCTGGGTGTGTAGGCTTTAGTGAATGTTGGTGGTGATTTGGCAAAACTAGTTCCTGGCCGTGTGTCTACTGAGGTGGATGCTCGTCTTGCTTATGACACGCATGGAATTATCAGAAAGGTAATCCCTTCTTCCTGGTGGTTCAATCTATTATTTTCGACTAACACATTATTGGGAAATTAATCATATTGCTTAATTAATTGCGGATGTTCAATTATAATTTTTTGGTTTCTATCTTAACTGTGTATGCATTCAGCTCATTCTTAGTTGTTTTTAGAGCAGCTATATGACTTGTTAATGATAATGGTTGGTGTAATGTTTTGCATTGAAGTTTCAGAACTTCTATAAAATGTATAGATTTGATAGTTTTTAATGAGATGACTTTTTCATTGCAAACCACTGTTTTCCTGAAAACAAACTTTTCTAGTAATTAGAGGCTAAAATGTGTGAGAAGAATGCGATACTGAAATTTTGTTGCATTTTCTTACGGTTGTGCACTTAGTTACTTTAAGTGCCAATGTTTTCTTTGCTTATTATCCAAAGGCATATCCTTTCTACCATGACATCATTATGCTATTTTCTATCTTTTTGTTGCAGTCTGTTACAATTGGTATGTATATATGCAGGTGCATGACTTGCTGAAGTTGTACAATCAAGTTAATGTTCCTCCTGAGCGTTTGCTGTTCAAAATTCCTTCAACTTGGCAAGTGAGTGTTAGATAAAATTATACGTGTAGTGAATATTCTGTGTTGACTGGATACAATAAGGCCATGATTGTTTTGCATCATTTTGTTTCATTGGTTGTTGGGTTTATGTACAGGGAATAGAGGCTTCAAGATTACTGGAATCTGAGGGCATACAGACACATTTGACATTTGTGTACAGGTAAGCTTCTTACAATTAATTGGTGTAAGCTTGATAAACCTGTTTGAAACAATTGATTGTATTATGCAGAGGAATACATGATCTTACTATGGTTCATATATGCTTGAAAAACCGGTTTGAAATATGATGTTTGATGTTGCCCCAACTTCTATAAGGGCCTGAGTTTTACGTTTTAGCGGAGATAATTATTCATGCTACCCCTCCTTCCCTTTCTCCCTCTCCCTCTTCCTCTTTGGTCGGGAGACAATATAGCTTGCTTATGTGTTGAAAATGGTTCCGGAACCATGATCTGGGTGATATCTAGAGGAGCCATTATTGGTATTATGTGGATGACATGTTTTCTTGTTGTGGAAAATGCATGAATGTCAATCTATAATCCTGTAGCAGAAGCTATTAGGTTTTGATGGTGAAAAAAAATAAAATCAGAATGCTGCTTTGTGATTTTTATCATGTGAGGTTTATTAAAATACGGAAGCCGACTTTGCCATGACCCTTGCTCGTAGAAGACACACCACACCATGGCCTTCTAAGATGAATTCAATTTTAATTCTTGTGTTTGTTGATGGTTTGGTCTTTTTCTTCAGCTTTGCTCAAGCTGCAGCTGCAGCCCAAGCTGGCGCTTCTGTTATCCAGATTTTTGTTGGTCGTCTTAGGGTAATGTTCTGCCACATTGTATAATGGAATTTTTTTAAATTCAACTTCAGTTTATTTAAGTTTCTAAAGGTCAAATTTGTCATTCAGGATTGGTCTCGCAACCATTCTGGTGACCCTGAGATAGAAGCTGCTCTCAAAAGAGGGGAGGATCCTGGGTTAGCCTTGGTAAGTTGGAAAGTTCTCATCTTGTGGTTTTTTTATATTTTATTTTATTTTAAAAAAACTATAGTATGAATTTTGATTTTTGACCTCTATATGATTACCAAATATAAACTGGTAGTTTTTGCTTTTCAATTTAAAGTTTCATATCCCAAAATCTGAAAACCAGTTAGTAATGAGCTTAAAGAATTTGTTCAAAGACCAATGAGACAGAACACTGTTGGATGCATTCCTCTGCTAGCGGGTCTTCGGCCCATCACTGATTGAAACAGGTTGATGGTAGCTCAATCACAAGATATTGAGTCACTGAAGCTTAGTTCCCAGGCTCGCTTTCCCCATCACTGATTGAAGTCGTCTAGATGCTTTAATTTCTGGCTATGCCGTGAATTACTCATGTGACAGTGGAGCTTTGATTGATATAGGAAGATATTGAGTATAAACTGTTCCTATATAATAATAAGATGCTTTCTGGTTTTGCAGGTCACAAAGGCATATAACTACATTCACAAAAATGGACATAAATCAAAGTTGATGGCAGCAGCAGTTCGTAATAAGCAGGATCTATTCAGTCTCTTGGGGTAATTTATATCATTCACCTTTTAATTTTGTATTTTTTATATAGCTATGAATTCTTACAAAAATTAGGGTATGAACTTCCTGCTCATGTTGTCTGTTATGTGTTCAGGGTTGACTACATCATTGCACCGCTGAAGATATTGCAATCACTCAAAGAATCCATCAGTACCCCTGAAGATAAGTACTCTTTCATCAGGAGGCTATCTCCACAAACGGCTGCCACCTACAAGTTCAATGAAGAAGAGGTAACTTTCTTCCTGTGCTCAGTTTATTTATTCAGCATCAGGAGTTTCTCATTCTAAATTGTTGGTTGGGGGGTAGTGCACGAAGAAATGAAATGAATTTTACAAGGTTCCTCTATAATATACGTGAAGCAAAAGTGAATCAGGTTAATAGGTTCACCTGCGTGTTGTGTGTAGTGCTGCTGCCTGTTGGTAGTGGTAAACTTATGAGTGGCTCTATTTCCTTGAGAAGTGGATGCTGTGTGCAAAACTACTAAATATTTTGTTGGAACCTCTTTTCTTCTTGAGCGGTTAGTTTTAATAAACCTTGCCAATTGGTGATGAGAATGCATAGTTACCTATGACAGTATCTTAATGTTTTAAAGTCTTGCATTTTGGAAACAAAGCTCTACAGCTCGGACGTTATTATAACTACTAGAAATACAATGAACTCGGACATGGAATTCCTCTGAACCTCTAGAATCACCAATGTATGGCTGCACACCCACCATCATCATCTTTCCCATATATTGGAATGTCACTATTGTGGACACAATTTTCCTACTTCAATTTGAGGCTTGATTTTGAACCCGTCTGGACCATGAGAAGTGTAAAGTGGAGTAATCTTTGGCTTTGGTGGGAGGAATCGGCACGTGTGTGTTGTCCTTGGTGATTCTCTGTGAGCTTGATAAAGAACACAATACAAGGGGTTTCTTTTTGGGTGTTTTGTGTTTGGTTTGGGTAGAGGGCTTTTCTGGCTTTAAGTTTTCCTTCTTTCCCTCATGAAGTTCTTCTCTCTTATTTTCCCCCTTCTTTCTCTCTTTGGCTTGTACTTCTTGGTACCCTTCCTCTTGGTTTTCTTGCAAAAGAATAACCACAAAGGTTGTATTTCACAAATTATTTTTGATCACGCGTTGTTGTTTTGATTTGAAGGAGGACAGTTGTGTCCACAACTCTATTGCTTTGATAGTCGGTGCTTCTTTGGTAGGCTTCTTCGTGTATTTGTCCATTTTATGTTCGAAAACCTTGTCTTTTCAAAAGTTGGTGATACAATATTTCTTCCCGCTATGGATGGCAATGCTCAACTACATGTCATGAGCACGAGTGGCTAGCTCTTCAAAGGTCTGGGGCTTATTCCCTTAGAGGATGCAGAGTAATCCCCAGTGCATACCTTGCATGCACATCTCAACTGCTGACACTTAAGAAGACACATGTTTGCAACTAATGCGTAACGAATACCATCGTTTGATGTAATCCATGACCAGTTCATCCTCTCATTGTTTCATATTCGCAAGCTCCATCATGGTACGGCGAGTGCTATAGAAGCAGGATCTAGATTTGGGCTCCAACCTGTTGAATGCATTCCTTTCCAAGGAACAGGTAAATTGTTTTACAAGAAGGTCACCTTCTGTCCTAGCATTGTTACTAGTTTTGATGAAATGAGCAATATGTTGTTTTGGGTTGCCATTTCCGTCGAATTGCATGAACTTTGGAGGCTGGTGTCCTATCGGAAACCACAAGCTATCCATCCTCCTCGTGTAATGCATGGTATTCATCAGAGTATCCTGAGAGGGAGCCCCGTACTGAGCCCTAGTTGTGTTTGTATTCATGTCTTAAAAATTGCTTGAACTTTGGAGGCTGGTGTCCTATCGGAAACCACAAGCTATCTATCCTCCTCATGTAATGCATGGTATACATCAGACTATCCTGAGAGGGAGTCCCGTACAGAGCCCTAATGGTGTTTGTATTCATGTCTTGAAGTTGTTGGACATATAAGGAACCCGTTGAGGCAGGCTCGAACTTAACTTTAATTTCTTGCTAGGTTTAGTTTCTTGATGTGATCTGTATGTCTTTTTCAGAGTCATGTAGTACTGGATTCAGAGTCATGACACACTTCTCTGGTTCTTGACTATATTCTCCAGTTTTTAGCAATTCTAGCTTTTTCCTAAATGAGGTGATCTGTATGTCTTTTTCCTTGAGCATATTTGCTAATTTGGCAATCACCTACTTCTTTGCTAATTTGGCAATCACCTACTTCTTCTTGGCTGGTTGTTCTTCAACAGAAATGACTCCTGTCAACATAAACTGCATAGCCATAGAATCTGAACCTCCCATTGATACCAAGGGTATCACGGGAAACTCACTAATTTGATCATCAGTAAGTGATCCATGGTACGACCCTGTGCTTAATTCATTGTCTGGAAGTGGTGAGAGTGATCGCTCTGGTCATCAGTAAGTGATCCATGGTACGACCCTGTGCTTAATTCATTGTCTGGAAGTGGTGAGAGTGATCGCTCTGGTCATCAGTAAGTGATCCATGGTACGACCCTGTGCTTAATTCATTGTCTGGAAGTGGTGAGAGTGATCGTTCCCTTGAGTTCTTTAAACCCTTCTTATTTTCATGGGAACTCATCAATGTTTTAAAGAACTCGCCTCGGGGCGCGCCTAGGGCGCCCTTGAGGCTGGGCGGTGAGGCAAACGCCTCAGTTTTGCTGGAGTAGGCGAAATGCTTCGCCGGAGACGCCGAGACGGCGGAGGCGCGCCTCAAGGCGTCCAGGCGCCTTGTCTGCCCTTTTTTTTTTTGTTTTTTAAACCATACAAACCCAAAACGATGCCGTTTGGGTAAGAATTTTCAGTTTTATACATCCTCTTCATAAACCATACCTTCGATTCTTCGCCTTCTTCTTCTTCTCCCGCGCGCCAGAAGCCCAGAACCACGCCGCCGCCGCAGCTCGGAGCAGCCCAGCCGCCGTCACCCCAGCACTGTCACCCCAGCGCCGTCAGCAAGATCCCAAAGATTAGGGTTTGGGTTTCTGAAATTCTGATATAAGGGTTTCTGATTTAGTTTTCTGGGGAAGTAGGCCTCTGCGTGCGTGCTGCCTTGTTTTTTCTTTTTTTTGTTTTTTTTTTATAATCTGCTTGCTTTATTGTTTTTGTTTGTAGACATGTGGCTATAGTTGGGGTTTGGGCTGCATGCAGACCACTGGGCTTATTTTTTGTTTTTTAACATGACTACTTGAGCTCTTTTTACAATCCGATTTTTTTATATTTTATTCTTATACACAAGAAATTTTATTTTAGTGCCATGTTAATACTTCTGACCCATGTTTTTCAGTATTTATATAGTATTATTTTACATAGTATTATTTTTATACAATTATATTAGAGAATAGATGTTTATTTTACATAGTATTATTTTTATACAATTATATGTATAATATATAAAACATATATATAAAAAAAAATTAAATCCCGTGAGGCTTCGCCTCACGCCTCACGCCTCACGCCTAGGCCGGGCTTCGCCTCGGACGCCTCGCCCACGCCTTACGCTTTTAATACATTGGAACTCATCCAATTCTTTCCAAGGGCATGCCTATTTGCCCCCAAGAAAGCTAGATCGATGACTGGTCCATGCTTTTGGTGCATGCTTTGTGACTTAAGGTGGAAGTGGCGAGGAGTTGACATGTTGAGTTGAGGATAACACCGGTAGAGTCTAGGCTTGTGGTGGAAGCACTCGTGTTCCTGTCCTTGGTTGCGGGAATGGCTCGACTTTTTTGGGAAGCCATTGATTTTAGCGGATTGTTTAGCTCTTTTAAATGGAGAAAAAGATGAGAGATAGAGATGTCCCACCAGGCGTGCCAAAACGATTTTCTTGCTTCAAATCAAACAGGAACATGTGCATAAAAATAATTTTTGAGCTACAACCTCTGCGGTTTATTCTTTAAAAAAGAGTACTCCCGTAATTGATTCAAGGGTGGCTAGACTTGACCTTGAGCATGTCAGGACCCCAAGAAGTGCCAAGTGGTGAGTAATCTTTTGCTCTGGTGTTGAAGGAATTATCATGTGTGTGTGATGTTTGGTGATTCTCTTCACGTTTTTGGCTTCTACTTCTTGGTTTCCTTCCTCATGGTGTGTGTGCCGCATGCTTTCTGCTTTCACGTAGGAGGTTATTCTCCTCGATTGGATTGCTTAGGCTTAAACCAGGTCACATGAACGTGTTTTTTGTTATAGCGTGAATAAGAAGTTTCTCATACTTTCATTAATAATTCCTCAAGGCTCAACCAAATAGTGATTCTGTTTTTAGAATTTAAGTTCTGGAAAGGGTTTAGACTAATCTATATAGTTAGATGTCTGTCTAATTGTTACTGGTTCAACCTGATAGACCTCTCCGGTGGAAAATATAATTTGAACAGACTAACAAAGTGCGTTTCATTTTATGTTTAATAACTAATCTTTTCCTTGTGTTCAGCTTATCAAGTGGGATCAATTAAGCTTTGCATCAGCTGTGGGACCTGCAGCCGTGGAACTTCTTGCCAGCGGACTGGACGGTTATGCTAATCAAGCTAATCGAGTCGAGGAGTTGTTTGAGAAGATTTGGCCACCTCCAAATGTATGAAGACAAGTGCTTTCTTCTGTTGGTAAGGGGATCTTGCCTTTCGTGGAATAAGAGGGAAATACCGGTTTTGCTTTCGTTTCTCCTTTCCCTTTCTCTTTTCCTCTCTTGTACTGTTTTACTTTTATCCCGAAAACACTTGATCCCACCAAAAAAGACTTTTATTTGATCATAAAAATGCGAAGTAAAATCATAAACACATGAGATGATAATGCCAATGAAAGTTACACCCCCGTTCCCTTTTCATAAATGCTGGTAAATATTGTTATACACGTGAATGAACCTAGCCTCCGCAACGCGAGGGGAGGAGATGGATGGATTTAGTACATTTTGCAGGTCGTTTAGTTGTCGACCTTCAATGTTTCGATACATTTTGCCAACATTGCAATATTTTGCTCCATAGGACCAATGGTGTAGATAAAAATGAAAACAAATATTTGCTTAAATGGTCACCTATACTCTCTTTTTGGTTACATTAAATAGTAGTTTCTACCATTTAATTTGATACCAATGGGAGGAGTAAAAGATTCGTGTTTGATGTTAACGATAATTCCATACCTTTTTTTTTTCTTATACACTCTTGTTTAATTTTATTCATTGTTTTCGTTTGATTTATTTAATTCAATGACAAAAATAAATAAGATTGTGTCGGAGGTTAAAAACGGAGTGTGAATTTAACTCCCTTTTTAAAATTAACTCATACCTTTTCTCTCCTCTTACACTCTTGTTTAATTCAATGACAAAAATAAATAAGATTGTGTCGGAGGTTAAAAACGAAGTGCGAGTGTAACTCCCTTTTAAAAATAACTCATAACTTTTCTCTCCTCTTACACTCTTGTTTTGTTAGTTGATTCCGTTTGATTTATTTTAAACGAAATAAGATACCCCAAAACTTATAAATGAGTATAAATACGTAAGTGTACATAATCCCTTAGTTATATAATTAATAGGGTTGAAATATCCCACATCGACAGTATTTCTGAGAAAAGAAGAGTTTAAATATCATAATCTCACTCCAACTAATTATTATTTGTTAGTTGGGCTTTCGAAAAGATTGGCATTAGGCATTTAAAAAAGGCATTAGTTCTGAAGGATTGTGATTTGCTGAGCTTTTGAAAAGATTGGCGTTAGTCTTCGCGTACCAATGAAGATTGTCTTCTTGGCAAACTCATGATTTCACATCATGAGTTTGAGGACGGCGCAGGTGGGGAGGGGGGAATGTATTTTAGGAATATGATTTATTTTCTAGTATTGTTCCTTTGTAATCTTATAAATACCTCCTTATGTAGATGAATAAAGTACTGAAGTTGTATTTGAGAATTGAGAATTCTAAATTTATATTAAACTCTTTATTTTCAACTTTTGGTACTAGAGCTAGGGAGTGGGCAAGTACTTCCACGTGATGGGTGGGTCCCAATGGTTGGCACGATGATGGTTGGTCCCTTGGCTCCGAGTGTAGGGTGAGTCCTATTGGCTCCACGTGGTTGTCAATATGTGGATCTCTCACGTGTGACCCACTAATTAGGTCCCAAGTGAGGGGTCGTGTTGAAATATCCCACATAGACCATATCCCTGATAAAAGAAGAGTTCAAATATCCTAACTTTACTCCAACTAATACCAAGCTCTTTTACTATAAACCTCACACCTGTCGAATTGTGCAGGTGATAATTACCAAGTTCGGGACAATATCAGTAGTGTTGGTAGTGGGTATTCGACTCGTCTCTTTGATAATTCTACAAATAGTTGAACAAATGCCATAAGTGTAGGATTTGAACTAATTTGTCACATCCCGGCCCGAGCCCCCACCACATCCCGGGCTCGATTCCACCGTAGTACGATATTGTCCGCTTTGGGCCCCGACCACGCCCTCACGGTTTTTTTTTTTTTTTTTTTTTTTTTTCTGGGAACTCACGCAAGAACTTCCTAGTGGGTCACCCATCATGGGATTGCTCTTGAGCGAACTTGCTTAACTTCGGAGTTCCGATGGAATCCGAAGCCAGCGAGCTCCCAAAAGGCCTCGTGCTAGGTAGAGATGAGAATATACATATAAGGCTTACAGGATCCACACCCCTGGGCGATGTGGGATCTTACAATCCACCCCCTTAGGGGCCCGACGTCCTCGTTGGCACACTTCCAGCCCGTAACACGATATTGTCCGCTTTGGGCCCGACCACGCCCTTACGGTTTTGTTTCTGAGAACTCACGCGAGCAGAACTTCCGAAGCCAGTGAGCTCCCAAAAGGCCTCGTGCTAGGTAAAGATGAGAATATACATATAAGGCTTACATGATCCACACCCCTTGGCGATGTGGGATCTTACAAATTAGTCCGAGACCTTAATAAGTTTAATTCTACCGTAGAAAATGTGTTGGTTATTTATTTTATTTATTAAAGATTCAAAACTTTATTTATTATTATTGAAAAAAATAAATATGAAGAGTCATATCTATTAGAGAAGTCATGCCTTTTATTAAGTGTTGTGTAGAGTTTTATAAATAGAGAACTTCTCAGACAGAACAAATCCGTTAAAAAGATTTCCTTTCTCTTCCCATTATATGTATTTCGTATTATCCTCCTATTTATCTTCATCAATCATCATCAATGGACAATTGATCACTACTTGGCACCCCGTCTGCCATAATCATGTTTATGGATTAGACACTGTGAGATTCAAGGGTTGTATCTTTGAGTTGTAGATAACTGTTATAACCGGTACGTAGGAAGACGTCTACGACTTTAGGACAGAGACAGCACGCCTTTCTTGATATCACATGCCAGATTAATCCTTTTTCTATTTCCTGTTTTGTTTATTGATATATGTGTTTGAAGCATATGAGTTTATCTAATTAAGTGAATTTACATGTGTTCTGTGGTCAGCATTATTAATATTATCCTACAATATGATCTCTCTCTCTACTTCTGTAGCTCCCTTGCTTGAACACCATTTGCTCGTTCGTCGTGCTCGCTTCGCGGTCCATTCTACCGTATGCGACTTATTGGTTGGGGAAAGCCCATCTTTCTTGTAATTTGCTCTGTGCTTTCCTTTTGCCAGCGGTAGTGGGAATTCTCCCGTTCCCTGGTCAAAGACTCGGTTGGATAATAGTTGCTTTATGCTGTTCGGAAAGACCAGGAAGTGGTTGGCGTCATTTTCCAGTTCCTTGGGGAATGTATATCATTTTGCCTTGTGGCCTTTAATGAAATATATCTACTTTTAGTTTGAAATCTCCTGTGGGCCGGGTTTGTTGGGTTCAGACTTCATGTTGGTGTAGTGAAATTCTTTGATATTATCTATCTGTATTATAGTATTATATACTCTTTTTTTAATTATTCTATTCTATATTGTTCTGTATTTTATATGCATTACAGATTAATTGTATTTTATCATAACCATATCATATGACTTTTTATGATAATCTATCCCAAATTAATTGTTGTCTACGTGTATCATTGATTTTTTTTTATTAATCTACTTCTACCATAGGTTTTGTTTTAGGGAGCTTTAATAAAAAGGGCTTGAACTAAGTTTATTTTAACCAAAAACCATCCTATAACTTTTTTTAACTAAAAACCATCCCAGAACAAGGTAAAACCCACCAAACCAACAGACAGCTCGACCACCAGCCAGTCACTCATGGGCTCTCCTTTGGCCCTCATCCTCCTCCTCCTCCTCTTCGTCTCGCTGAGTACTACAACTTTCCTTTTTGAATCACCCTATTTCGTTGAGTATTGAAGAAGTTATATCTATTTGAATCTTACCCAGTTTCCGGCGACCTCCGAGGCTTTCGAGGCATTTTCCGACCAAACCACAACGAGTTAGCCATCGTGCAAGATACCATTCTCTTCGTCTCTTCGAGAACTACGATTTTCGTTTTTGAATCACTCGATTTCGTTGAGTATTGACAAAGTTATGAGCGTTTAAAGTTTGTCCAACCCAGTTTCCGGCGACCTCCGAGGCTTTCGAGGCGTTTTCCGGCCAAACTACAACGAGTTAGCTATCGTGCAAGGTACCATTCTCTTCGTCTCTGGGAGAACTACAATTTTCGTTTTTGAATCACTTGATTTCATTGAGTATTGACAAAGTTATGAGCGTTTAAAGTTTGTCCAACTTTCCGGCAGAAATCCGGCCTTCCCTTCCGTTTAGCTCCGGCGAGCAGCAACCACACCAAGCCCTTTGGGCCATGCACAAACAAACACTGTATCTGGAAAGAAAATGAATAACACTGTCGCTGGAAAAACATAACATTGTCGCTGGAAAAAATAACACTGTCGCTGGAAAAATAACACTGTCGCTGGAAAAACAACACTGTCGCTGGAAAAACTAACACTGTCGCTGGAAAAAATAACATTGTCGCTGGAAAAACTAACACTGTCGCTGGAAAAAAAAAACACTGTTGTTGGAAAAACTAACAATATCGCTGGAAAAAATAACACTGTCGCTGGAAATAAACTAACAGTGCAGTGACTCAAATTCCAGAAACAGTGACTTAGATTCCAGAAACAGTGTTACTTAAAATCCAGAAACAGTGACTTAAATTCCAGAAACAGTGACTTAACTTATAACATGGTTTTTGATTAAACAAAACTTATAACATGGTTTTTTATTAAACAAAACTTATAACATGGTTTTTTATTAAAACTAAAACTTATAACATGGTTTTTTATTAAAACTAAAACTTATAACATGGTTTTTTATTAAACAAAACTTATAACATGGTTTTTTATTAAAACTAAAACTTTTCAAGCCCTTTTCATTAATTTTCCTTTTGTTTTATAGTCTACCTATAACACATGTTAATTGTATATGTTTTTTTTTCCTTTACCACAAATTAATTATATTGTGTGCCTACATCACAAGTTCGCACAATTTGTTAAGCTTATCATATTTGTTGTATACTGTTGGAACCAAATTCGTGCACCTCCGTGAGCAGTGGCTGAGCGCAAATCCGAGTAAATCTGAGCAATCTGCAAAACAGTGAACAACCGTGAGCAAGTTTACAACTGCATGAGGGAGGGGGGAGAAGCCAAAGGCTCTCCGATAGTCAACTTAGCGTATGATTTTAGACTCAAGCAATAGGCAAGAGAATTCAAGTGTTTAGATTGCGTTACTATAGATGAACCCTAGATATTGCATCCTTTTAGGAGTTGTGATTACTTGCGGGGCAAACCAATCCTAGGTTGTAGGAACTCAAAGACTTATAGGATCTGATTGTGTCCATATTCGGATCAAATTGCGTGTCTTGCAGAATAAGCATAGTCATTGTAATACCCTGAAAAATTTAAGTACATGAGTTGATATTCATAATTATGAATATGTGGAGAAAATCGAAAAATAAATAGATTTATGATTATGAAAAATTTAATTGAGAAATTTTAAAATTTTATTACTGGAAATTATTATAATTTACGTCGTAAAATGTATCGATAAGTGAAAATGATGAAAATGCTCCTAGTTGACTAAACGTAATTTTACGAGGACGTATTTTATCCTCATATATTTTATAGTAGTTCTTGACATATTTGGATAGAGGACGATTCCACGAGCGCGTAGGCGAAAACCGTTCGTGAAACGGAGTTATAACGAATGAGATATTAATGTTTAAAGTCGAGGACAAAATGGTCAATTGATCATTTTCTAGAAGGCTCCAGATTTTTGGAGCAAAATCTGGGAAGCCACGTGTGTGGTCAAGATTGAAGGAAGAAGAGGTGTGGACAGTTGAGATGGAAAGAAGAAGAGAGAAATGAGGGAGAGGTGAGGCCCAATCAGAAAAAAGGAGGAGGGGGACTGACCAATGAGAAGGAAGGGATGGGAGAGAAAGGAGGGAAGGAAGGTGTAGCCAACCCGGACCCTAAACCATTTACAGTTGAGACCTGGTTTCCGCAACCTTTCCAACGCCCTTCATGGTGTTTTTCTAGTGAACCACCTCGATCCACCACTTGCATACAGCTCGGCGACCTTCCAGCTTGTATCTCCACCCAAATTTCATGGGTTTTGGTTCTCGTTTCACCAAGAACGAGCTCGTCAGGTTTCCGATATACACGACGGCGATTCTGCCAATCCTAAAGAAAATTTCGTCGACGACCACCATGGATTGACTCCTCTTGAACCCATGAACAAGTTCCAAACCTTGGTTGGTGCGGCGGAGCACTGGAGAAGTCAAATCAAAGGCCACCTTTTTTAGGGTTTCCGGTGGGTTCGAGGGAAATTGGGGCTTTTCTCGGCCAAATTGGCCTTGGTCACAAGTATGAAACTTGCTCCACTCATCGAGATCTTCATTCTTGTAAAATTTGGTAATTTTTCGAGTTAGTCGGAAAAATGGGTTTCCTTTCGCCGGAAACCACCACCGGCGGCGACGCGTGGCCAGTGGGCCGACGCTGCCTTTCCATGCAAATTTTGATATTTTAAGTCCGTAATTGGTACCCAATTGATGTGATTCAATTATGAAAGCTAGTGTTGAATATTCCCGTTACTAGAATATTTTCGGAATTGGATAAAAGAATGAATGGTGAACTACGAGAGACTTGATCCCGCTCAAGGGTACGTAGGCAGTCTAACATGGGTTAGATGCAACCTTAAATAATCGAGATTAATATTTTGTTGGGAATTTGTTTTAAGAAAAGAGATTTGGTGATTAATTTGAAAATTTAACCTTACGTTTTTTGTACGTAAATTTTGGTAATAGATTTTGTGAGTGATTAAGAAATTTAATTAAAGAATTATGATTAACAATAGTTAGTTAAACAAGAGTTTAATTTTGGTCTATCACCGAAATTAGTTTCCAAAATAAAATTTTCGGGTCGTGGTGTTACAGTCTTCAAGCAGAGTCACTAGGACTCCACCTAGTGCCATGGAATAGAGTGATGGTAGCACCGCTACTTCGTTTGATACAGTTTCGCTTAGAGCTGGTGAGCCCATGACCGGACTTTTAAGACAATTGTATTTGGATCAGACTTACTCCGGCCTTGAAAAATCACAATCTCACATATACAAAATTTAAAAATGTTATTTTATTAGAAAGTAGGTAGCTTAAGGAATTTAAATATAATTTTACCTTTACTATAGGGGCCAAACAGGCATAATAAGAAATCAAATGGAACTAGACTCATTTTGAAAACAACTCGAGCGTTTTGGACTTGGATCTAAATGACCTTTTATTTGTCATTTAGTATTACTCATTTTCATTTGTAAGTGAGAGGTCTTAGGTTCAATACTCGCCAAAGGCGAATTTGAACCACATTATTGCTAGCTCATTGTGAGGTTAAGCCCATCCTCCTTCCCTTATGTGTAGATAATATCGTTTGTTAACAAAAAAAAAGACCCTTTATTTAATTCAATGACCAAAAATAAACAAGATGTGTGAAATTTAGATCCTTTTCAAAAATAAATCTATATACTCTTACCTTTTTTTTATACAAATATATTTACATTAAGGGATGAGGAAATAAACTGGTTTCGAATTGTCATTCACGAGATTCAACCTTAATAAGATTTATCACTTTTTTTTTGGTAATTAGTAAGACTTATCACTTAAGAGTGAAGAGGAATATCACTAAACAGTAGTACTAAGTGACATTATGAGAGTGAGATCTGTCAAACTCGAGCAGGTTTAGAATTTAGGAGTTGTTTGGTAAATTTTTTTTGGATCAAATTTTTCGTTTTTAAAACTAATAAGTATTAAGTAATTTAGCTACATTCATCATTATTCTAACAAGAAATTGAATTCAAAAAGGATACCAAACATGCCGTTAATATTTTGGTTTAAATAGTTTGTACCATGTGCGGGATGCGGCATAATAAGAAATAATGATAACTGAGTAAGAAGATTCCTTGTGATAGAACAATTAAAGCGAGCCAAAATAATTATAGTTTTATTCAATTTAGTTCAAGAGCACATTTTTTATTATAAAACTAAGGGCCGATTTGAAACTGTTTTTTAAAACGGCTGAAAGTGTTTTTAGTGAAAATGTTTGGAATCAATTTTTAGTAAAATGACAAGTGAATTATAAAAAAAACACTTTATTGTTTCATATCAAAAATACATAATTGATGCTTATTGTAAGAAGAAACAGAAGAGGAACAAAAGAGTGGGAGGTGCTAGCTCGAGTTTGTCAAAACTGGCCCTATATAACTGCTCCAATTATCCAAAGGGATCTACCCTACAGAGTGATTTTGTCGACTGCATTATTGAATGTTAAAGGTTGGTGTTTATTTTCCAAAAAAAAAAACAAAAAAAAGGTTGGTGTTTTAGAATTAATTGTATAGCTCGTTAGGTATTCCTGAACAAATATCAAGTTTTTAATTGTAGAAGTTGGAAGTAGAAAATCGATTAGCCGTGAAGAAATTTATCCTTCGCATAAGAGATAAGTTTATTCATAATTAATCATTTTTCAACTTTCAATTTGAACAAAATGTGAAAGTGATTTTTTTCTCTTAATATGCAATGAATTTAATGAATTATCCAATCATTTTAGTCCTGTACACCAAACAAGGGAGTAGGATTCTCTCATTCTTTTTTTTCTTCCCTTCTCTCCCCTTCTATTTGAACGGTCACGGTTAAGTTACGTTAATATCTTATATTAATTTTTTTTATAGAAAGAGAAAGACAAAATAAAAAATATAAGAGGAATGAATGAAAGGGTATAGAAAAAGAAGAAAAGAGAATCCTAGTCTCCAAACAAGACCTAAAATTCCTCCAAACTATTATTCCTGTTTCTCAATTTTCTTGGAGTCAACTGCATGTGGACGCTGCAAGATCTATCATATCGGCATTCAGCATATGGGTTTGGCATGTGGCAACATGGAGAACCAACAGAATAATCATCTTGCGTGAAAGGGTTTTATTTTATGCGCAATAATGATCATTATTTGTGGGAAACAAAACATTTTAATGGCTCAATGACCCGAAGCTGAGTCATCATGTTGTCCAATAATTTAATGGATATGGTAGCTGTCATGTCACCGTCTAAATCTGAATCAGCCGGACTAACACATCAACACCTATCCATGTTAACAGGAACTGCTCAAGGAGGTCTTTGGAGCTTACAAACCAATGGTAAATTAGATGTGTCTCAATCGTTAACTTTAATTCACCTTCCTAAACCAGTAAATAATATGATCATTCTCATAATTTAACTGTTATTTACACTCTGAAATAAGTGCGTGACAACTTTTTTGAAGTTAGAACTACATCACGCTTTGTTGTTTGGGATGTTGAACTTCTACTCTCTCTAATTTGGCTTATATTCATAGCTTAAACAAAATACGCAAAATGTACAAGGAATTTACCAAGAACTTACCAATTTCTCGTTGCTGTTATACGTAATGCAAAAGACATATATTAAGTTTAAACTTCCACTTTGATTTGGGTGATATATATGTACTTGCATGAGGAATTGAGTCTTGAAATTCTCATAACACGCATTAACAAGTAACGAGAATTCTCTTCTCTAAACACGTTTTGACCAGAAATAAAAACTCTCCTAAAAACATGCTTTCACGAGAATCGAGTCTTGGAAGCCTTTGGATGTCATAAAATTCTGTGACTGAACAAGCACTGAACCTCAACAGATTTACCACGTGGATTACTGCTACATCACGTTTATTATAGCCCTAATTGGTTAAACGACCAAAAAGCCTTTTGCATTGTGAAACAAAATAACAAAACTCAAACATTATTGTCACTTCCTAATACTATTACAAGTGATATTCATCTTCATTTGTAAGTAAAAAATTTTAGATTCGATTCTCGTTAAATACCCTTCACCATATTATTGTCACTTACTAGTACAGTCTAATGATATTCACCACATTATTGCAGTCTAGTGATATTCATCTTTATTGTCACTTATTATTACAGTCTAGTGATATTCATCACATTATTGCTAGTTCATTATGAGGTTTAGCCTCTTCCTGACCCCTTAGACCATCTCCAACCCTTTTTAGCCCAGAAAATTTAGAGCATGTTTGGTACTCTACTTGAATCCAACTTTTTAAACTCAAAAACAATTTTCAAGTTTTAGGTCTTAAAAACTTGTTTGGTATGACTATTTTCAAAAACTAAACTCAAGGCCAACTCAAAAATATAGTCTATTCTTTAAAAACACAAAAAGTGAGTTTTTAGAGTTTTTAGAGTTTTTAAACTTAAGCTCACTCATTTCTTTTCTCTCCCTCCTCCCCTCTCACTCCAAATCTCTCTCTCTCTCTCTCTCTCTCTCTCTCTCTCTCGCCCTTCTCTTTCTTTTTTTTTACCTTTTTCGTCTCTCCTCCAATCCGCTCTCTTCATTTTCTCGGTTCTTTTTATCACTCCTCTTCCTCTCTATCTCCTCCGATCCTCTCACTTATTTCTCTTTCCTCCAATCATCTCTTACTTTCTTTCCTCCTCTATCCTCTTTCTCTCTCAACCCCCTCTTTTTTTATCTCTTTGTCCAGTTTAAGTTGTAAGATTTAGAATTTTTAAATCGCATACCAAACAAGTTTTTGAATCTTAAAGAAAATTGTTTTCAAGAAAAATTCTTAAGAAATGTTTTGAGAAATTATAAAAAAATTTAAATAGGATACCAAACAAGTCCTTAGCTTTTAACCTAGAAACAACTTTTCTACTCTAACCCTTCTGGCCTAAAATTTTAGCCCTAGATTATTAAATAATGAACTTAGGCTAATTTTTTTCTTAAATTAACTTTCAAAAAATTATGTAGACTATCGTAAATCAATTTTATGAACATTTTAATCTAAAAATATTTAAATTCCGATAAATATTGAAAAATCACTAAATTGATACATGAAACTCATGAAACACTATGGAAGAATATGAAAATCATGATAGAGATGTATATACACAAAATACATGAAACACATATGAAGCACATACAAAATACATGTGAAGGATATACAAAACACATGTGAAGCACATACACCTGAAGGACATACAAAACACATGATAGAGATAAAGCACACACAAAACACATGTGAAACACATGACACACACATGACACATACCAAATTACATACAAAACACATGAAACACAAACCTACACACATGAAACTGAAACCTTCAATCATCCTCCATATAAACATAGGTTGAATATCAAACCATCACACAACATATTCACCAATCTTTCAACTTTCAAAGTATTTTTGTTTCCTAAAAATCCTCAATATCTCATCAATGGGTGATAGAAGAAGGCGTAGCAAGGCAATGCAGATGGCACAATACCAAGCAAGCCTTGACAATGCGGATGCAAAAATGATCAACATAGAAGCCGAGTTTGCAAACTCGCTTATGCAATATGAGCACCATGCCGAATCTAGCTATCGTGGTTCTGTCACGAGGCGTTCATTTGTGCAGTGTGATAGAGAAGAGTGTCATGACTGAATGATGAAAGATTATTTCATCGAGTGTCCAAGATATTCTGCTCAAGATTCTCGGAGGCGGTTTCGGATGAGGAGAGAGCTTTTTGAAAGTATCTTGAACGCAGTTGTCAATCATGACCACTACTTTGCAAGAAAGATAGATGTCGTAGGCCGACAAAGTCTATCACCTCATCAGAATCTCACATCTGCATTTTTGAAGCTAGCTAATAGGTGCTCTGCAGACTCAACTGACGATTATTGCCGACTTGCGGAGACTACTGCTATTGAGAATCTGAAGCGCTTCCGTAAGGCAATTGAAGCCATATATGGAGCCACATACCTCCGCAAGCCAAATCGTGAAGATTTGAAGATGCTTCTATGCAAGGCAGACAAAAGAGGCTTCCCTGGCATGATAGGAAGTCTCGATTGTATGCATTGGGAGTGGAAAAATTGTCCTAGTGCTTAGGTTGGCCAATTCAAGGGTCTTCATAACAAGCCAACCATCGTGCTCGAGGTTGTGGCTTCTTACGACATATGGATTTGGCATGCATTCTTCGACGCTCTTGGATCAAACAATGATATCAACATTCTTTGGTCTTATCCTCTGTTCGATGATGTTGTTAATGGATGGGCACCAGAATATCGGTACAAGGTAAATGGTAATAGGTATGAGCTAGGTTACTACCTAACTGGTGATATTTATCCTAGTTGGTTTATCTTTGTCAAAAGAAGTTCTTCTCATCCCGATTGTGCGAAGAAGAAATTATTTTTGCAGAGGCAAGAGCCTTACAGGAAAGATGTGGAGAGAACATTAGAAATCCTAAAAGCTCGATGGGCCATTGTTAGAGGGGTTGCACGATTGTGGCATACCGAAGACCTCAATTCAATCATGATGACGTGCATAATTTTGCACAACATGATTGTGGAATATGAGTACATCGAAATTGAAGAAGATTCAGATGAAGATGTGGATGATGACCAACCAACACATGCGAGAGCTATGGCAAGAGATGTAGAATATCTCGCTGCAACCACCTATGAGACCTGATAGGATAGGGTCACATTGAGTGAGTATATGAGAAGTTTAAATAGAATTCAAGCTCCTCAAGGTCATGACACACTCCGCAAAGATTTGGTTGAGCATATAAGGCGCCGAGAAGGTGAACGTTGATGATGTTGGTGTATTAATGTGTTCTTGTGTTAATTTTAAGTGTGCCATGTTGTTATTTTATGTAATAATTTTAAGTGTACTATGTTGGTATTTTCTAGTAATAAATTGAAGTGTTTTCTTGTGCAAAGTCTTTTATCTAGTACGTTATCAAAATTATTGAATGCGTTTGAATTATTGAAGGCATCTATGTTACATCAAAGTGTGCAATAATAAGTACAATATTTATTGAAGGCATCTAGATTAATAGAAACACTAATTAATAAGCCATAAATTTAATACACACGACAATTAATAAAGTACTTAAACTTAATACAAATGACAATTCATAAACCACATAAACCACATAAACTTAATACAATAGATAATTCATAAACTACATAAACTTAATAATGATATCCACCATCTTGACTTGGTGGTGGACTTGATGGTGAACTTGGGATATAGCATTGAGGTGATTCATCATCTTGAAATATACTCCTTGTGGCATACTTTCAAAATTTCCTTTTGCTTACCACGTATGAACTTCTTCCTCTCTGGAGTGTGTTTGTCGAGATCCTCCATCATGAAATTAATTTCGAACCTCTCTTGCTCCCTATCCCCTTCTTCCTTCATGGCCAAACGCATTCGGGCCGCTTCTTCTTGCCGAGAGCAATGGCTTTCGGACAATCTTGCAAATCTGGTAGCAATGTGTCCACTCATCGGCTCTTGGGACTTCCCTTTTCTCTTTGCTTCCTTTTGCTTATCTCTTCCTGGGGGCCTTGCAATAGAAGAAGTTGGGGTTATTTCATCGACACCTTCATCTCCATCATTTGTCGGTGCAGCTTCATGTTGAAATAATCTTCCCCATTGTTGGTCTGCATCGATTGCCCACCTCGGACAATCCTTGAGGATGTCCCAAGCATGATGCAACTTAAAAGGTTGATTTTTGGTGTTACTCTTGTCTTGTAAATTGCCATTGCTTTGTCACCCTATGCAACAAATACATAAAAACAATTGGTTGCAAAATAATATTTTGTACATGACAAATAAAATGTCAACAAAAAAAACTCACAATTTATGCGGCGCTTCTTCCACTAGCCATGTCAGCCATGGCTCTCTCCAAGCTTCCCTTCCATAAAGTGCATGCTTTGTTGATAGTCTTCCACCGATCGTAAACACCACCACCTTCCCTCCCGCCGCCGTTGCAGTTTTCATGGAACTTTTCAATGATTTTATCCCACAAAATCTTTTTATTTTGATTCGTGCCAACTACATCATCTTCGCTAATAGAAACCCATGCCAAGCATAAAGCAACATCTTCCTCACAGGTCCAATTACGACCTCTAATATGCTTTCTTGCCATCTAGAAAAATTTGGAAATGGGAAGAAATGGTAGAAAGAAAAATTGGAAGAATTGTAGGAGAAAAGTGAGTTTTGTGTGAATATTTGAACAAATACATAGGTATTTATAGAGTTTTTGGGTGAATTTTGAGTTAAATAATTTTTTTTAATTATTTTAGCCGTTGGATTTAAATTTGGGCCGTTAGATTTTTTTTTTTACCGTTAGATTTTATTATATTCGATCTCAGCCGTTGGATTTATCAAATATATAAATATAAAAAAAAGTTTGAATCTAGGCCGTTGGATCAACCAACGTCATGTTGATTCCATTCGTCGGATCAATAGAGCCGTTGGACAAGCCAACGTGGGTGGGGCCTAGTCGGGCTGATAGCTTGCGCGTTGCGCTCGTCTGGCAAGTGGGTGGGGAGTGTATGGGGCCCGCGCCGATTCCTGGGCTAATTGTTTGGGCCGAATTTGGCTTTTGCCTTTTAGCCCAAACGTTTAGGTTGGGTTGGGTAGAGTTTTTTGTTGGGGGGAGGGAATAAATGGGAAAATTTAGCTTTTAGTCCAGGATTGGGTTTGGTCTTCGTGTAGATAATATCATTTACTAGAAAGAAAAAAAAAACTCAAATATTATTAAATTAAAAACAGTAGAATTAGAACAAACACCCACGAGACTCGCTTCAAACTCTGTTGTCCTCTTCTTTAGCAGAAAAGAGAAAACTCTCTTTGTCCACTTGTTTTCATGCATGTATGCATATATATATAATCAAACACACCACATGAACGTGCACTTTGTCAGAAAAACTCATCAGCACTCGGATGAACCAAGTTTACCAATTTGAATGAACTAAACCCAATTCATTTTCTAGACAAATATATCAAAAATTCAAGTTTAGGTCGCAATCCCTGCATGGCAGACCCTAGACCCTTTCTTCCATCGGATCCCGATGCCCTGCCATACACCTACACTCCTCTCCCGAATCCGGACGAAGCTTCGGAAATCCGAAAGAGGCAGTTTAAGGAGCTCCTAGCAGTTTTTTCTGGGTTGCTGATGCTTTCTTTGTTGGTGGTCATTATTAGTAGTGGCAACAATTCTGATTCTCATGCAAATAAAAATGAGCCAGTGTTTTTGGCTAAAGAGCCTTATACAACAAGGCCCGCCAAACTGCGCCCGGTTTCCCGGGGCGTAGCAGCCGGAGTGTCCGAGAAGTCGAATCGGTTGGCCGATGCTGTGGACGGGCCGGCATTTCCATGGAACAATAGCATGCTGTCATGGCAGAGAACTGCTTTCCATTTCCAGCCTGAGAAGAACTGGATGAATGGTACATATATTTTTTTTCTTTTTGTCTTTTTCTTTTGGTTGCAAATTGGATGATTTTGAGTGGACAAAAAGATTGGCTGATTTTTTTCTTTCTTATACTTTTAACTTTTGGTCCCTAAATGAGAATTATGAGATGGATTAAAATCAAAACACGTTGTTTTCATAAAGATGAACATTTACAATTGTCAATTGTTTCTCTATTCATTTGTGTTGCAAAAAGTGAAAGTTTACTTTTATTTTTGGCGCCTTTATTTATTATATTTTGGAGGAAGGACTTAGATGAACTGAGTATTCCGATGCAATAGCGTTCGAGTACAATAACACAATGCCATGTAGAGTTAGATTAACATGTGATATTGTTATTAGAATATGACACCATTGTAATAGTGTACTCGATCTATCTAATTTAACATGATTTTTTTTTTTTTTTTTGCAGTGCACACTTCCTTTACATAGTTTAGATTAATTTAATATAATTATTACATTGTTTGTAAAAATAAAACATGATTTTTGCAGTTGAAATAAGAATATTTTACATCAACATAGTCATAATTTTATCCTTTGGAACAATTCACATATTATTGATTAGTAATTGTTTTTTTCTTATACGACAATATTGACCGTGAGTCATACATTAAGTGAACAATGATCTACTAATAATTTGAAATCAAACTCGTTATTCATGAAAGTCAAATTTAGGACCTCTATTTAAAATTTATAAAGAAAACTTGATAGAAGTTTTCCCTTGCAAATGATTCTTGCTAGGATAGTTGTTGCGTGGGACTTAGTGTTTTTCTTCACCTTATTTTCAAATTAAATTATATTTAGTTTTTTATTGACTTCTACTTTCTTTTCATGGTTGGCCTTTTCAATTGCCAATGCTCTGACGGGTGATTTCTCTTCCGGCTGCTTCAGATCCAAATGGTAAGCAACCTTTAATTTTCTGTTTATTAAATCATTACCTGTTCATCTTGTATTCTTCTGCACCCTATCTGGAATAGTATAATCCGTAGTTAACTAGTTTAATCCATTTTGGATCTCATCAGGGCAGTTGATTAGAAAAGTAAGCATTGTTTTTCATCAAAATACAAAAATATAACCCTACTTTGTATGAAATATTTGACATGATCTTGTGGCTCCCTCTCCAACTTTTACAGTCAAACTTTGCCAACCCTACGCCACCCTTTAACTTTCCATGAATTTCACATGGAAAAAAAGGAAACATATTCAATCATTGACCATTTCAATCATAAAAGTTCTGGAGATCATGATTAATGGATAAGTTGACGCAAAATATTCTTCTATAGTTGGAAAATTTTGTACATCAGCCTACAGTTTGTTTTTTTTTTTTTTTGGAAACGCCTACAGTTTGTTTATCTAAAGTCTTTAACCTATTTTTCTATTCCTTGGACCATCTCCAACCCTTGGCCTAAAACCTAAATTTTTTAGCCCAAAAACAGCTTTTCTGCTCCAACCTTCTAGCCTAAAATTTTAGCCCCAAATTATTAAAGAATGAATTTAGGCTAGTTTTTTTTCTTAAATTAATTTTTTTTGAAAAAAAATAATTATGTAGACTATCGTAAATTAATTTTATGAACATTTTAATCTAAAAATATTTAAATTCCGATAAATATTGAAAAATCACTAAATCGATACGTGAAACTCATGAAACACTATGGAAGAATATGAAAATCATGATAGAGATGTATAAACACAAAATACATGAAACACACAAGGCACACAAAACACATGTGAAAGACATACAAAACACATGTGAAGCACATACACATGTGAATGACGTACAAAAGACATGATAGAGATAAAGCATACACAGAACACATGCGAAACACATGACACACATAAAACACATACCATTGGATTTAAATTTGGGCCGTTAGATCTTTTTTTTCAACATTAGATTTGATTATATTCGATCTAAACCGTTTGATTCAATAAATATATAAATATAAAACTAAAAAAAAAAAAAATTGAACATGGACCAACGGTCCAATTAAATCTGGCCATTGGATCACAAAAGTAGCCGTTAGGCTACCGACCGGCCTGACACACCAGGGGATACGCCCACGTGGGTGAGGTCCCGTTGGGATTCGACCTGGCACGTTGGGCAAGTGAGCGCTCAGCATGTGGCCTTCACATCCCACTATTCACTCTCACCGGTAGGCCCCACATCGATTTCTGGCCTAAAAAGGGGCCGGTATTTGGCCCTCTTTCGAGTTTTAGGTTTTAACTTGGGTTGGGTTGGATTTTTTTTTTTTTTGGGGGGGTGGGGGGGGGGGGGGGGGGGGGGGGGTAGGGAGGGGGAGAGGGGAAATTTGGGTTTTAGTCTAGAGTTGGAGAAGGTCTTAAAATTTTAACCACTCGAAGAGTCCTGGTTCAAAGCATTGCTCGATTGCTTTCTAAGTGGTTATATTCTTAATTAGTAACGAATAAAATAGAGGCTAAAAGTTCTAAATGTGTCAATAAAAACATTCCAATTTAACGAATTTCCCGTTATAGATTTTTGCAGCATCTAATTTTGTGACATGTAAATTAAACAGGTCCATTATTCTACAAAGGTTGGTACCACTTTTTCTACCAGTGGAATCCCAATGGTGCAGTATGGGGAGACATTGTATGGGGCCATGCACTGTCCAAGGACTTGATCCATTGGCTTCACCTCCCTGTAGCCATGGTGGCTGACCAGTGGTACGACATCAATGGAGTCTGGACTGGCTCAGCCACCATTCTCCCTGATGGAAAAATTGTCATGCTCTACACTGGCTCAACCAATGAATCGGTCCAAGTCCAAAACCTTGCATATCCTGCTGACCACAATGACCCTCTCCTCACCAAATGGGTCAAGTACTCCGGCAACCCGATTCTAGTCCCTCCCCCGGGCATCGGATACAAGGACTTCCGTGACCCGACAACCGCTTGGTACACGTCCCAAGGCAAATGGCGCATTGCTATTGGGTCCAAGCTTAACAAAACAGGCATATCCTTGGTTTATGATACCAAGGACTTCAAAACCTATGAGCAATTGAATGGGGTTCTTCATGCTGTCCCTGGGACTGGAATGTGGGAGTGTGTGGATTTTTATCCGGTGTCGAAAACCAGTGACAAAGGACTGGATACTTCGGTGAATGGGCCTGATGTGAAGCATGTGGTGAAGGCTAGTCTTGATGATGATAGGAATGATTACTATTCATTGGGGACCTATGAGGAGAAGATTGGCAAATGGGTTCCTGATAACCAAAAGATTGATGTTGGTATTGGAATTAGGTATGATTATGGCATTTTCTATGCCTCCAAGACTTTCTATGACCAAAACAAGGAGAGGAGAGTTTTGTGGGGTTGGATTGGAGAGTCTGATAGTGAAAATGCTGATATGCAGAAGGGATGGGCCTCCGTTCAGGTAAATTGGTTTCTTTTCTCTCCTCGATATTTACGGGAATTCACAGTATCTGGTACATTATTTAAATTATGTCGGTAATATGGATATCGATCAAGTATTAAAGTGTGTCAACAGAATAATATGATACAGTATTTTAGTACATGGTACCTAACATTCTTTTCTATTGGCGCCTGTATCTCTAGCTGGAGCTATAATGTTTCTGCGATAATTTAATGTAGGGAATTCCAAGGACAGTGGTGTTTGATAAGAAGACTGGAAGCAATCTACTGCAATGGCCAGTGGAGGAGGCCGAGAAATTGAGATTGAGCATTACGGACTTCGACAAGGTTGAGGTCAAGGCAGGCTCAGTGCTGCCGCTTCAAGTTGGCACAGCCACACAGGTTTGTGTTCCGTCCTTAATTAGACTTATGTTGATTAATATGGTAAAATTCCTTGAACGTTTGTTTAGTTTTAAAAGAAATGTTTGACAATGTAACAGTTGGACATTGTTGCTGAGTTCGAGTTGGACAAGAAGGTTTTGGAGAGCGTAGCTGAATCTACTGAGGTGTTCAGTTGCAACACCAGCGCTGGAGCTTCCCATCGTGGTGCTTTAGGACCCTTTGGTCTTCTTGTTCTTGCAGATGAGATCCTCTCAGAGCAGACTCCTGTCTACTTTTACGTAGCCAAAGGACCTGGTGGCAATTTTGATACTTTCTTCTGCGACGATCAAACAAGGTAGATTTTTCATCACAAATGTTCTCTTCGTAGATTGTGAGTCTGGACAATTGATCAGGTTAATTATATGTTAAATGGATTATGGACTGTCGAGATTCACAGCCTGTCAACATAAGCTTCTGTCTAACAACATATATAAGTTTTTCGTTAACTTGTTATATACTACATAGAACTAAAGATGACTTTTTCTGTTATATAGGTCTTCTGTGGCTAATGATGTTAAGAAAAAAGTTAGTGGCAGCTATGTTCCAGTTCTAAAAGATGAAAAATTATCAGTGAGGATTCTGGTTGACCATTCGATCGTCGAAAGCTTTGCTCAAGGTGGAAGAACAACCATCACATCTAGGGTTTACCCAACCAAGGCAATTTATGGGGCTGCTAGGCTATTTTTGTTCAACAATGCTACCGAGACCAGTGTTACTGCCTCCCTCAAAGTATGGCAGATGAACTCTGCATTTATCCGCCCGTACCATCCGGACGAAACGAGCAACGCAAGCTTAAACCTTGTTACCTACATCAAATTCATTGTCACATTCTTTATTTTTTTTACTTTATCTTTTCTTCGATAGGGAAGGTAATTGATTTATTGGAAATAATATATCTGAGACATGCATTTTTTTAAGGGGCGAATTTTAATACCAGTTTCTACAATTGAACATTGACACAATTCTACTTCTAGTCTAGCTTATAGTAATAATATTGCTTGTAATAATAAAAAAAATACATACGAAATTCTTAGCTAAAAAGAATGTACGTACCGTACAAGAATAACTAAATTGTAGAACAATCAAATGATCTTGAACAAGTAAATGGCTTTCTAACTTGTTCTCATGAAGAGAAGGTCCAAAAGCTGTTTTTTGTTTTTTTTTTAACAAACGATATTATCTACACTAATAAGGGGGGGAATTGGCTAAGCCTCACAATGAGTTAGCAATAATACGGTTCAAATTTACTTTTGGCGAGAATCAAATCTAAGACCTCTCACTTACAAATAAATAGGAATACTTCTAAACCGTAGTACTAAGTGGCAGGTACAAAAACCCTTGAACAAGTAATAACAATTTAAATAGAATATAAAAGAGAAACCCCTTGATTAATATAGCATCTGACTCTCTTGATTGGAAAAGGCTCGTCCGTCCTCGTGTCTAAGTCTTTGCTGACTCCACGAAAATCTTGAAACCGAATTATTCATCTCCAAACCAAAAGATACTTGGAGAATGCATTGAACTTTCCGATTTGGTAACCCACTATTTCTTCGCATATATTTTTATTTGATTTATTCATTTTATTTTCGACAACTCAACAGGATTATTGGACTTGGCCTGTGATTTTATTGCCAACTCCAATCATCTCTTATTATGATGAGGTTTTTCTGCACTACTTTTTACCTTTTGCACTTTTTTTATTTTTTATCGTTAAATCATATTAATATCCGGTTAATTTTACTAATTTTCTAAAAAATGACGTGTCTTACGTGGTATTTACAAATGGCTGATTCTCTAACAGCTTAAGCAATTTTGGGGTCAATAACTGTCTAAACACGGTATTGAGCTTTCTTTATACAAACTATAAGTTTTTTTTTTGTTTTTTTTTTTTTTTTTTTGTTGAGATTTTTAGGGTAATTGGTTGTATAAGTTGATAATTTTCTAGTTTGATATGGGCTACTTGAACTGCGGCCCATATACAATCAAAGCCCAGGACTCCGAGACATGAGAGCCCAACTTAAAAGTGGGTTCTGAAGCTTGATGGGCGCATGGTCCATGAGTGAGGAAACTAAATGCCTGCCGTGTTATTGATTTTTATTTTTTATTTTTTTATTTATGGAAATGTATATTTATTGACAGATTCTTTAAGGAAAGGATCCGTATTTTTTTCAAACAATAGGGACTAGTTGAGGGGCTCACACTATATCAAACTTTAACAATTCAAACTGTCTATTTTGAAGTTGCACCTTATAAATTATCTTTGCAAAATATTAACCAAATCGGAAATAGTTGAGATATCTAATTGAGTTAAAAAAAAATTGACAAACAATGTGTTCTAAGAAATATTGAACTTTGACACTTAGTATTACGGTCTAGTAGTATTCTCTTCACGTGTAAGTTCGGTTTTAGGTTGATTCTTTCCAAAGACGAATTTAAACCAGATTATTGTTAGCCCATTGTGAGGCTAAGCTCACCCTCCTCCCCATTGGGGTAAATAATATTGTTTGTTCCAAAAAAAAAAAAAAATTAAAGAAACTTTATCGCCACAATTAAATGGGAAAATGCTTTTGATTGAACTGAAGTTTTGTATAGATGATCTATGAATTGATATTTACAAAATAGATGGTTCGGAGTATTGAAGTTTGATGTGGAATGGATCCCATAATAATCCCTAATTTTCGAAAAAATGGAGATCCCTCCCTTTAGTGTGACAGCCCGTCCCGAACATTGTATATTATTTTTCCTCGAGGATGTGAATGGACGGAACTACCCTTGTACGTTGGTTGCGTTTGTGTTGTTGGGCTAAGTTAAAGGCCCAAAGTTATATTTTTTTTGGGACCAATTATTGTTCTTCCAATTTAGTGGGAACCTTTTAGGTTAGTGTTAGGTTTTATTAGAGTTTAGTTAGTTAGGTTAGTGTAGTGGACCAATGAGAACTAGCCTCTAGTTTGGTTACCCATTGAGGGCACGGGTACAACACACTCACACACAACAAAATCTTTTCTCTCTCTCTCTCTCTCTCTCTCTCTCTCTCTCTCTCACTGCAACTCGTATGGACGAGACCAAACCAAACCATTTCTTCACAGATCGAACTTCTAATGACCACCATTAGATTCCTTGCGAGCCTCTGAGTACAACCATACCCTTGGTTGTACGCGATGCCTTCGAAAACTCCTAAAACCCGAGGGTTCCGTCGAGGGTACAGAGACCCCGAATCGATCATCGAGGTTTCACACCGTTTTGAGGCTCAAAAATGTATCTACTCATCTTCCTTAGTGTTTTGGGTTGTCTTTAGTTAAGTTTTAACGTGTGAAAACCTAGGAAACCGAACCTCCGAAGTGTTCACTATTCACCAACTTTTAAACGTGTAGGTTTCTTCGATTTTCAAGACCATAGTGAGCTTTAGGACGTCCTCACGATGCTCAGAGTACAACGTTGAGGTGTTTTGGACGTCGGAAAGCTTGAAAGTAAGAAGTTGCAGAGGTGGCCGGAATTTCAAGCTTTCTCCGGCGAGATGTCGTGGGTTTTAGGACCAAACTCAGGTATACTTTTGTTCTACTCGTCGAGAGCTTTCATTTGGTACAAATTTCGTAGAAAATGGTGCAAAAACAAAGAAGTTATAGGGTTTAGAACTTTTTCCAGAAACCGACGAACAATCACCGGCGTCCGGCGACTCGTCGGAGAAGAAGACGAATATTCAGTCAAGTTTGACGGAATATTCCTAATGGCAGTGAACGGCGTCAGTTAGTTTAGACGAAATATTCTATATTTTTTACGAAATATTCCCTAACTCTGTTAGAGTTCCGTCCCCCTGTGCCAGGCACTTGCCGCGCGTGGGTGGCGCTTTTGGCCGTGCCTTGGCAGACGCGTGGCAGCGCGTGGGTGGTCGGAAAAGTTTTCTAAAAATATGGGGTTGTTCCTGAGGTTGAGTAGATCACTTTGGTATATTCAAACACCCCAATTGAGCAATGTATGAGAAGTTATTACCTAATGTTTGTTAGGTGCTTTAAAAATAACGTTTATATAGTTGTTTCGCATATAGGTGAGACGTACACGGAGGAAGAGCGTAACCAGGCGAGACTCGGGGGTTACGACCCTTCCACATACCAGTGAGTGGGCATTTATTTTGTATATATCTGTATATGCATCGTGTTTTCCCAGAAAATGTATTTAAGTAGTTTTATTCATTAAATTGCCATCATGCATTATAATTATGTTAGAATGGCATTCTAAATTCAATTATGCTATCATTGGTGCTGTGCACGCTCAGGTAAGTTCCAGGTAAGGTTATGTGGTTAAGGTTAGGATGTACGGTTATGGTTTTGCCTAATGACATAGTATTGTCGTACAGACCACTATAGGTGGTTCCGACACATTCATTCTTGTCGTACAGACCATTAGCTATGGTTCCGACATAATATCGTCGTACAAACCACTATAGGTGGTTCCGACTCGTGTGCAGATATGTCAGATGGGCTATAGGTTCAGCCGTACAGGCCACCTTAGGTGGATCCGGCTGACACATATTCATTTATTGTTAGTGCATTCTCTTTCATACGAGCATTCATTATCAAATTCGATTATATTGTTGGTATCTTGTATGGCATCATACCTTAGCGTTGATTTGAGACTTGTTTTTTAGTTATACATATATCATTTTATATGTTCTATATTCTGGGAAAACTATACAGGTTTTACAGCGAGGGGTTAGAACTTTTGAGAAGTAAATGTTTTTGGAAAACCTTTGTTTTTTCCCACTTACGCTTTTGTTTTGCTCCCCTCCAGGTATTAGGTGAATTGGAAGTTGTGGTTCACGAGGTTCGGAAGGCGGTTCTGACAGACTTATCTAATGTAAAATTATTAGCCAACGAGGTTTAAATTTGTCGTACTGTGCTGGACTGTTCCTAGGCCACTTATGTTCTGATATTGTGTTGTGACACTTAACTCTCTACACTTGCACTTTCATGCTATTTCTTTAGTAAGTTCATAGGTTGGTTTTTTTATTTATTCATATTCTTATCTTCTTATCGCTTCTGCACTACTCACATGGCTACGTCACCCTCACGTGATGGCCAACACGTTGGGGTGTGTCAGTTTGGTATCAGAGCTTAGGTTTAATAGTCCAGCATATTTTGTGAGTATTATAATGATTTTAATGGATTTTGTCAGAACTATGCCGCCTCACAGAGATCCACAGCAGTCAGCTGAGTCTAGTTTCCCTAATATAGCTCAGTTAGGGGGAAGCTATAGCTAATGTCATTCAGTCTTCTTTTCGCCCTTCTCAGAGGACACCTCTAGAGACTGTTTATAACTTGAAGTTAATTAATTTTGAGGGTACTGAAGGACATGAAGGAGCTGAGCGTTGGCTCAACCACCTCGAGAAGACTTTCAAATTGATGCAAAGGCAAGGGAATCTCCCTACAGAAAGGTGGGTTGAGAATACTACTTGGTTTTTAGGCAAGGAGCCTGTATCTTGGTGGGCACAGGAGACTTATGGGATTCCACCAGAAGAAGCAGCTGATTGGGAACTGTTTAAGCAGCGGTTCCAGAAAAGATTTGTTACTCCTGAGTACGTAGATCGGAAGAAACAGGAGTTTACACATTTGAAGCAAAGGAAAATGACAGCTAATGAGTATTATCGGAGGTTTACTAATTTGTCCTGCTACTGTCCTGATATTGCTGCAAATCCTGCAGAGATGCTTCGTCGGTTTAAGTTGGGTACTAAAAAGAAATGGCGCTCTATGGCGACTACAACTCATTGTACCACTTATCAAGAGCTCTATGAGGTTCTGCTACGAGTGGAAGACTCAGAAAACATGCCAATGAGAGTGATGAGGATGAAGAAAAAGGTAGTATTCAGATGAAGAATGATAAAGGTAAAAGGCAATCATCGTAGGGACCTTGTAAGACGTAGAGTTTTAAGAGGAGTGGTATGAGTTCCAGTTCTTCCAGTGGAGGATGGAGTGCCACGGCACCCAGGAGAGGTGATAGATTTACTGGGGGTCCGAGATTTTTGAGGCAGAGAGATCCTAGCAGTACTGGTACTCCTTTGTGCCGTAGATGTAATAATCGGCATTTTGGAGAGTGTAGGCGAAGTAGCAGTGCGTGCTTCACATGTGGTCAGATAAGACATAAAGCTGCTCAGTGTCCTCAAAACCAGCAGAGGTCCCAGCTTGCTCTCTTACCACCTCCAGTTCCACTTCAGCAGATTCCAGGACCCAGTGGCTATACCAGACGGGTCGTGGAGGTACTTACCACTACCAAGGGGAGATGGCACCATTTTCAGCTGGGCAGTATCAATATCCTCAGGGCCCCTATTATCAGAGTGGTTATTCCCAGTATGCTGGTAGCTATACACCATATCCGCCTTATGCAGCAGGTGGATCATAAGAGTACCTTGGTGGACAGTCTCAGCCGATGGAGGTTGGTTCTAGTGGTGCTGGCTCTTCAAGGCAGCCTGGTCGGTCAGGCCAGGGACGTAATGCTCAGGGGCGTGGTGTTCACACTAACAGAGGTCGAGGACGACAGCAAGTGCAGGGACGGATCAACACCATTACTCTACAAGACGCCTGAACCATCCGAATTTGATAATGGGTACGTTAAATGTTCTTGGTCACTTTGCTAGAGTCTTAATTGATTGTGGAGCTACCCATTGTGTCATTTCTCATACTTTTGCTCAATTGGCTCAACCTTATTCTACACCCCTGGGGTATGAGCTAGAATTTTCCATGCCTAGAGGGGAAAAGTGTTATGTTAGCTGTGTATATCCATGTTGTCCTGTTTTGATAGAATATGTAGTTATGCCAGCTAACCTCCTCCCATTAGACCTTGCAGATTTTGATGTGATTTTGGGAGCAGATTGGTTACACTATAATCATGCTGATATCCACTGCTATGAGAAGATGGTTACCTTCCGTCGCCCAGGGTTACCTGGAGTTACGTTTGTGGGTGAAGGTAGTGGAGTGAGGCATGGTGTGATTTTTGCCATGAGAGCAAAGAAATTGTTAAACAAAGGGTGTCAGGGATACTTAGCTCACGTAGTACTGAATGACAATACTCCCAGTAGCGTGGAGGAAGTTCGAGTGGTCAGGCATTTTCTTGATGACTTGCCGGGGCTACCGCTAGATAGAGATGTGGAGTTTACCATTGATTTATTGCCGGGTACGGATCCTATATCTTTAACTCCATATAGAATGGCTCCTGCTGAGTTAAGAGAATTGAAAACTCAGTTGTAGGAATTAGTTGATAAAGGTTTCATTCAGCCTAGTATTTCACCCTGGGGAGCCCCAGTATTGTTTGTTCGAAAGAAAGACGGGACCTTGAAGTTATGCATTGATTATCAGCAGTTGAATCGGGTGACGATTAAAAACCATTATCCGTTGCCACGTATAGATGATTTGTTTGATCAACTTCGAGGTGCCTGTATATTCTCCAAAATTGATCTAAGGTCTGGCTACTACCAGTTGAAGATTAAAAGTGAGGATGTCCCTAAAACGGCATTTAGGACTCGTTATGGTCATTATGAGTTCCTTGTGATGCCTTTCGGGTTGACTAATGCACCTGCATTTTTTATGGGCTTAATGAACAAAGTATTCCAGTCATATCTATTAGACCCGGCAGTTTCTGACACGACACGATGACACGACACGAAAACGACACGAAAATAACGGGTTTCGGGTCATTATCGAGTGACCCGTTAAGAACCCGTTACACGTGGGTGTCCCGTTTCGACCCGTTAAGAAAAAAATTATTTTGATAATTTTAAAGTTTAATTACTAAAAAAATTATTATAAAATACAATAGCCATATTAATATATACAATATATTCTATATTAAATATATAGTTTTGTATTATTATTCTATATAAGTTTATAAAAAAAAAATTAGTCATTATTTATTTTTATTGTGAGAGTTCTTTATTATCATTACTAGGATAATAAATTTTACTTAACATGTTCTTGTCCAAAACTAAAATAAACTAGTATAGTATTTGTATGGGCAAGAACTAAGAAGACATACATACAAGTATGAAAAATGTGAAAGAATATATAAACACTTGCGATTCATCATTATTCCTCTACGAGTAGATAATGGTTACACTTACATTATTGTTTAGATTTTTAAAATCCTCCAAACCCTCATAAATAATGTTTTTTATTTGAGGGCAAAATTAATAAAATTAATAATAATTATTATAGAAGTGTAAAAAATGTAAAAAAAAAAAATCCAATCACTCATAATGACAAGCTTTACAACTTTTATGAAGGGGTCAGCTTCGAAATCCAACACTATAATCCATAAACCTTAAATTTATATTTAACCGTCGATTGTCATTTACGCTTTATTCTTGTTACTGAATTTCATTTTTTAAATTTTCTTTTTTGAAAACATGATCATCTGACAGATGTAAGAAGCTGAACGGTTCAGATCTTTGATATCACGTTTCGATATTTAAGGTTAACTGAAATATGAGTCGATGTCATATAGTTTGTAGAAACTTTATAAACATCAAGCAATATTTTCACTAATCGTAAAACTCTGAACATAATATCAACAATCCAAACCGTTCATCTTCTTGCACCCTCTACTAGATTATGTTTTCAAAAAACAAAATCTGAAAAAACAAAATTTGATGAGAAAAATGAAGTGTAAATGTAAACAATAATCAACGGTTAAATTTTGATCTATGATTTATATGATTATAGTGACGAATTTCGAAGTTAAGCTCTTCACGAAAGTTGTAAAGCTTGTTATTACGAGCGTTTATATATTTTTTCTATATTTTTTATACTTCTACATTGAAGGGTTTGATTGGAAGAAAATGTGCAAGATGTTCTAATGTTCCAATGTCCTTAATTTTACAAATCTTTTGAACATTATATTTTGTAATGTTCTAATGTTTTTTTTATTATGCTCTTATTTTGGATATGTAAATATACACTTAAAAGAAAAATCCGTTTTTATGTTTTGGATGTGACAATACTTAAAAAGAAAAATGAGTTTTCACTCAAAAAAAGTATTATGTTTTTTATTTAATTATTTATTGGTTTAAAATATATTTTCCTTAACGGATAACGGGTCGGGTCATATTACCCGTTAATATTATCGGGTCAATTTCGGGTCGGGTCATTTTACCTGTTTATTTTAACGGGTGTTACACGACACGACCCGTTAAGATATCGGGTATGACAAGAAAACGACACAAACACGGGAAACACGACACGAATGCCAGGTCTAATATCTAGACAGGTTCGTTATTGTCTTCATTGATGACATACTGGTATACTCTAGAACTAAAGAAGAGCATGTACGACATCTCACTTTGGTGTTGAAGAAATTAAGGGAGCATCGCCTTTATGCTAAGTTCAGTAAATGTCAATTTTGGTTAAATGAAGTGGCATTTTTGGGACATGTTATTTCAGCTTAAGGCATTCAGGTGGATCCCCAAAAAGTAGCAGCTGTGGAAAATTGGGAACAACCACGAACCGTCACTGAGGTAAGAAGTTTTCTTGGCCTAGCTGGCTATTACAAACGGTTTGTTCAAGATTTCTCAGTCTTAGCTTTGCCACTGATGAGATTGACAAGGAAGAATGTTAAGTTTGAGTGGGATGAGAATTGTGAGCAAAGTTTCCAGCAGCTTAAGTATTCTCACTCATGCACTTGTTTTAGCACTTCCGGATGACAGTGGTAATTTTGAAATCTATAGTGATGCTTCCTTAAATGGTCTGAGATGTGTTTTAATGTAGCATGGTAGGGTAATTGCTTATGCTTCAAGGCAGTTGAAACCGCATGAAATGAATTACCCTACTCATGATCTTGAGTTAGCTGCTGTCATCTTCGCTTTAAAGATTTGGAGGCATTACCTTTATGGTGAGGAATGTAAGATCTTTTCGGATCACAAGAGCCTTCAATACATTTTCACTCATAAAGATCTTAATCTTCGTCAACGACGGTGGGTAGAACTGTTGAGTGACTATGATTGCACGATTGACTATCACACAGGTCATGCAAATGTGGTTGTTGATGCACTCAGCAGAAAATCCCAAGGCCGAGTTAATGCCTTGTATGCTAGCCGTATTCCTCTTCTTGCTGATTTGAGGTCTACTGGAGTGAAATTGGCAGTGAAAGAAAAAGAAGAAGCGCTACTTGCCAGTTTTCAGGTTAGGCCTATTTTAATTGACCGCATTCTTGCTGCTCAATTGAATGACGAAGAAATTCAAGAATTAATTCATGCCAGAAATAAGGGGTCTTAGAATTCGGGAATCTGATGGTATGCTAATGCAAGAAAGTCGAATGTATGTGCCTAACAATGCAGAGTTAAAGAAAGAGATTCTTGATGAGGCGCACGTGTCGGCTTATGCTATGCATTTAGGAGGTACTAAGATGTATCATACCATCAGACCGTTCTATTATTGTCCAGGCATGAAAAGGGAAATTGCAGAGTATGTTAGTAGATGTGCAATTTGCCAACAGGTCAAAGCGGAAAGGAAGAATCCGTTTGGATTGATGCAGCCACTTCCTGTTCCTCAGTGGAAATGGGAAAATATTACCATGGATTTTGTGTATAAGCTTCCACGTACACAAAGTGGTTTTGACGGCATTTGGGTGATCGTTGATCGACTTACCAAGTCAGCACATTTCATTCCAGTGAGGGAGAAATATTCGCTAAATCGGTTAGCTGAGTTGTTCTTGATCAAGATTGTAAAGTATCACGGAGTGCTAGTGAGTATTATCTCGGATCGGGATCCCAGGTTCACTTCTAAGTTCTGGGTAGCATTCCAGGAAGCTCTTGGTGCAAAACTACTTTACAGCACAACATATCATCCTCGACAGATGGTCAGTTAGAGAGGATTATTCAGACATTAGAGGATATGTTACGAGCTTCAGTGCTGCAGTTCGGTGATGCTTGGCATAAGCGGTTGGATTTGATGGAGTTTGCCTATAATAACAGTTATCATTCGAGCATTCGTATGTCACCATTTGAGGCTTTATATGGTAGAGCTTGCCGTACACCTCTTTGTTGGTCAGAAGTTGGTGAATGAGCGTTGATGGGCCCTGAGATAGTAGAGGAGACTACTCAGAATGTTCAGGTAATTAAAGCTAACCTGAAAGCGGCCCAGGATCGTCAAAAGAGCCTAGCAAATAGGCACGCTACTGATCGAGTGTATAAGGTAGGTGATTGGGTGTATCTGAAGCTATCACCTTGGAAAGGTGTGGTAAGGTTCGGGAAAAAGGGTAAGCTGAGCCCTAGGTATATCGGACCGTACCAGATCACAGAGAGAGTTGGTGAAGTAGCGTACAGGCTTGAGTTACCTCCAGAGTTGGCTAGAGTGCACAATGTGTTTCATATTTCTATGCTTCGTCATTATGTCTCAGATCCTTCACATGGTATACCTCCTTAACCTTTAGAGATTAATCCAGACTTGACTTATGAGGAGGAGCCAGTGACAATCTTAGATTGGAAGGACAAAGTGCTGAGGAACAAGACAATTCGAATGGTAAAGGTCTTGTGGAGAAATCATACAGTAGAGGAAGCAACGTGGGAAACGGAAGACCGTATGAGAGATTTGTACCCACTTTTATTTTATGGATATTAGTGGTTGTTTTCATTGTTGTATTGTTATTGTGTGAAATTTCGAGGACGAAATTTTCTTAAGGGGGGAACTACCCTTGTATGTTGGTTGCGTTTGTGTTGTTGGGCTAAGTTAAAGGCCCAAAGTTATATTTTTTTTGGGACCAATTATTGTTCTTCCAATTTAGTGGGAACCTTTTAGGTTAGTGTTAGGTTTTAATAGATTTTAGTTAGTTAGGTTAGTGTAGTGGACCAATGAGAACTAGCCTCTAGTTTGGTTACCCATTGAGGGCACGGGTACAACACACTCACACACAACATAATCTTCTCTCTCTTTTCTTCCTCTCTCTCTCTCTCTCTCTCTCTCTCTCTCTCTCTCTCTCTCTCTCTGCAACTCGTAAGAACGAGACCAAACCAAACAATTTCTTCACAGATCAAACTTCTAATGACCACCATTACATTCCTTGCGAGCCTCTGAGTACAACCATACCCTTGGTTGTACTCGACACCTTTGACAACCCCTAGAACCCGAGGGCTTCGTCGAGGGTACAGTGACCCCGAATCGATCGTCGAGGTTTCACACCGTTTTGAGGCTCAAAACTGTATCTACTCATCTTCCTAAGTGTTTTGGGTTGTCTTTAGTTAAGTTTTAACGTGTGAAAACCCAGGAAAACCGAACCTTCGAAGTGTTCACTATTCACCAACTTTTGAACGTGTAGGTTTCTTCGATTTTCAAGACCATAGTGAGCTTTAGGACGTCCTCACGATGCTCGGAGTACAACGTTGAGGTGTTTTGGACGTCGGAAAGCTTGAAAGTAAGAAGTTGCAGAGGTGGCCGGAATTTTGAGCTTTCTCCGGCGAGACCCGTGGGTTTTAGGACCCAACTTAGGTATACTTTTGTTCTACTCGCCGAGAGCTTTCATTTGGTACAAATTTCGTAGAAAATGGTGCAAAAACGAAGAAGTTATAGGGTTTAGAACTTTTTCCAGAAACCGACAAACAGTCGCCGGCGTCCGGCGACTCTTCGGAGAAGAAGACGAATATTCCGTCAACTTTGACGGAATATTCCTAACGGCAGTCAACAACGTTAGTTAGTTTAGACGGAATATTCCGTATTTTTGACGGAATATTCCCTAACTCTGTTAGAGTTCCGTCCCCCTGTGCCAGGCACTTGCCGCGCGTGGGTGGCGCTTTTGGCAGTGCCTTGGCCGGAGCGTGGGTGGTCGGAAATTTTTTCTAAAAATATGGGGTTGTTCCTGAGGCTGAGTAGATCACTTTGGTATATTCAAACACCCCAATTAAGCAATGTATGAGAAGTTATTACCTAATGTTTGTTAGGTGCTTTAAAAATAACGTTTATATAGTTGTTTCGCATATAGATGAGACGTACGCGGAGGACGAGTGTAGCCAGGCAAGACTCAGGGGTTACGACCCTTCCACATACCAGTGAGTGGGCATTTATTTTGTATATATCTGTATATGCATCGTGTTTTCCCAGAAAATGTATTTAAGTAGTTTTATTTATTAAATTGCCATCATGAATTATAATTATGTTAGAATGGCATTCTAAATTCAATTATGCTATCATTGGTGCTATGGACGCTCAGGTAAGTTCCAGGTAAGGTTATGTGGTTAAGGTTAGGATGTACAATTATGGTTTTGCCTAATGACATGGTATTGTCGAACAGACCACTATAGGTGGTTCCGACACATTCATTCTTGTCGTACAGACCATTAGCGATGGTTTCGACACATTCATTCTTGTCGTACAGACCATTAGCGATGGTTCCGACATAATATCGTCGTACATACCACTATAAGTGGTTCCGACTCGTGTACAGATATGTCAGATGGGCTATAGGTTCAGCAGTACAGGCCACCTTAGGTGGATTCAGCTGACACATATTCATTTATTGTTAGTCCATTCTCTTTCATACGAGCATTCATTATCAAATTCGATTATATTGTTGGTATCTTGTATGGCATCGTACCTTAGCGTTGATTTGAGACTTGTTTTTGAGTTATACATATATCATTTTATATGTTCTATATTCTGGGAAAACTATACAGGTTTTACAGGGAGGGGTTAGAACTTTTGAGAAGTAAATGTTTTTGAAAAACCCTTGTTTTTGCCTACTCACGCTTTTGTTTTGCTCCCCTCCAGGTATTAGGTGAATTGGAAGCTGTGGTTCACGAGGTTTGCAAGATGGTTCTGACAGACTTATCTAATGTAAGATTATTAGCCAACGAGGTTTAAATTTGTCGTACTTTGCTGGACTGTTCCTAGGCCACTTATGTTCTTATATTGTGTTGTGACACTTAACTCTCTACAATTGCACTTTCATGCTATTTCTTTAGTAAGTTCGTAGGTTGGTTTTTTTATTTATTCACATTCTTATCTTTTTATCGCTTCCACACTACTCACATGGCTACGTCACCCTCACGTGACGGCCAGCACGCCTTGATATAGGTCGGGGTGTGTCATTTAGACCATCTCCAACCCTTGGGTAAAAACCTAAATTTAGGTTTTAAACTAACCCAATCTTTTTCCAACAGTTAGGCCTAAAATAAGTTTTGAGTTAAAATCTAAAGTTTGGGCAAATTCAACCTATAATTTAGGCCAGAGATTTAAAAGGTTGGCCCAACAAAATTTAGGTTTTAAACTAGCCCAATCATTCTTCAATATTTGAGTCTAAAATAAGTTTTAAGTTAAAACCTAATTGGGCAATTTTAAAAATTTAAATACATTAAATTTGTCATGCCCTGATCTCGACATACGTCCAGGATCGACACGTGATGTCACTAAATACCCGTATCTCAAACATACCCTGCCTCCAGGATATGGGCAAAGCACAACTCGAAATCCAAATGTGTAATAATTTTTCGTATACTTTATGACTTCATCTAACCTCCTCATTAGATTGTCTACGCACCCTAAATAGGGATCAAGCCATTCGTAATTCGTCATTCACTGCACTCGAACAATCATCACATAAATCACTATGTCTCAACATAATACCACACAACAGGCATGCAAGATCACGAGGAACATTCGACGAGGCGCAACATAATCTCTAGTCATATTGATCAACGAGTCTAATCATAATGACAACAATCACAACCAATATCATTCCATAATCACGTCAATCAATAACACATATCATACACTGAAATGCAGGGCTAGAGCGACACAGTTCGTTCTCTGAAGCTTTCTCAAATAAATCAAATCCAACACTAGTATAAAAAATAGTTTGTGCCACGCTGGTCTTTCGTTGCGCAAAATAAAAAAATGTCACGCAAAAATTAGCCCAACGAAACCTTCGCCGAGCACCAACTGTTGGGCCAAGGTTGTGAAAGCAGGGTTTGCACAACGAAGAAGTAACTGGCGTCGCGCAAAGACACTTGGCGCGACGCATGTTACTTCTTCGTCGCGCAAATATTTGTTTTTTTTTTTGGCAAAAATATTTTTTATTTAATTTGTAATAAATATTGTAACTAAACAATAATTAATAAACCAAGAAAAAGTATTTAATTATAAAATATATGAAAATGTACATACAAGATGTCCGAACAAAAAAAAAAACTACAAGTTGTGACAGCCCGTCCCTGATTTTACAATTTTATAAAAAAATTTATAAGTGAATTTACGAAAAATGCCCTTTCGAGGTAAGTGCTTTGACCTTTGTTGACTGTCGTGTCGTGTCACGTAAGATTTATTTTCTTGGCATATCCTTATAGTACTCATCGCTACGGACGCGTGGGCGTAAACGGTTCGTGATTTGGAGTTATATCGAAGGAGTTATTAACGTTTGAATTGGGGACATTTTAATAATTTACTTAATTTTTAAAATCCTCCAAAAACACACCCATCCATCACTTGCAGCCTCTTTCACAACCTCCCCTCTACCATTTCCACCCAAATTTGGGGATTTTTAAGCCCAAAACCTTGTAAAACCGTGAGGGATGGCCGGAGGTATTCCACGGCGATTCCGCCATCCCGGTGAGTTTCACCACCCATCACCACCCCTAATCTACTCCCCTTGGACCCAGGAACAAAGCCCAAACAACCTTGGAGGCGTCGGAGCACCGGTGGCAACGATTCAAAGCACACCCATTCTAGGGTTCCGCGCAGGTTCATGGCAAATTGAGGTGTTTCCAAGCCAAATTGGCCTTGGTCACAGGTATGAAAGTTACTCTACTCATGGAGATCTTCATTTCTATGAAATTTGGTAATTTTTGGAAATAGTTGGATTTTCAGGCGAGTTGGGGCGGCCGACCTCCACCCACGGTGGCGCGTGGCCAGTGGGCCGTCAATACTATTTTTAGGCTATGTTTGATGTCCTGAATTCAGTTTTGATAATCCAATGACATAGGTTGATCATTTGAACCTAATTTCATTACGATACGTGGTTAGGTCAATATTTGAATCGACGATTCGACCGTTGGATCGTCACCAAACTTTGATACATTATAATACGTAATATTTAAGGATCATAGGAACTTACAGATTGGGAATTCGACGTACAGATCTTCCCGAATTGGATTTGTAAGTTCATAAAATAAAACATTAACCGCCACTTGGTTTTGGCAATTGGCGGAGATCCAACCGTTGGATTGAAATGAAATTTTAATATGATGTTTTAGAAGCATAATGTGGATCTTTGGAAGTTACGGATCGAGGATCTGACATATGGATCTTCCAGATTGGGTATGTAGGACTTTGGACCCTACTGTCGACCTTTGAACGACGGTTGATTTTTAGTCAATGAGTCTTAAATTATTATAAGACACCTTTGGGGTGCGTTTTATGTAAGTTACGTATTTATCGATAGAGATTCTGAGATATGATTGAATATTTGTTTTAGGCAAAGATCGTGCACGATGTCTCGATAGTCGTGCTAGGAAGTTATAGCGTGGACCCCAGGTGAGTGGGCTTTTGTTTTCTATATATATATATATATATATATATATATATATATTTTATGTTTTCCCATAAATCGTTTTAAATGGTTTTGTGTTTTAAATGCCATGTCCATTTGCATTACATTTTAGATTATGCACTAGTATAGTTATGTATATGGTTGCTTAACGATGCGGACGCTCAGGTAAGTTTCAGGTGAGTATATATTGATGGTAATGATTGTAGTGTGTATGATTATGATAAGATGCATTTAGAACTCATTATCATGCACCCCGGTGCTAGTGCTCCCGCCCGTGGCCAGGGCACAATCCTTCACGGGATGTTCACCTCCCGCACCACACGCTCACCTTGGATCCAAGTTAGGTGCATAGTCCTGTCGTACAGACCACTATAGGTGGTTCCGACTCGTAGGTGACCCACGATTTATCGCACAGCCTTCACGTGATCGTAGCACTTGAGCGTATTTATTTGCACCCAGCCCTGTCGTACAGACCACATTAGGTGATTTCGACTCGTGTGCATGATACAATTAATAAGTTATAGACTCAGTCGTACAGGTCACGTTAAGTGACTCCGACTGGCACATTATTATGCATTGGTTTATTTTACTTGGCATATTTATTCATGGTTGAGATGTCGAACATGGCATTTACATGGTTTTAATATCTTCGAGCATGGTTCTTGTATACATGTATAATATTATTTTCTGAGAAATTATACGAGTTTTACAGTGAGGGGTTAATACTTTGAAAAGCTTTGTTTTTGCCACTCCCATTTTCTGTTTTGCACCCTTCCAGGTATTATTTAACTGAGCTTTCATAACGACGAGGAGTCGTGGAAAATATGGGGGTAAATGATTACCTTCGATAATATAATTCTCACCCTATCTTACTGTACTAATCTTATGCTCTACCATCGCGTGTGAACATGGGTTCATTCTCCCTCACAACACACTCTGTTATATAGACATTTTCAGGTTTAAATTTACTCATTTTTCCACGTCACCACACTTTATGGCTTCGTCACCTTCCAGGTGTCGGCCAGCACAGCTCGATTCGGAGTCCTAATGGGCATTCCGGGTATTGGTGTGTCACAAGTAGTCTTCTAGGTTTGATTCATCACGCTACTGGGTATTGACTGAGCCTTGGTATCGACTGAGCAAAGTGGCTGGGAGGTCGAAGGTGGAGCAAGATCAGGTGCTGACATCGAAATTTGGAGGCCGGACATCTGTAAGGCCTGTAAGATCATGCTTATCTTCTCATCCCAAATTGAAAACTGGGCAGGAATCTAGGCTTCCCGAGCATCCCGGGCTGCTTCTTGGGCCACAATCTTACCTTTTAGGGTTTCCACTTCCTCCTTCAGGGCGATGACCTGTCCTTATATACATAAGCTGTAAATCCAAAGTAAATTGCACCATCAGAATGGAGTAGTTAGCATGAAACGAATACACAAGTTGTAATAAATACCATACCAAATACTTTGAAATAAGCTATCAAGTAGAGCCATTATAGACAAAACAAAAGGAGTACCACGTTGTTTTGAACTACTCAAGTTTTAGTATAAACAGATCCACTAAAGATCATTTGTAATCAATTAACTTCAACTTTGAGCGAACAATTACAAGTTGACACACTCCAACATGACTATTGTACAACATTAAAGACTCTAGTTTGAATAAGTAAGCAAAGGAGCAGGACACACTAGCTGTAAAATGTGGATGCCACACATTTATAGCAGTCCACTTACATGACTTGGAGGGATGTGCTTCCCACTAAGCAGATCTAGAAGGACGGTGCCAAAGCTATAAACAACACTTTCTGGAGTGACCCTTTCTACAAAGTAAATAAACAACCAGGAAAGTCAACATATAGAATAGTGACAAGAAAAATGATCAAAGGGATAGGTGATATGTAGGCTAGAGAAGTTATTACCATTTCTTAAATATTCAGGTGGCGTGTAAGCAAGATTTATGCTATAACTCTTCCCATCCATATTATTTCTCATCAAGCCAAAACATGAAAGACGAGGATCACCATCCTACAAGTCCATTCAGATACTACATTATCACCCTAAAAAGTAGTGAACACTGAAGTGATTGAAAACACATTTTAAAATAAGATGATTGAATTTGAGAATTGAATACCTCATCAAAAAGACCCTATAAGCATTCAAATCGTGGTATAACGGGCGGCCCTCGGTACTGCAATAATCTAAAGCTTCAGCAATATAAAGAGTCACTCTTAAACGCATGCCCCACTCAATGGTTTGATTTTCCCCTATATAAACAAGCAGAGCCAACTAATTCTCTATTTATAGGAACAAAACTCAAAACATTGAATTGATTGCTTATGCCACAACTTCTCCAAATGAAAGGCAATGTTTAATATCATCTGGGATTAACAAAACTACAAGGTAAGATAAGTGGCCAACTAAGATCAATGACCGAACCATTAACAAAAAAAAAAAAAAAAAAAAAAAAAAAAAAGGTTAATGGAACGTGTCATGTTGTAGAAAACTAATGTCAATACCATCTTGCATTTCAATGTTTGCTTGTTAAAAGCTATATATTTAGAGGTACTTCACAAAAGGGTCACTGAGAAATCTTAGAAGCTGAGCTAAAAATATCATTCTAATAAACCACCAGGTGAAGTCGAAAGACGAATAGTAAATAAAGATAGATTTTGTTTGGACATACAGTGAAACAATGCTTAGCCAAAGTATCATTAGGCATGTACTCAGCAGCAAGCAGCCTCTCATCCTCATCACAGCAATACCCAATCAAATTTGCAAGCCGCCAATGCTGCAACTTCCCCACACCCGAAGCTTGCTCCTACAAAACCAAAACCCACAAATCATTCATACACTCAATTCACAAAACGAACATCAGTAAATTTTATAGCAACCTATTTCCAGAAATTCATAATATCAAGAAACACTTTACGGCATACCAAATTCTACTACCCCATAAATTTTACAACAACCTATTTCGAGAAATTGAAATCTAATTACACAAACTAAAATTGCAATATGGACCTAGCAAAACATTGAGAGAGAGATGTGAAGGGACCTTTGGAATTGAGGAAACAGAGAGGAATTCCGACAGAGGGTGGAGTGGAGGAGAAGCAGATGGGTAGGTAGTGGTTGTTGTCTTCCTTCGTCTTTGTCTTCATCTAACGAAGTGGGAGAGAAATTAGTTTGACAAGGTTTCTCAAATAGCATGCAAGATTGAACATCTGCGAGAAAGTGAATCTACAAACACTTCAGTATCATAGCAAATGCTAGTAGACATCTTTTTCGACAAAAGCATAAAATTAGGTTCAAATGATCGAACAACGAGTTTAAACCAACTTTCTTTCATATACAGTATGCACACATACACAGATCACAGATACGAACTTTCATAAAATCGTCGATATGGAATCCTAATGGACCTTACCACTTTGAGAAGGAGCCGTCTTATCTGAAATTTCTGAATGCCGGTGAGCTTCTGCGACACTATGTCACTGATCGTTGACAAAAACCCCGCTGTAATTGCCTGTTTGGATATCAAACGAAATGAAGATCACCAAAAAAATCCCAATTAACAACTTGTTACACTCATTATTCAACTCAAAAAACCAATTACTACTAATCACAATTAAGGAATATGAGCTGAAAATACATCATCTTTGAAAAAAACCCAGATGAGAAGGCAATCTAGACATACAAAAAAAAAATTCAATCTTTGGGGTTTCCTCAACTTTCTCGGGAACCAAACAGGGTTTTAATATAGAAAATAGAGGAAATCAAGATATCCCAGAATAAAAGTGAGACTGATAATTTTATAAAAGGCATGGAATTTGACCTTGGTTCTGGGTGATGTTGAAGCTGAAGCAAGTACTGCTGCAACCCCTTCTTTGCAATCGACCCTATCAGAATTTCTTCGTCACAAAATAATGAAAGAACGTATTGGTCATTCTAACACTCACCAAATAAAATCCTAATTATCATATGTTGAACGATTAAAGCAAAAAGCAAAACATTTAGAGAGATAGACGTGTAGGGACCTTCAGAATAAAGGAAACGGCGAGAATTCCGACAGTGGTTGGAGCGGAGGAGGAGCAAATAGGTGTGTAGTGGCTGCCGTCTTCCTTCGTCTTTGTCTTAGTCTAACGGAGTGGGAGAGAAGAGCGAGACAGAGTGAGAGAGAAGGCGAGATGAGCGAGAGGGAAGAGAGAGACCAAGTGAGAGAGAGGGTCGTGTCTGGACTCTTCCAATTGCACCTCCATTATGAGTAATTTTGGAAAAATTTAAAACAGGGCCTATTTTTTTCAACTGGACCACCAAAATTTTAACAACTTGCGCGACGCATTTATTTGTCGCAAAAACACTTTGCGTGACACGGTTATTCCATTGGGCACACATACTTTGCGTGTAACACCAACTAGTCACGCAAAGAGTGTTGTGTGACGGAATAACCGCGTCGCGCAAAGTGTTTTTGCGTGACAAACCAGCTAATGCGTTACACAAAGGTTGTTTGTGCGACGCATTGGGTGGTGCGTCGTGCCAATAATTTTTTTTTAAAAAAAAATTATAAAATTTACTGAAAATTTAACTTCATTCCCTTCAAGTTCAATTTTTTTTTTTACATAAAATCCACAATAATATATTTTTCTAACAAAAATTTGATCCGAACTACAATAATAAATTTAAAGGTACTTAATATATATATATATATATATATATATATATATATATATATATATATATATATATATATACACAATTCAACTTGATGGGATACGCATTCTACGAAACTAGTTTCAAAGATCCAACCGTCAAACTTGTCTGTATATGTCACATCCCGGTCCAGGCCCCCACCACATCCTGGGCTTGACTCAGCCGTAGCACGATATTATCCGCTTTGGGCCCCGACCACACCCTCACGGTTTTGTTTCTGGGAACTCACGCGAGCAGAACTTCCCAGTGGATCACCCAAACTGGGAATGCTCTAGCCCATTTTCACTTAACTTCGGAGTTCCTACGGAACTTGAAGCCAGTGAGCTCCCAAAAGGCCTCATACTAGGTAGAGATGGGAATACACATATAAGGCTATCAGGATCCACACCCCTGGGCGACGTGGGATCTTACAATCCACCCCCCTTAGGGGCCCGACGTCCTCGTCGGCACACTTCCGGCGAGGGATTGGCTCTGGTACCAAATTGTCACATCCCAGCCCGAGCCCCACCACATCCCGAGCTCGACTCCGCCGTAGCACGATATTGTCCGCTTTGGGCCCCGACCACACCCTCACGGTTTTGTTTCTGGGAACTCACGCGAACAAAACTTCCCAGTGGGTCACCCATCCTGGGAATGCTCTGGCCCATTCTCGCTTAACTTCGGAGTTCCTACGGAACCCGAAGCCAGTGAGCTCCCAAAAGGCCTCATACTAGGTAGAGATGAGAATATACATATACGGCTTACAGGATCCACACCCCTGGGCGATGGGGGATCTTACAGTATATATTTCAAGATTGCATACGCCAAAAATCGCAAAAAAAACAAACATTCAAAGATCAAGTAATGGGACAAAACTTTTCGACGGTTATAAACGAAAAAAATCACGATTTAATGGTTATTTTAACTCCGATTTTGATGACTTTTTACATCTACACTCATTGACCCTATATAAATATAATGAATGAACTCAATCTTCAATTTAAAATATTTACACTAGTGGATACCCCAAAATCTTGTGTTATACTTAATTAAAGTATAAATAAACTCTTAAGTGTTAGTGAATCTATTGTTTTGATGGGATACGGATTCTGCGAAACTAATTTCAACGATCCAATTGTCAAACTTGTTTGTATATGCTTCGAGATCCCTGATGTGAAAATTAACTTGACACACAAATTAAACCCTATTAAGATAGCTGTAGTATAAGAAAGTAGGGATCGTTCTAGGCCGGGGATTAACTAGGGATGCTAATCTACACAAATATGACTCAAAAACACAAAACTAAACTTAAAAACGTCAAACTAGACACTTATGACTCAAAACAGGCTAAACAGACTCAAAACAGCTTAAAACACTCAAAAAGACACTAAACTGACTCTAAGGAGTTATTTGGACGAATTTAAGATTAACAAAACTCAAAACACTCAAAAGAACTAAATTAGGACAGATTCTAACTAAACTAATATGACAAAGTAAAGGGGGATTGGTTTTGGACGAAATTAACCAAACTAGACAGATTAAAGACTCTAAATTAAACTTGAACGAAATTAGGTGAATTAAATGGGTAAAGGGCTTAGCTAGAGGGTCCTTCTCCACACATGACACATATGCAACACAAATCAATTTCCAGTTATTATTCCCTTAGACTATGAATGACAACACCCCAAGTTAACCATGAAAGCACAAATTAACCATCAGATTTTCCTTTGTTCATTGAATTGAATGGAATACGCATTACAACCAAATTATCCTTATCAAGTTTCCTAACTATGAAAAGCATAATAGAAAAACATATCAAAGGTCATTAAGTTCCTTGAAAATCATAAGTGTTGACGAGGCATTCGTAACTATGAAAAGCATGATACTCCTGCCAAGAATTTACTTAACACGATCGTGACTAGCAACCTTCACTACTTGTGAATATAAGTTCATAACGATTAGGTGAAATTCCCTTATATTCTAGCATCAAATTCATGCATGCAAACTAAGTTGGCCACCTTAATCAACATACAAGAATAAGTTATGAATCAAATAGTTAAGCAAATTGCATTCATGATTTACGAAATATTAACTGGAGGTAATCAATTCATGTCACATATATGTTCATGGCTTTGAAATCGCCCCTAGCTAAAATAAACTTAGCTCCTCATGATTGTAAAAATTAACAATGAAAGCAACATGATTGTAAAACTAAAATAAGGATAGAAACAACCCAAGAATGCTCCAGCAATGGCAGATTGCACTCATTCCTCTCCTTTGCTGCGGCACTTGTGTTTTCTGAATTGTGGTCGTTTGATTTGTGCAGTAGGTATATGTATTTATAGGCAGGGAGCACGCCTCAAAGGTTATGTTGGAGAGGGATTCATATAGCACAAATCCAGGTAGGAAAAGGTTTACACAATTCAATCCAACAAGGAAAAGACTTGCGGCAGATTCCTAGCTTCTAGAAAGGGTCTAGGGGCCAGATTTGAAGGGGATGAGATATGGCTTCTAGAAACAGGTTCTAGAGGTCTTAATGTAAATGGGATTCCCTCTTTGTAGCTTATCTTCTTTGTCTTGAATTTGTTTCTCCATATTTGTAGCATGTTCCTAGCCTCTTTTGAACTCCAAATTCGTCCATCCACCTTGATCCATAAGTAAGCTATCCATTCTTGGCCCAAAACTGCTCTAAAGTGCTCCAAATTGCCTCTTTCTTGCCATTTGAACCTGAAAACACACGAAAATAGCTTAAAACACTATAATAACTAGAAACTAACTACATAAATGCAAGAAAACAAGCTAACTAAGTCGCATAAATATGCTCCTATCAATCCCATACGCCAAAAATCCCAAAAAACAAACATTCAGAGATCAAGTAACATGACAAAACTTTTCGACGGTTACAAATGAAAAATCACGATTTAAAGGTTATTTTAACTCCAATTTTATTGATTTTTTTACAACTACACTCCTTGACCCTATATGAATACAATGAATGAATTCGATTTCAATTTAAAATATTTACACTAGTGGATACCACAAAATATTATGTTATAGTTAATGAAAGTATAAATAAATTGTTATGTGTTAGTGAATCTATTGTTTTGATGGGATACGCATTCTAGAAACTTATTTCAACGATCCAACCGTCAAACTTGTTTGTATATGCTTTGAGATCGCATACGTCAAAAATCGCAGAAAACAAACATTCAGAGATCAAGTAATGGGACAAAACTTTTCGACGATTATAAACAAAAAATCACGATTTAACAGTTATTTTAACTCCGATTTTAATGATTTTTTAAAGCTACACTCCTTGACCCTATATGAATACAATGAATGAATTCGATCTTCAATTTGATTATTTACATTAGTTGATACCACAAAAGCTTATGTTATACTTAATGAAAGTATAAATAAACTCTTAAGTGTTAGTGTATTTATTGTTTTGATGGGATACGCATTCCAGAAACTAATTTCAACGATCCAACCGTCAAAATTGTTTCTATATGCTTCGAGATCGCATATGCCAAAAATCGCAAAAAAAAAACATACATAAATGAAGTAACGGGACAAAACTTTTCGACGGTTATAAACAAAAAATCATGATTTAACGGTTATTTTAAATCCGATTTAACTAATTTTTTACAGCTACACTCCTTGACCCAATATGAATATAATGAATGAATGCGATCTTCAATTTAAAATATTTACACAAGCGTATACCACAAAATCGTATATTATACTTAATGAAAGTATAAATAAACTCTTAAGGGTTAGTGAATCTATTGTTTTGATGGGATACGCATTCTAGAAACTAATTTCAACGATCCAACCATCAAACTTGTTTGTACATGCTTCGAGATTGCATACGCCAAAAATCGTAAAACACAAAGATTCAGAGATCAAGTAACAAGATAAAACTTTTCGACAGTTATAAACGAAAAATCACGATTTAAGGGTTATTTTAACTCCGATTTTCTACAGCTACACTCCTTTACCCTATATGTAACAACCCGTCCCAAATTTGTACTTATATTACCCTCGAACTTGTGAATGGACGGATTTACCCTTGCACGTTTAGTTGTATTTTATTTTGGGCTAAGGTGAGAGGCCCAAAAATTAAAGGTTTGGACCAATTACCTTTCTTCCAAGTTAGTTGGAACTAACTAAAGTAAGAGTGGAACTTTAGAGTTAGGGTTTTGTTGTGAGTTTAGTTCTAAACCATTTAGTTTAGGTTTTGTGGAGTGTTGGTTGTGTTGTTGGCTGGCTGAGAACCACACACACACACACATAACTTAAATCCTTTTCTCTCTTCTCTCTCTCTCACTCTCAGACTCATCATTTCCCTCATCTGCAAACCGTACTGACAACACCCAAAGACCACCCATTTCTCACAAATCGAACCTGCTGAGACCATAAAAGAGATCCTTGAAGGTCCACGAGCACAACCATAGCTTTAGCTGGTTGTGGCTCATTCGAAAACCCTGAGAACTAGGAGCACCGTCGAGTGCACAGTGAACTAAAAGAGATCGTGGAAGTTTCACTCCATTTTAAGGCTCCTAAAGGACCATAGCAAGCTTTAGGGGGTCCTCACGATGCTCGGAGTGCATTGTTGATGGATTTTGGACGTCGGAAAGCCTAGATACGAAGAGTTGCAGAGGTGGCCGGAGTTTCGAACTCTTTCCGACGTGATTTCGTAGGATTCAAGGCCTAAAACAGGTATAACGTGATTCTTTGGACCCTAAGCTTCGTTTTAGTGGTAATTTCGTAGAAAATGGTTGAGAATCGAGTTAGAATAAGAAGTTTAAAGTTTTGCCCAGTTTCCGGCGTCGGCGACGGTCGCCGGAGTTCTGAGGAAGAAGACAAGGAATATTCCGTCAAAACTGACAGAATATTCTAACGCCGTCAGTTAACTTTGACAGTTTCTGTTAGGATTAAAAGGAATATTCCACGAAATATTCTTGACGGCGTCAACTGCTACTGTCAGTGCGCGTGGTGGCACGTCTGGCCGTGCCTTAGCCGGCCCGTGAGGGCTCCAAAATTTATTTTAAAAATATGGGGATGTTCCTGAGGTTGTGTAGATCATTTTGGTATATTCACACACCTCAATTGAGCAATGTATGAGAAGTGATTGCTTAGTTTCGTTTATGTGCTTTAAAATAACGTTAAAATAGTTGTTTGTCACATAGGCGAGACCTATCCGGAGGACGAGCGTAGCCAGGCTAGGCAGGAGGCTACGATCCATCTACGTACCAGTGAGTGGGCTTTTGTTTTTCGTATATACCTATATACTATGTATTTTTCCCAGAATATGCATTTTAAATGCTTTTAGCAAAGAATTTCCATGCCAATATATTTCATACTATTGAATATGCATTATGAATAGTATGCGCATGATTGTTGGTGCTGTGGGCGCTCAGGTAAGTTTCAGGTAAGATTATGTGTGGTTATTAAGAAGTTGAGGTTGAAAAGTATGATGAGATGCATTGAGAGCTCATTAACCTGCACCCCGGTGTTAGTGCTCCCGCCCAGAGTTAGAGGCCTAGTCTTTCACCTCCCGCACCACACGCTCATCTTGGATCCAAGTTAGGTGCATAGTCTTGTTGTATAGACCACTATAAGTGCGTTCGACTCATAGGTGACCCGCGATTATTCGCACAGTCTTCACGTGATTGTAGCACTAGAGTGTATTGTTTACACCCAGTCATGTCATATAGACCACTATAAGTGGGTTCGACTCATGTGCAGGCATGATTTATGAGCTAGAATTCAGCTGACGAGCTGTTGCAGTTATTATTGCACTTGAATTGCTTACATGATGATCTAGTGGCATGGCATGGCACATTCATGACTTCTTTGCATATAGTGATTATGATGATGGTTCAGTTGAGATTTAGTATATGTATATACTATTTTCTGGGAAAGTATACAGGTTTTACGGCGAGGGGATATAACTATGGTTTATGAAATGATTTTCGAAAAGATTTGTTTTTGCCCACCCACGCTTTTGTTTTGTGCCCCTTTAGGTTTTAGGTAGCTGTTGTTGGTGGCTCACAAGGATACATCAGAGATTCTGACAGACAACACCTATGTAGAACCGTATTCGGGTGTTAATTATCTAAGTACTTCTTATGCATTGACTGCACCTAGACTTTTTGTGCTTTGATTATGTATTCACACTTAATTATGTTCCAACACTCTTGAAGTTGGTTTTTATTCATTCGTAATCTTTCTTTTTAATGTTTCCGCACTGTGCACATGGCTACGTCACCCTCACGTGACGGCCAGCATGCCTCGATCTCGGTCGGGGTGTGTCAGTTTGGTATCAGAGCCTAGGTTTCGCAGTCCTGCATATGTTGTGAGTAATCCAATCGTTGTGATGTCTTCAGTTGAGCCTAGTTTTCCCGATGTTGCTCAGTTAGTGGAAGCTATAGCTAATGCCAATCAGGCTTCTCTTCGCCCTCCACAGAGGACTCCGTTAGAGATAGTGTATAATCTCAAGCTGCCTACTTTCATGGGTAATGAGGGCCAAAAAGGGTCCGAGCGTTGGCTCGAGCATGTGGAGAAGACTTTTCAGGTTATGCAGAGTCAAGGCAGCCTTCCTGCTGAAAGATGGGTCGAGACCACTTCTTGGTTTTTGGGAAGAGAGCCTGCATCCTGGTGGAATCAATAGATTTATGGATGGACTCCCGAGGAAAAAGCGAACTGGGAGAATTTTAGACGGTCGTTTTATAAGAGATTCATTCCCCCAGCGTACCTTGATCAGAAGGAACATGAGTTCACGAATCTGAAACAGGGGAAGATGACAGCTAATGAGTATTACAGAAAGTTCACGGATCTATCCCGCTATGATGCGGAGATTGCTGCTAATCCAGCTGAGATGCTTCGCCGCTTTAAGTTGGGTACTAAGAAGAAGTGGCGCTCTATGGCGACTATTCTGCCATGTGCTACTTATCAGGAGTTCTACGATGTTTTATTGAGGGTTGAGGATTCTGATAAAATGCCGAGCGAAAGTGAAGAAGAAGAAGAAAGGGGCAGTAACCTAAAGAAGTACCATAAAGGCAAAGGGTAGTCATCTCAGGGGCCTCGACAGACCCAGAGCTTTAAGAAAAGTGGGAATAGTTCTAACTCTTCCAGTGGGGGCTTTAGTGCCACCGGTCAGATGAGAGGTGGTAGGCCCACTAGAGGATCTCGCTTTCAGAGGCCAAGAGAGGCAGGTGGTTCAGGTGCTCCCTTATGCCGTAGGTGCAACAATCGACATTTTTGAGAGTGTCGTAGAGGTAGTAGCGGATGTTATACATGTGGTCAGACAGGGCATCTGGCTCAGTATTGTCCTCAGAACCCGCAGAGACTTCAGCAGCCACAGCAGCTTTTCTTACCACCGCCAGTTCAGACCCAGCAGTTTTCAGGACCTAGTGGTTATGTTCCGATGGGTCGTGGTGGTGCGTACCATTACCAGGGGGATCATATTCCTTATGTTCCAGGGCCGTACCAGTACCCCAAGGACCCCTATCATCATAGTGGTTATGGCCAGTACTCAGGTGGTTACATGCCTTATCAGCAGAGTGGCATGAGTCAGTATTCAGCTGGTGGATCATAGTGGCAGTCTGGAAGACAGCCCCAGCAGGTTGATGTTGCTGCCAGTAGTGTTGGATCGTCGAGACAGCACAGTCAGGCGAGTGAGAGATGTAGTACGCAGGGTCGAGGTGTTCATGTTGGTAGAGGCCGAGGAGGACGACATCAGGCACAGGGGCGTATCAACAACATTACTTTACAGGACGCCCAGAACCATCTGGATTTAGTAATGGGTACGTTAAATGTCCTTGGTCATTTTGGTAGAGTTTTAATTGACTGTGGAGCCACCCATTTTGTTATTTCTCATACATTTGCTCAGTTGACTCAACCTCAATCTACACCTCTGGGTTATGAGTTAGAATTTTCTATGCCTAGAGGAGAAAAGGATTTTGTTAGCTGTGTTTACCTGGGTTGTCCTGTGTTGATTGAAGATGTGGTTATGCCAGCTAATCTTCTCCCATTAGATCTTGCGGATTTTGATGTGATTTTGGGAGCAGACTGGTTACACTATAACTCTACCGACATTCACTGTCATGAGAAGACAGTGACTTTTTGTTGCCCAGGTTTATCTGGAGTTACGTTCATAGGAGAACGTAGTGGAGTAAAGCATGGTGTCATTTCTGCCTTAAGGGCAAAGAAATTGTTGAATAAAGGGTGCCAGGGGTATTTAGCTCACGTTGTGTTGAATGATACTACTCCTAGTAGTGTGGAGGAAGTTCGAGTGGTTAGGCATTTTCCGGATGTCTCTTAATGATTTACCTGGATTACCGCCTTATAGAGATGCAGAGTTCACTATCAATTTACTTCCAGGTACGGACCCTATATCCCTAACTCCTTATCGAATGGCACCTGCTGAATTGAGAGAGTTAAAGATTCAGCTTAAGGAATTAGTTGATAAAGGTTTCATCCAGCCTAGTGTTTCACCCTGGGGAGCCCTAGTTCTGTTTGTTCGGAAGAAAGATGGAACTTTAAGGCTGTGCATTGATTATCGGCAATTGAATCGGGTAACGATTAAAAACCATTATCCATTACCACGCATAGATGATCTATTTGACCAACGTCGAGGCGCCTGCATGTTCTCAAAGATTGATTTGAGATCTGGGTATTATCAGTTGAAGATAAGGAGTGATGATGTCCCTAAAACGGCTTTTAGGACTCGTTATGGTGATTATGAGTTCCTTGTGATGCCATTCGGATTAACAAATGCACCAGCAGCTTTCATGGGCTTGATGAACAAAGTATTCCAGGAATATCTTGACAGGTTCGTCACTGTTTTTATCAATGATATTCTGGTATACTCTAGAACTAAGGAAGAGCATGTGCGACATCTCTCTTTGGTGTTGAAGAAGTTGAGGAAACATCGCCTTTATGCCAAGTTCAGTAAATGCCAATTTTGGTTAAATCAAGTGGCATTCTTGGGTCATGTTGTATCAGCTCAAGGAATTCGAGTGGACCCTCAGAAGATTGCCGCTGTGGAGAGTTGGGAACAACCATAAACCGTCACTGAAGTGAGAAGTTTCCTGGGTTTAGCAGGTTACTACCGACGGTTTGTTAAGGATTTCTCAGTGATTGCTTTACCACTTACGAGGTTGACTAGGAAGGAAGTAAAGTTTGAGTGGGATGAGAATTGTGAACAAAGTTTCCAGCAGCTTAAGTACTGCCTCACTCATGCACCTGTTTTGACACTTCCGGACGACAGTGGTAACTTTGAGATTTACAGTGATGCTTCTTTGAATGGCCTGGGATGTGTTTTGATGCAACATGGTGGGGTAATTGCTTATACTTCGAGACAGCTGAAGCCTCATGAAGGGAATTATCCTACACATGATTTGGAACTAGCAGCCATCATTTTCGCTTTGAAGATTTGGAGACATTATCTCTATGGTGAGAAATGTAAAAAAAAATTTACGGACCACAAAAGCCTTCAGTACATTTTCACTTAGAGAGAACTTAACCTTCGGCAGCGGAGATGGATAGAATTACTCAGTGATTATGATTGCACGATTGAGTATCACCCTAGTCGTGCAAACATAGTGGCTGATGCATTGAGTAAGAAGTCCCAAGGTCGAGTTAATGCCTTGTATGCATCCCGTGTTCCTCTTCTTGCAGATTTGAGGTCCACTAGAGTAAAACTGAGACTGGAAGAAAAAGAAGAAGTCTTGGTCGAAGCTCGAGAAAAAGCCTTACTTACTAGCTTTCAGGTTAGGCCTATCTTGATTGATCGTATACTTGAAGTTCAAGGAAACAGTGAGGAAGTTCAGGAGTTAATTTTTGCAATTTCTCAAGGGAAGAAAAAGGATCTCAAAGTCCGTGAGACCGATGGCATGCTTATGCAAGGCAAGCGGATGTACGTGCCAAATATTGAGGGATTAAAGAAGGAAATTCTTGACAGGGCACATATTTCGGCATATGCCATACATCTAGGAGGCGCTAAGATGTATCATACCATCAGACCATTTTACTATTGACCAGGTATGAAAAGAGAAATTGCTGAGTATGTTAGTAGGTGTGCAGTTTGTCAGCAGGTCAAAGCTGAGAGAAAGAAGCCGTTTGGGTTGATGCAACCGCTTCCCGTACCACAGTGGAAATGGGAAAATATCACTATGGATTTCATGTACAAGCTTCCTCGTACACGGAACGGTTATGATGGCGTTTGAGCGATTGTAGATCGACTTACTAAGTCGGCACACTTCATTCCAGTGAGGGAAAAGTATTCTTTGAACAAATTAGCTGAGTTGTTCTTGATCAAGATTGTGAAATACCACGGAGTGCCAGTGAGTATTATCTCTGATCGAGATCCTAGATTCACTTCTAAGTTCTGGAAAGCATTCCAGGAAGCTTTTGGCATAGATCTACTTTACAGCACAGCATACCATTCTTAGATAGATGGTCAGTCGAAGAGGACGATTCAGACTTTGGAAGATATGCTAAGACCTTCGGTACTTCAGTTTGGTGATGATTGGCATGCAAAGTTGGATTTTATGGAGTTTGCCTATAACAACAGCACCATTCTAGCATCGGGATGGCACCATTTGAGGCACTTTATGGTAAAGCTTGCCATACACTGTTGTATTGGTCAGAAGTTGGTGAAAGACCATTGGTGGGCCCTGAGATAGTAGAGGAGACTACTCAGAATGTTTAGGTGATTAAAGCTAATTTGAAAGCGGCCCAGGATCGACAGAAGAGCCTTGCTGATAGACATACTACCGACAGAGTGTATAAAGTCGGTGATTGGGTATTCTTGAAGTTGTCACCTTGGAAAGGAGTTACAAGGTTCGGAAAGAAGGGTAAGCTAAGCCCTAGGTACATCGGACTTTACCAGATCATCGAGCGAGTTGGTGAAGTTGCTTATAGGCTCGAGTTGCCTTTTGAATTATCTAAGGTGCATAATGTGTTTCATGTCTCTATGCTTCGACACTATGTTTCGGATCCTTCACACGTGATACCTCCTCAACCCTTGGAGATCAGTCCGGATTTGACTTATGATGAGGAGCCAGTGACGATTTTGAATTGGAAGGACAAAGTGCTGAGAAACAAGACCATTCGGATGGTAAAGGTTCTGTGGAGAAACCATTCAGTGGAAGAGGCTACGTGGGAGACTGAGGATCGATCGAGAGATATGTATCCTCGCTTGTTTTATGAGTTTCAGTGATGTATTTTGTTGTTGAATTTCGAGGACGAAATTTCTTAAGGGGGGTAGATTGTAACAGCCCGTCCTAAATTTGTACTTATATTACCCTCGAACTTGTGAATGGACGGATTTACCCTTGCGCGTTGAGTTGTATTTTATTTTAGGCTAAGGTGAGAGGCCCAAAAATTAAAGGTTTGGACTAATTACCTTTCTTCCAAGTTAGTTGGAACTAACTAAAGTAAGAGTGGAACTTTATAGTTAGGGTTTTGTTGTGAGTTTAGTTCTAAACCATTTAGTTTAGGTTTTGTGGAGTGTTGGTTGTGTTGTTGGCTGGCTGAGAACCACACACACACACACACAACTGAAATCCTTCTATCTCTTCTCTCTCTTTCACTCTTAGACTCATAATTTCCCTCATCTGCAAACCGTACGGACAACACCCAAAGACCACCTATTTCTCACAGATCGAACCTGCTGAGACCATAAAAGAGATCCTTGAAGGTCCACGAGCACAACCATAGCTTTAGCTGGTTGAGGCTCCTTCGAAAACCTTGAGAACCAGGAGCACCGTCGAGTGCACAGTGAACCAAAAGAGATCATGGAAGTTTCACTCCATTTTAAGGCTCCTAAAGGACCATAGCAAGCTTTAGGGGGTCCTCACGATGCTCGGAGTGCATCGTTGATGGATTTTGGACGTCGGAAAGCCCAGATACGAAGAGTTGCAGAGGTGGCCGGAGTTTTGAACTCTTTCCGACGTGATTTCGTAGGATTCAAGGCCTAAAACAGGTATAACGTGATTCTTTGGACCCTAAGCTTCGTTTTAGTGGTAATTTCGTAAAAAATGGTTGAGAATCGAGTTAGAATAAGAAGTTTATAGTTTTGCCCAGTTTCCGGCGCTGGCGACAGTCGCCGGAGTTCTGAGAAAGAAGACAAGGAATATTCCGTCAAAACTGACGGAATATTCTAACGCCGTCAGTTAACTTTGACGGTTTCTGTTAATATTAAACGGAATATTCCTGACGGGGTCAACTGCTACTGTCAGTGTGCCAGGCACGTGCCTGCGCCTGGTGGCGTGTCTGGCAGTGCCTTGGCCGGCGCGTGAGGGCTCCAAAATTTATTTTAAAAATATGGGGATGTTCCTGAGGTTGTGTAGATCATTTTGGTATATTCACACACCTCAATTGAGCAACGTATGAGAAGTTATTTCTTAGTTTCGTTTATGTGCTTTAAAATAACGTTAAAATAGTTGTTTCTCACATAGGCGAGACCTATCCGGAGGACGAGCGTAGCCAGGCTAAGCACGGAGGTTGCGATCCATCTACTTACCAGTGAGTGGGCTTTTGTTTTCCGTATATACCTATATACCGTGTATTTTTCCCAGAATATGCATTTTAAATGCTTTTAGCAAAGAATTGTCATGCCAATATATTTCATACTATTGAATATGCATTATGAATTGTATGCGCATGATTGTTGGTGCTGTGGGCGCTCAGGTAAGTTTCAGGTAAGATTATGTGTGGTTATTAAGAAGTTGAGGTTGAAAAGTATGATGAGATGCATTGAGAGCTCATTAACCTGCACCCCAGTGTTAGTGCTCCCGCCCAGAGTTAGAGGCCTAGTCTTTCACCTCCCACACCACACGCTCATCTTGGATCCAAGTTAGGTGCATAGTCTTGTTGCACCATGAATGGACACCAAACTATACAATTTAGGTTTACCATATTTAACGTTGGAAAATCCAATTTGTGTTACATAATTCAAACTACAAATTATAACATATAGTTGATACAGAACCACTTCAATTTAGTCAGTTTCTTGATGCAGGCCACGTAACAATCAAGCAAGCCAAACACTTTCAAGACAGCTCATTGCGTAAAATTTATGTAGAACAGAGCATAGAGGAATTAACAGAAAAACTTTCAGCGATAAAATAGGAAATAGAGAAAATAAATAAGCACAAGAAATTGTAGCTGCAAACACTTTAAAGCGTATTCATATATTCCAGGCTTGTGGCACCACCATTCACAAATAATCTCGTAGGGAGATTCCATCCTGGACATTTTGTCATATTCATAAACTCTAAACTCTGAAGAACATTCTCCATGTATGTTGTACCTGGGATGAAGATTTTTGCTGCCTCCTTCAAGGAACCTAAATCTGTTATGTCTTTGGCATGTCCAACTTAGCATGTATCAGATAAATTTGTCTTACATAAGCTTTATCAAGCAATTTAGAAAGAATAGATAATGGAATCGCCTAATGCGGATTCATGACGATATAGGAAGATGTTATGCTTCTAAAACCTGATCAGCAATGAAAAAGATGGTGACTTTACTCTAAGATATCTATACATATTGCAAGGTTTATAACTAAAAAAGCCAAAATATCTGAAGGCTGGACAAGTAATGAAAGGTGAGGTTTTCGAAAGAACATTCCTGATAAGTAGGCATAGTTTGTAAAAGTCAGACCACCCATGATACATGAGCTGAAGAGGAAGTCAGTGAGAGAGATCCAATTGTAAAACTAAAACCATCAACTGAAACCATACATGCAATGAGAAGATTTGGATGACAAACTCCCGTCGAAAACCAATCTAAGAGGAGATAAATAGCTAAAGTATGTCTATATAACTGTAAAAGTTTCACACCACCAGCCATCTCCTCACATAAATAACACCAGAAAAATATATCAGTATGCCTATGCAAAAATAACACTACCCTTATGTCCATAAAACATTCTGTTTGGCCAGATACCACCTCAATAAACAATTAAACACAGTGGCTACAAACCAACAAAATTACCAATAGAGAGCTAGGGAGAGAACAAGAAAAAGGCACAACATTCATCAAATTAACGTAGTACTATTGTTAATTCATGCATGTGTACAGACACGCTCTAGTAATATAGGCATAGAGTAAATCAGTGATTGTCACTACCAACCTCTAAAAAGGTGATCTTGAGTGAATTGGATGGGCGAATTCAATATCAGGAATCTTTGACTAATAATCAAAATGAAGGAATCGAATATTAATACATGGGAAGAAAAAAAACATTGGAGAAACAGTATATAAAACAGAACATGAAACACAGCAATCCGAGTGTAAATTTTAAGAAAACCCTAAATGGTGGCAACAAATCAATCATCAGTCTACAAATGCAACTCAAATTTTAGAAAAACCCTAAATGGTGGCAACAGAACAATCATCAATCTACAAATTCTAATATAAAAACCCTAAAATCCCTACACCAGAAATTCACATTAATAACAAAACCCTAAATCAAAATTACCTAAATTTTAGAGGGATGATGTGACACACCCCGACCTAAATCAAGGCGTGCTGGCCGTCACGGGAGGGTGACGTAGCCATTTGCACAATGCGGAAGTGATAATGATATGAAAATGTGAGTAAACAAAAACCAAACTAGCTAATTTACACTAGACCAAGTTATAAATGCAAGTGAAAGTATTTAAAGCTTAGCTACACCTACTCAGAGCATAGGTAACCTAGTTGCAGTCCAGCAAACTAAATACTAATTATACAGGACGTGAAAGAAATTCCTACATGATTTGACGTCTGTCAGAACCACCGAAGAGTCCTGCCACCAACACGAACGTCTACCTAGAACCTGGAGGGGCGCAAAACAGAAAATGTGAAACAAAGTTTTTGAAACCATTTCACTTTCGAAAAATAATAACCCCTCACCGTAAAACCCGTATAATTTCCCAGAAAATACTAATACATACGTATATAGAAATCATGCTAGAGAGTAGCAAAAACCAAGTATATGCCATGTCAAGTATCTCAGCAATGAAATAGGTAAGTCAGGTAAAATAAATCAATGTAAAATGGTATGCCCGCCAGAGTCACCTAATGTGACCTGTACGGCTGAACCTATAGCTCATAACCGATTCCTGCACACGAGTCGAAACCACCTAATGTGGTCTGTACGACAGGCTGGCACCTGCCTTGGATCCAAGGTGAGCGTGTGGTGGCAGGAGGTGAACGTTCACGTGAAGGGCCCTTGGCCTCCGGCGGAGCACTAACACTGAGTGTAGGATAATGAGCACTAAATGCATCTAACATAATCATACACACTACAGTTGCTATCATCAATACGTACTCACCTGAAGCTTACCTGAGCATCCGCGGCGTCATGCAATAATATGCATATCAATACTGATGCACATACTAAAATGTAATGAAATTGACATGGTATTTAAAAATGTAAATCCTTTTAAAGCAATTTTTGGGAAAATATAAAGCATATATACATATATATAGAAAACCAAAAGCCCACTCACTGGTATGTAGCAGGGTCGTAACCCCCGAGTCTCGCCTGGCTACGCTCGTCCTCCAGAAACGTCTCACCTATATGCGAAACAACTATTTAAACGTTAATTTTAAGCACATAACCAAAACCGTGTAATAACTTCTCATACATTGCTCAATTGAGGTGTTTGAATATACCATCGTGGCCTACTCAACACCACGAGCATCCCCATATTTTTAGAAAAATTTTCTGATGAGTCACGCTCCGGCCACGCGCAGGCACGTGCCTTGCACGCTGACATAATCCCTAACGGCGTTAGGGAATATTCTATTAAATTCCTAGAATATTTCGTTAAAGTTACCTGACGCCGTCAGTATATTCCGTCAAAGTTGACGGAATGTTCTCCTTCCTTCTCCGATGATTCGCCGGAAACCGCAGCCGACCGCCGTCTGTGTCGCCGGTTTCTGGAAAATTTTCAAACTTTAATATCTTCTTCAATTCTCAACCAAAATTCACGAACTTTACATGGATTTGAAGCTCTCAGAGAGTAGAATCTAACCTTACCTATTTGAAGTCCTAAAACCGACGGGAAGTTGTCAGAAAATCCTTCAAAATTCTGGCTAAACTTGTAATCCCACTATCGAACTTATTTCGACGTCCAAACTTCTCCAAAAATGGTCTAACATGCTAGGGAAGTTTAGTAAGTACCTTACTAAGCCTCAAAACCAAATGAATCACCCTCGATCACGTCGAAGCTATTTTAGCTCCTCGCCGGAGTTCCTGAAATCCGGGGTTTTCAAAACCAAGACACTATTGGAACCTCGAGTTTGATCCGTGAAGTTTGAAGGTGATTTGGTGTGATGATCTACAGTTTGTACGGACGGAAAGAAAAATCGAGAAGGGAAGGGAGAGAAGGTGAGGCTGCACGTGTGTGTATGTGTGTGTGTGTGTCCGGATTGGGCACAAATGAAAAGGGTAAGGCCCTGATTAGGCCATAAGGTTTAGGGTTTACAATTAATCCAAAAATAAACCCAAAATTCTAATTGGACCCAAGAAAGTAGGAGGTATGGTGATTGGTCCATTTCCTTAGCCCGATTACACAATCGTTTATTTGTAACACTTTCATTACTAACCCAATTCAAGCCTAGCTCGTGACAATGCGCTCAATACATCGATTACACCATACTTATAGTGGCGAGAAAATAATCTAAAACTAAATATGCACATCCACGTCACTAAGCCTCGAGGGCATTATCGTAATTTTACAGACTCGAGAAGAAAAAAAAAAAATATATATATATATATTTGGGACGGGTCGTCACATGATGGCTGGTAGCAGTGTCCTCGATGACAATGATGGGGTGATGGTGGTCGCGACGGCAGGGGTGTTGTTGAAGAGGAGAGAATCGACGACAAGGGTGATGGGGCGATGGCATGGGTTTTCTGGGATGTCGTCGAGAAGGATGATGGGTGGTTCCGTTGTGGTCGACGACGGTGATGGCTGGTGAGCACTGTGAGGAGAAGGACAATTGAGAGTTGGAGAGTCGAGGGAGAGGGAGTTGAGGGACTGAGAGTCTGAGAGCGATTCTAGAACTCGGGTGGAATTGGCTGAGGAGGATAGTCGGCTGAAGTGGAGAAGGATTTGGGTTTGGGTTGGGAAGAGAGAGAGGATGAGGAGGAAAGTCGGCTGCAGCAGGATGAGAGAAACCGAGTGAGAGAGATGAGAGAGCGGAAGGCTTTTGCGCAAAGTTGGGAATTTTACAAAAAAAAAACGCCTATTTTTTATTATTTCACGTCCAAAATTATCACAAATGGTGCGATGCAGGTATACATTTTGACATCACACAAAGTGCTTTTGCGCAATGACCATATTATGACGTCGCGCAAGGTTTTTTAAGAAAAAAATATATTATAAATTTTACTGAAAATTTACATAATAAATATATATACCTTTGAACTTGATGGGATACGCATTGTACAAAACTAATTTCAACGATCCAACCGTCAGACTTGTTTGTATATATTCCAAGATCGCATATGCCAAAAATTGAAAAAAATAAACATCCAGAGATCATAACGGGACAAAAGTTTTCGACAGTTAATAAACGAAAAGCACGATTTAACGGTTATTTTAACTCCGATTTTGATAATTTTTTACAGCTACACTCCTTGACCCTATATGAATACAATGAACTGATTCGATCGTCAATTTAAAATATTTACACAAGTGGATAACACAAAATGTTATGTTAAACGTAATGATAGTATAAATAAACTCGTGTTAGGGAATCTATCGTTTTGATGGGATACGCATTGTACAAAACTAATTTCAACGATCCAACCGTCAAACGTATTTTTATATATTCCGAGATCGTGTACGCCAAAAATTGCAAAAAACAAACATCCAGAGATCAAGTAACGGGACAAAACTTTTCGACGGTTATAAACGAAAATCACGATTTAACGGTTATTTTAACTCCGATTTTAATGATTTTTTACAGCTACACTCCTTGATCCTATATGAATACAACAAACTGATTCGATCGTCAATTTAAAATATTTACACAAGTGGATACCACAAAATGTTATGTTAAACTTAATGATAGTATAAATAAACTATTCTATGTTAAGGGAATCTATCGTTTTGATGTGATACGCATTGTATGAAACTAATTTCAACGATCCAACCGTCAAACATGTTTGTATATATTTCGAGATCGCGTACGCCAAAAATTGCAAAAAACAAACATCCAGAGATGAAGTAACGGGACAAAACTTTTTGACGGTTATAAACAAAAATCACGATTTAACGGTTTTTTTAACTCTGATTTTAATGATTTTTTACAGCTACAGTCCTTGACCCTATATGAATACAACAAACTAATTCGATCGTCAATTTAAAATATTTACACAAGTGGATACTACAAAATGTTATGTTAAACTTAATGGTAGTATAAATAAACTCTAAGTGTTGAGGAATCTATCGTTTGGATGGGATACGCATTGTACGAAACTAATTTCAATGATCCAACCATCAAACTTGTTTGTATATATTCCAAGATCGCATACGCCAAAAGTTGTAGAAAACAAACATCTAGAGATCAAGTAACGGGACAAAAGTTTTTTATGGTTATAAACGAAAAATCACGATTTAACGGTTATTTTTAACTCCTATTTTGATGATTTTTTACAGCTACACTCCTTGACCCTATATGAATACAACGAACTGATTCGATCGTCAATTTAAAATATTTACACAAGTGGATACCACAAAATGTTATGTTAAACTTAATGATAGTATAAATAAACTCTGTGTTAGGGAATCTATCGTTTTGATGGAATACGCATTGTACGAAAGTAATTTCAACGATTAACGAACATGAACTCGACTGCTTCATATTCTGCAGAGGAATTAGGCTCTCGTTCATGACAAAAGTCAGTAAAGTCAAAATAGGTTTCCGGCATTAACAGAAAGTGAGTAGGAAGCGGGCATAATGGACGAAATTTCCGTTTCACTCGTGTTCAGAAAGTAGTATGAACAACTCCTCGTCTGTACGTGCTCCCATCTCCATCGCTCTTTCTAATGCACTTTGCCCTCCCCCATCTTCAATTGACATGGACCCTTGCATCACAAGTTTTCGTCTAAGAATTAGACAAAAGGATGAATTTGTTTCTGTCAAGCACAGTTTTCAACCCCAAATAGGTAATTACAGCAGACAGTCGACGGTAATAGCATAATAGGAGAAACATTCAAAACGCATCGGAAACTGGAAGATGATAGGAAGATGTGTTCATACGGTAAATACAACGGCAAACAAATGGCAAAAAGACTTGAAATAAATAACTTCTATGCCAGGGTCCAAAGTCTATTAAGCTAGCATACATATAAAGTTATCCCTGATTTCTATCATATTTAACTTCTGTATAAAATTGGATCTTTAAGATTCACCATTCTTTTCTTTTTGGTTGTTTTAACTGCAATAATTTCACGAAAACTTAATGCAACTTTCAAGCTATACGCAATTTTTTATATTAGAACTGAGTAATGGAAGTTAATGGATTACCTTTGCTTGAATGTATATTTCCTTATGCTGAGCTGCATCCTTGGGGCCTGGTTTGAAAACTGGAGCCCTCAAGTCCTTCGAACCATCCAGTATGCAAAAGAGTTTCAAATCCGACTAGAATCACAGCAGTACAAACAACTTTAAATACACCAAAGAACATTACTTAGATGATTACACAGTAAATAAAATTGGAGTTCTTACTTTTCATTCTCAAGTAGAAGCATTCCCTCCCATACAGAATTGCAATATGCATTACCCAAGTTGCGAAATAAGTCCACAGGTATAGGTTCCCAAACCCTGAGATGAAAAAAGAAGAAGAAAATACAGTGTGCATCAACCTCCTCATATTCTTCACAATTTCCTTTTCAACATCCTTACAGCTTGCACATCTCTCCTTCAACTTCTGTAAATATACAATCATACTGCTGCAAAAAACCATTAAAAAGGATAGTGATGGTATGTTTTAGCGCAAGAGAGCCTTTCGAAAACAGTATTATATGTATTACAGGAAAAAATGGAAAAACATAACGTACTCATTATGGTACATCTGCAACTCATAGTAGAATGTTAACTTTGAGCATTCCTGCAAGGAATTCAAGCAGATAAGAAAATGAGACAAAGCATATAATTTCTATGTAGAGAAGAAGAATTTGAGGGGAGCAGATAACAACGTACTTCCACCATTGTTTTGAATTCATCCCGTGCCTTTTTCTGTTGACCTGCAACCTAGGCTTCAATGGAAAATAACACATTACTTTTTGTGGAATCTTGGTCTTTCTGTTCTATGATGTCATTTTAAATCTCGGCTCATTGCAGACTGAGCATTTATCCAACTGTTTGTTCTCCTTATGGAACAATATACAATTATTTACACATGCGTGAATTTTTTCATACCCCAATCTGATACCCTTCAACACTTTTTGGGCACTTTTATGATCTTCAGGTAAACAATTGTCCTTTGGAAGCATCCTTTTGATAACTCCCAAAAAGTAATCAAAACACTTGTTTGACAAACGAAACTTGATCTTGCCATGCATCAACTCCACAATTGTCGTGAGCACCGAAACGTTCTCACAACCCGGATATAATTCTTCCTTGGCATTTTTCAATAGTTTTTCATAGTTTTTGAATGCTTCACTGTCCATGGTTGGACGGCCGTCATCTCCCCCTTCATGATTGGTGTTGGTCGAGGCGTATGGATAAATTTCATTTAGAATATCCATAACTTGTTCATTAGGATCCACATTAGATTCAATAATCTCCACTTGTGTCACGTATGAAGACAAAGCTTGGTCTAATCGTTCTTCATGATGATGCCAAGTAGTATAGGTCTCCATCAACCCATTTCTTACTAAATGAAATCGAACATTCTTGAATGTCTCCCTCATTGAGTTGTTACACCTCCTACACGGACACCAGATATCAGTTGAACTTAGGTTATGTCTAGTTGCAAATTCAATGAACTCATCTATTCCATCCAAGTACTCATCAACACATCTATTATGATTTTGCATCCACTATCTGTCCATTTTGTCTGCAATCCCAATAAAAGAATAAGAATTACAACAACTTCAACTATTGTCTTGTCACCTTATTCATCCAGTAAGGGCCCTATCCCATTCAGGAATGCACAGTTATGTGCCGTAATTTACAATTCCAATGGATTAAATTTCGACGTGGGCAAATTTCGGCAGTATCTCCTTATAGTTCTTCAAGTGCACGCCGTAGATACATAATATCCACCGTGTACTCGAAGAACATCATGAAATATTACCAAAATTTCCACTATCGAAACCTAATTCGTGAACCGCAAACTACAACACATAACTATGCATTCCCAAACTGTAAAAAAAATGGGACAATTCAAGAATTAAATGGACTGCAGTCATGCTTACGCATCCATGCACGAAATCCCACTAATTCTCAAATGGGAAACTAAGCTTTTCTTGAAAAAAGGGTACGAAGTTAAGTAGTATTAACTTCGTACAACACAAAACAATTTTGTACGTGATGTACAAAAATATGTGCAATGTGAAATTTTACAGTCTCACTCCTTTTAATAGGAATCCTTATCATCACCAAACAATAAAAAGTTCATAACCAGTAAATGGTTTACCTTGACAAGTGAATCTTTGCTGCCACTTAAAAGTAACCTACCGTCTGCCGACCAGCTGTGAGGCAACATGTAATAATTAGCCATACAACATAAGCATTCGAAAAAACAGAAAGAATTGATATCAATCGTTTACTGTCCACATCACTTCAAGATTTCGCACTTCGCTTTAGGATCAGTCAGTTTAGTGTTTAATTTTTTGCTTCTCGCATTCCATTCCTTTCTTTTTTTTGAGATATTTTATCTTATTAGTTTTCGTATTTAATTTAATTTAGTGTTTGTGTTTTTATTTTATTTTTGTGATCTATTGTTCTTATAATTAAGTATTAACTTATAAAATTTTGTGTGTCACTTTGCTTATTTTCTCATATTTTTCTTATCATCATAGGGTTTGAACTCCTTCAAATTAATGGCATTTGTGTTTTTTTTTTGGACTAATTATTTTCTTAGGTCCGATCAGATTTCTCTAATTGTTTTTCACATTTGCATGCAAGCTTTACCTTATGTTAAAATTGCAAAGGTTTCTGTTTATTTTTTATTTTTATTTTAATTAATTAATTAATGGTTATAACATAAAAACTCCTTTAAATCCACAAAAATCTTAACTGAATTCACCGCCTGAATTGCACAGATTGATGTCGAAGTCGGCAACAGCCGTGGTAACTGTGTTGCGACACTCATGTCTCTGTTATGCTAAAGCAATTCCATAATTTAATATGAATTAAGGTGGAATTTTCATTTTTTTTAATATGAATTATGGTGGAATTTTCCTTTTTACCAGCAAATTGAAAAGAAACTACATATTCTTGCTAAGGCTCGTGGCCTCGCCTTAGCAAACGGAAATTAGTTACAAACAATCATAAAACAAAATATTATTAAGAACAAGGATAGAAAACACCTTGAAAATAAACTCAAATCATCAAAAGCTCTCTAAAGTATGCGTGCGTTTTCTCCCCATTTTCCTCCTTAACCCTAATGGTTAAATATCTTTATTTATACTACTACAAAATAAAATCCTAAAAAGTCTTAAAATAAAACTAGGAAACATAATTACATAATAAAACAAAAAATAAAAAGGTTTCCTATTTGAACTAAAATTCAGACTTCTCAGAAAATTAGACTTTTGACCGACCAAATCAACTCCGATTTGGTCTCAAAATGTCTCTTTTAAAAACTTAAGTAGTCCCCTACAAATCCTCTGAATGAATCTTTCTCAAAATATGCCATCTTGACCTCCAAAATACCCAAAACGTCCAGAAACGTCAATTTGGGAAAGCTGCGCGCTGAGCCTTTATTTCATCGCCACGGTCAAACGGCTCAGTATAAAATTATGAAACTTTGAAACTGTTAAATGAACAGACTCACGAACATCCTCTAGTTGGAATCACTCCAAAATTCATCTGTTTGACTACTTTTTGCTTTAGAGGAATATAAACAAAGTATCAAAATTCACACAAAATAACCAATAAATTAATACTAAGAATAGAGTAAAATATATAATATAAAATCGACTCATCAAATACCCCCAAACTTAGTTTTTTGCTTGTTCTCAAGCAAAACAAAACTCAAAAAACAAAAATAGAAACTAACAAACTAAAAACTTAGACAAAAATTAATTAAGACAATTTTTCACCTTCAAGTTGCAATCCATAGAAAATGTTAAAAATTAGAACATCTTTTCAAAAGTTCCAACTAATCCCACTACAGAGTCTAAGTCATTTAGAATCAATTAGAAAAGAATTCACAAACTTCCTTCGGTGTAAAGTGAACCAACATAGTTAAGGAAACTCGACTAAAACTTTACCTCTCATGCTTTTTTATTTCACACATACTAACATAAAATATAGCTATATTTATTTCCCAATTTTTCTCCTTCTCTTTTTTTTTTCTCTTCTTTTTCATTTTTTTTCCAGTAATAGTAGTGGTCATGCAATGCCAGTTCCCTTAAGCTTTCTATCCAACCCATGTAACGAGCTTTAGGTCAATGACTCCCAAGCCATAAGGCATTAGGGCACTAGGTGTAGAACACCCCTAAGGACTTACTAACTCGAGTTGAAAAGGCTACGAAACCAACTAACCACCCTGCCCATGCCAAAACTCTTCCGTTTGACGCGAGAATCACTGTTGATCAGGCAGGACTGGCCCGGTTACTAGACAAAGTCTCGAGTGGAACAATTATTACTTTATAACAGTAACTAACTTTACTGTACTTAGAACAAAAATTAAAAATTAATTCAGACGAAAAGTAAGTGTTTCAATCTCACTCCCCACAAACCATGTTGATGTGATGTGCAAATTTCAAAGTATAACTCATGAATTAGTGTCTAAGCAACGATAAATAGAAAAGACTCTAATGTGGGATTAATTTTCACCATGTCCATTTGTTCTAATGTTTAAAATAATTTATGAATATTAACTTAAAAAGAATGAAAAAATTTAAATTGACACAAAAAAAAAATTAAAAACTGAAATTTTACTTTCCCACCCCCAAACTTATTTCACACTTTGTCCTCAAGGTGTGGAAAAATAGAAGAAAAGAAAAAATAAACTAAAACAACAAAATAAAAATAAACAACCACCTTAATTAAGGGAATGGAAGTGGACACACCTGGGTTTGAACCTCGGACATGAGAGCATCAAAAAATGTGCTGAAAAATAAAAACCCAAAAGTGTTGCGGGTTGGATTTGAACCCGTGACTTGGTGGAACAAGGTGAGGCGCTGAGCCTTGCACGTGCAGAACACTCGTGTGAAAACCCTAAACATGGGACCATATAAGCTGAATTAACAGCTGGATTCCTCATTTCCAATCCATATAAGCTGAATTAACAGCTGGATTCCTTATTTCCAATCCAGCTGCCCTTTTTTTTTTCTCTCTCTCTCTCTCTCTCAACTTGTGCGGTCCTCGAGCCCAACACCAAGAGTGCACTCCTGCATTGCATCATTTCTTTAGCTCATTCAAAACCTTGTCCCTCTCTGACGTTTCTCTGAAATCAAAATTAAACCTCGAAATTCCATCATCAAACCCAACTAACACCAGAGCCGTCATACACTCGAGTCCCATCTTTTTTTTCTCAGTTCATTGCTCTGAAGGTAAAGGTGGAGATCCACCCCCAAACTTAGTCTCGATCCATCTTTGATTCAAAGAATCCTCCAAGTAGCAGCCCAAAAGGTATTGTACACCGATTTCCACTTTCCATTTTCGTGTCCAGAGTTATTAGTTATTGGAAAAAACAAAATCCGTGTAAATCTTCATGCATGTGTGTATTCTGTATGTGGACTTGGGGATCCGAGTGAGGTCAAGGGGAAAATAGTAACTGCGAGGAGTAAAGGCGCACACACAAAACTTCGGTACACACAGCAAAGATGGCTGATCAGATCTACGAATTGGAAAGTAAATCAAATCTCTATCCTGCGTTAAAATTAAGTATGGTGTGATGTCTCTGAAATAATGCAGATCTCCGAAATGTTTTTGTCATGCATTCTAAGACCTAAATTTCTTCAATGCTCATGTAATTTTCTGTGTGCTTTGGATGTACCCATTGATGTATAGTTGAGCCCAAAATTGTGTATAACAGAAACTGTATCCTGCCTTGATGAATCGTGTCCTCTGTGCTACTTAGATCCCCGAAAGGTAGAATGTATGTATTTGGAATTTCGATATGTAATAATTTTAATAGGAGTGAGTGTGAGTGAACAGATCCAAGTAGCACATAAGCTTCTCAGTACCCCCTGTGAGTATTTCTAAATCTCGACTTTGTTTCTGCACTCCGCACTGCCTAATCTCATGAATGTAGAAGAATGGATGATGAATGTGCTAGGGTGACTGAATGTTGATTGCATGCCCGTAGTTGAGATTAGGCTGAATCAGTTCCGAATGCAACCTACAAAGATCACACATTAAAAATCTAATTAGAATAAAACCCAAAAATAAAATAATGATTAACTAATAAAAAAGATTTGCTATTTTTGTGTTTTTCAATTGTCCGATTTTTTTTTAAATTTTTTTGATAAGGAAGAAAATAAAATGAACAAAATTGGGTTGCCTCCCAATTAGTGTTTTAGTTAACCTTTACAGCTAGACATAGAGGAAATAACTGATGGTCACGTCACTTGTTCTCTTAGAGTCAACCACTCAGTAGTCACATCATGTAGCTAGAACATGTACGATTGACTTGATATGTGCAATGAAATTTAGTAGTTGAGTTCTTCATATCCACCCTTCTATAAGAATGTCTCTTTGAAATCAAATAAGTTCCCTTCCAATGAAGCTTTTATCTCCATCGAACTGATTTAAACCTTGTATTCAACACCCACAATTTCTGCATTGGCCGAATTTCTTGATGAAGAATTCGACTGCCATTAAGTTGCCCCTTCTTTCCCATGTAGAACATAGCCTGCTCGTAGGACCTGCCCTGATTTGCTTTAAGATTTATGGGCTGTGCTGCTGGAATGTCTAATTCAGCAACAAAAATTGTATCAGTAATCATCTGCCCCATGTTCAAATCTGTCAGATTGGTCAAGTGTTGGTTAGGTGGTGGATCAGATTTTGAATTTGTAAGAATAACCCCTTTGAACATGTTAGTTTCAATGCATTCATGCAGCTCAGTGGGTTGCTTGGCAGCCTCTTGAAAAGGTATGTGTGGCGTATAGATTTGGGTAGCAAGGGGTTCTGTGGGACTTTCAGGATCAGCAGCTTCCTCCATTGGGCGTGGCTCCTTAATTCTAGCATCTTCCTGCATGTAGTCATAACTCTCTACACATTGAGGTGTTTGAATTACACACCCTTCCTCTGAATCTTGTGGGCCATCAATTTGTTGACAAGGAAACTCATCTTCCTCCTCTTCCTCGTGTTCGTCCCATTGATGCATGAGTTGCCCAACTTGTTTCACCAGATTATCTAATGAAGCTTAGGTATCTTGAATCATACAGTGGTTGCTTGCAAAGGATTTACTCATGTTTTCGATTGCAATCTCCCAATCAGCTTTTGTTGGCACAATAGGCTGTCCAAAAAGCTGATGACTAGGTTCCCACATAGAATTTTGATGTTCTGGCCATAATGGATTATAAAAGTTTGAGTAGGGATTGCACCTAGGCCTCTTAAAATTGTTCCTCATATTAATATGGTGCTGCACAAACTCTACAAAATATTGACGTTGGGGACAATACAGTACATCATGTGTATTTTAATTGCAAATTGCACAAACTGTGGGTGCTCTTTGTGAGGATCCAAACCAATCCATTGCTGATTGGCTTTCAAAATCAACAAATTATTACCTAAAAAAAATAAAAATCAAGTAAATAAAAAGATATATGCAAAAAATAATTAACTAAGAGTCGATAAACACATATTATTTAAAACAATCCCCGGCAACGACATCAATTTCTTGATAGGGATTTTACCACCAGCAAAAGTAGGGATAAAAGCACTTTAAGTACTTGCAAGAGTACAAGGTAATTGTAGTATAGTCGACTCTAGCAAGGTCGTTCTCCTTAGGGATTGAATGAATAATTTATGTTAAATCAAATCTTAATTAATTATTTAAAACAAAGTTTGAGAAAAAGTTGATTTTATGATTTAAAATAATAAAAACGAATTTAATAGAAAATAATTCAATAAAGTGATAAAATAAAATAAACTAAAACAACATAGTTTTTGAGAATTAAATTATAAAAGCCTAGGGCTCCGCTGTCACCTTAACAATCCTATGTAGTTCTTCCAATTACTTATGAATTACACATGCATATTTTGAAGGTTAGGTTTTTCTAATATATGCCTACTTGGACCCCCAACATAGAGCGTATATCAAACATGCAACCCGTCTGTGGTATTCAAGTCAAATCTAAACATGCATGACTCATTAAGCTTTGTGAAACCTTTTGAAAAACCATACAACCCTTAAGACGTGGTATTCATCCTAAGTGAACTTGCAATTATTAATCACAAGAAGCCTTCGTCAATTTCAGGGACTGACCTCCGACCAAAATTGCATCGATTTACTTTTCTAAAGATCCTAATGGTAGCTAAGCATTAAGACAATTAGATAGTATAAACCGGTGATTAATAATTCAAACTTGCATGCATAATATCATAAGAAAATTGAAAGGAAACTACATATTCTTGTTAAGGCTCGTGGCCTCGCCCTAGCAAACGGAAATTAGATACAAACAATCATAAAATAAAATATTATTAAAAACAAGGATAGAAAATACCTTGAAAATAAACTCAAATCGTCAAAAGCTCTTTAAAGTATGTGTGTGTTTTCTCCCCCTTTTCCTCCTTAACCCTAATGGCTAAATATCTTTATTTATACTACCACAAAATAAAACCCTAAAAAGTCTTTGAATAAAACTAGGAAACATAATTATATAATAAAACAGAAAATAAAAACGTTTCATATTTGAACTAATATTCAGAAAATCAGACTTTTGACCAACCAAATCAACTCCGATTTGGTCCCAAAAGGCCTCTTTTAAAAGCTTAAGTGGTCCCCTATAAATTCTCAGAAGGAATCTTCCTCAAAATATGCCAGCTTGACCTGTAAAATACCCAAAACGTCCAGAAACGTCAATATGAGAAAGCTGCGCGCTGGGCATTTATTTCATTGCCACGGTCAAACGGCTCTTATTTCATCGCCACGGTCAAACGACTCGATATAAAATTATGAAACTTTGACACGATCAAATTAACAGACTCACGAACATCCTCCAATTGGAATAACTACAAAATTCATCCGTTTGACTACTTTTTGCTCTAGAGAAAGTCGAATGCCCTATATTAAGAATATAAACAAAGTATCAAAATTCTCACAAAATAACCAATAAATTAATACTAAGAATAGGGTAAAATATATAGTATAAAATCGACTCATCAAATACCCCCAAACTTAGCTTTTTGCTTGTTCTCAAGCAAAACAAAACTAAAAAACAAAAATAAAAACTAACAAACTAAAAACTTAGACAAAAATTAATTAAGACAAATTTTCACCTTCAAGTTGCAATCCATAGAAAATGTTAAAAATTAGAACATCTTTTCAAAAGTTCCAACTAAATCAAAAGAAAAAGAAGTCATCAAAAAATAAATGAAAATTTGAAAAGTAGCAAAATTGTGGGGGAAAGAAAGCTCTCACCTTTGGTACGTTTAAATGGTTCTTCTGGCAATTGGGTTTTCTTAGTTTTGAGTGAAGTGTTGGAATTGGAGTGATGAGTGTGATCTGGGCAGCTATGGATGTCTACAGGTGAGGGAGAGGGTTGGGATGTCTGCATTTTTCCCTGTTCTGTTTTGGCTTTTAGACTTGTGTTAGAATAAATGACAGAAGGACAATAATTTCTTGTTTCACTTTGCGCGACGAAGGCTGGCATCGCGCAAAGTAGTTTTGCGCAACGAAGGCCCACCTGCGTCGCACAAAGTTGAGAAAAAAACGGTAAAGCTCCTTTGTTTGGCGCCAAAATCTTGCACGACGCTTGCGCGGCATTTTGTGTTTAGTGTCGTGCAAACACATTTCGTCGTACAAATTGGTTTTTGTACTAGTGCATACAATGAATGAATCACGATTTAACGGGTATTTTAACTCCGATTTTAATGAGACAAAACTTTTCGACGATTATAAACAAAAAATCACGATTTAACGGGTATTTTAACTCCGATTTTAATGATTTTTTACAACTATACTCCTTAACCCTATATGAATACAATGAATGAACTCGATCTTAAAATTTAAAATATTTACACTAGTGGATACCACAAAATCTTATGTTATAGTTAATGAAAGTATAAATAAACTGTTAAGTGTTAGTGAATCTATTGTTTTGATGGGATACGCATTCTAGAAACTAATTTCAACGATCCAACTGTCAAACTTGTTTGTATATGCATCGAGATCGCATATGCTAAAAATCGCAAAAAACAAACATTCAGAGATCAAGTAGAGAGACAAAAAATTTCGACAGTTATAAACGAAAAATCTCGATTTAGCGGTTATTTTAACTCCGATTTTAATGATTTTTAACAGTTACACTCCTTGATCCTATATGAATACAATGAATGAATTCAATCTTCAATTTAAAACATTTACACTAGTGGATACCAAAAAATCTTATGTTATACTTAATGAAAATATAAATAACTCCAACTGTTAGTGAATCTATTGTTTTGATGGGATGCGCCTTCTACGAATATAGTTTCAATGATCAAACCGCCAAACTTGTTTGTATATACTTTGAGATCGCATAAGCCAAAAATTGCAAAAAAAAAAAAAAACATTCAGAGATCAAGTAACGGTTCAAAACTTTTCGACGGTTATAAACGAAAAATCACGATTTAACGGTAGTTTTAACTCTGATTTTGATGTTTTTTTAACAATGAATTAATTCGATCTTCAATTTAAAATAGTTACACTAGTGGATACCACAAAATCTTATGTTATACTTAATGAAAGTATAAATAAACTCCAAGTGTTAGTGAATCTATCGTTTTGATGGGATACGCATCCTACAAAACTAATTTCAACGATCTAACCGTCAAACTTGTTTGTATATGCTTCAAGACCGCATACGAAAAAAATCGCAAAAAACAAACATTCAGAGATCAAGTAACAGGACAAAACTTTTCGACAATTATAAATGAAAAATTACGATTTAACGGTAGTTTTAATCCGATTTTGATGATTTTTTTTATAGTTACACTCTTGATCCTATATGATTACAATGATTGAATTCGATCTTCAATTTAAAATATTTACACTAGTGGATACCACAAAATCTTATGTTATCCTTAATGAAAGTATAAATAAACTCTAAGTGTTAGTGAATTTATCGTTTTGATGGGATACGCATCCTAAGAAACTAATTTCAATGATCCAACCATCAAATTTTTAGTATAAGCTTCAAGATTGCATACGCAAAAAATCTCAAAAAATAAACATTCAGAGATCAAGTAACGGGACAAAACTTTTCGGCGGTTATAAACGAAAAATCAAGATTTAACGGTAGCTTTAACTCCGATTTTGATGATTTTTTATAGCTATATTCTTTGAACCTATATGAATACAGTGAATGAATTCGATCTTTAATTTAAAATTTTACACTAGTGGATATCAAAAATCTTATGTTATACTTAATGGAAGTATAAATAAACTTTAAGTGTTTGTGAATTACCATTTTAGTTTGAATTCTCAATTCAAAGTTACATATACAAAATCAAGTCGCTTATCGGATATGAATAGATCGAGGAATGGAGAGGATTGGAGAAGGTTTTGAAGAGAGATGGGGAGGGAGGTAGTTGTTGCAACTGGTTTGCAGTTTCTACCTCATGGGAAAAAAGTTCTTGACTTTGCGCGACGAAGACTGGCGTCGCGCAAAACAGCTTTGCGCGACGCTACCTCCATCGAGCAAAACAGCTTTGCGCAACATTGGTTCACCTAGGTTGCACAAAGTTATTTTGCACGACGTATGTGCACCTACATCGCGAAAAGTTGGGAAAAAATTGGTAAAGCATTCTTGGTTTGGCGCCAAAATCTTGCGCAACGCACAGGAGGCGCTGCACAAACGGCCTTTGCGCAATGACACTTTACACGACGAAGACTGCGTCTCGCAAAACTATTTTGTGTGACGCAGGTGCACCTTCATCGCGCAAAGTTCTGTTGCGCAAAGGCCGTTTGCGCAACGCTTTTTGTTTAGCGTTGTTCAAACATACTTTGCTCGCCAAAATTTGTTCCGTCGAGCAAGTTGCCATCGCACAAACATGTTTTTGTACTAGTGCAAGGAACCAATGAGTCAAATGATGCGATTTCGAACCACTCAATGAAATCCATCAACATCATGTTCCGGACCACTCAATGGAACCAAGACACCAAAGGGGATTCCGGATCACTCAACGGAATCGTGGAGTAGAAGGGATTCCGGACCTCTCAACGGAATCCCAGTGGATACTATTCTGAACCACTTAACAGAATCGCGGAGTACAGTACATATCGAACAACTTAATGAAATACAAGCTAGATACGATTCCGGACCAATCAACAGAATCACAGATCATGAAGGATTCCAGACCACTCAATAGAATCCAGCAAGAGTAGGGAACCAGACCACTCAACGGAACCCTAGTTCTGGATCACTCAACAGAATTGAGCGGAAGTCCAAGGAATATAGCAACAGCTCGAAGAAACAATACAAGAATCAAGTACTTAATTTAGAAGGCTGAACGAAATGAAACAAAACGCAAGTATTAAGTTTAGAATGGGTCAACGAAGCAAGATATGAAACGATATCGAAGCAATGAATCCCCATGATAGTGGGTTAACGGTCCACTACTAGCCCTCACATTTCATCACATCATACCAATCATACAAATCAAACCATATTCCATAAACATTTTCAATGCACAAATCAAAACATAATAAACAAGTATAATATAATACGATGCCACTAGTATTCGAACCGAGTCACATATCAACCGAGGAGACACGTCATCACGATGAGCCCATCAAGCTACATGAAATCTCAACCACACTCTAAGAAAACCGACACGATAGAAGAACTTGTGCTAGTTGACTAAAAAGCCAACCGTCGATCAAGGTCGAGAGTAGGGTCCATAAACCTAGAAATATAAACCGGAAGATCCGCCTATCAGATTTATGATCCATAACTTCCCATCAGTCTCATTAATCTTATATATCAATATCCTAAAATTTTGGAACGATCTAATGGTTGAATCTTCGCCAATCGTAAATTCAATAGGCGGTCAACGTTTGATTTTACAACTTAGAAATCCAATTCAAGAAGATCCGTACGTCGGATTCTCGATCTGTCAGTTCCTAATGTCATCCAATATTACATACTATTACGTGTTAAAGTTTGGTGCCGATCTAATGGTTGGATCGTTAATTCATATAATAAACAAGTGATGACCAAATAGGCGATCAACTACGAAACTATACTAAAACATCAGACTTTCACTAAACGAATGTCAATTACGGAATCAAGGCATCAAAATTTAGCCTATAAGGGTCAAGTGAGGTTTTGGCCCACGCGCCGCCTGGACTCGCTGAAAAATTCAACTATTTCAAAAAATTACCAAAATTTACAGATTTGTAGATCTTAATGAGGGGGGCAATTTTCATACTTGGGCCAAAGTCTAATTTGACTGGAAAACGCTTGAAATCAACCTTGGACCGCCAGAAACCTTAGAAAAAAGTGTGATTTGATATGGCTTCCATACGAGCTCCGAGGCCTCCACCGCTGCTTGGGCTTTCTTCCTGGGATTGAGGGAGTCTATTGGTGGTGGTGATCGATGGTAATCGTTTTCAAAATCATCGAAAAAATGAGAAAACCGCTAGAAATTTGTGGCTTCAGTTTGTAAAATTGGGTTAGAAATTGAGAAATATAATACTACAGAGATGTTGGGCTCGCTGAGTGCTTTCTATAGACACCAAAATCACCTCAATCAGATGTCAGACGGAAGAGATACAACCGGGTCAAGAAACTGAGTCAAAGAGGATCCTGTTGAGTTCCCCTCCTTTCTCTCCCCTCTCCTTCTCTCCTTTCCCCCCTTTCTGAATGGGCAGCCCCCAATCCCTCATTTCTCTCATCCATTCTCCATCCTGGCCACACACGTGGCGCTATCTCCTCTCATCCTGATCCAACAAATCTAGAGCCTTCTAGATTGAAGTAAAATTACCAAAGTGTCCTTAACTTTAAACGTTAATAACTCATTTGTTATAGCCTCGTTTCACGAACCGTTTGTAGCTACGCGTTCGTGAGATCGAGCTCTATTCGAAAATATAAATTGTGACCTTGGAAGGCTGACGGATTTTAAATAACTAATTTCCAAACTTCAAACTTCGTAACTAGTTTAATTAAAATCTAAGTTCAAATAAATTAATATAAATTCCCGAAAAATAATTTAAAATCTCGATAATACAAATACATAGATTATAATAATGAAATCCAGGAATGGGGTTTCAAAAAATCCAACGGCTGAGATGAAATATAATCAAATTCAACGGTTAAAAAAAGATCTAACGATCCAAAGTTAAATCCAACAGTCCAAGATTAAATCCAGCGGCTAAAACAATTAAAAAAATATTTAAATGAAAATTCACCCAAAAACTCTATAAATACATGTTTCATGGGGTCGGTTTGGTGAATTTTCAAATTTCTCGGAATCTAAATATTTTTAGGTTAAAATGTTCATAAAAATAAATTATGATAATCTACATAAATTTTATTTTGAAAAGTCACCTGAATAAAATTTTAGCCTAAATTTATTCTTTAATAATCTCGAGCTAAAATTTTAACCCAAAATCATTGGAGCAAAAACAAGTTAAAACCTAAATTTTCAGGGTTGAAAATTTTAGGTTTTAACCCACGGGTTAGAGATGATCATAAAGAGTAAGTCGATAAAATGTGTACAAGGTGATTGAACATAAAAAATAAGTGAACTTATAAAAAAAACGTTACTATGACCTTCAAACCGAAATTAAGGGAAAAAGAAGCCACCATTACAGAAAAAAAAAATGTAATCACTTAATAGAACTATTCTCACTCAAGATGTCTTTTACCATGTCCAAAACAATGAGGAATATGATCATCTTTGCTCTGACATTAATTACGTAAAACATTATGGCTGCGAACTAGGCCAGACAAACTCATATCATCCATATAGCACATATTTTTGCTTCGTTCCAAAACGTTGGACCACAAGGATTCAATTTCTTTTGTGGTCCCAGACCTTGCGGTTCGGCATGAAATATCTGAAGGCAAAATTTAATTGTATATGATGCATGTGTATACGACTCACTATAATCCTATATTATGCCAAGTTCTATTTTAAAATCGAACACGGTATCTCAAATGTAGCAGCAAATATTGCAAGGAGGGTTTTAGTTAACATAAATAAAAACGTTTACTCTTGCATCTGATGTTCTGCGTTTGAATTTTTCTTTCTTAATAACGTTTGATAAAAAAAATTGTAGATATAACGTTTTAACCATTAAAGCTACAATTTATTTGTATTTTTATATCCAATTATTGTGTTTCTTGACACACCCCGATCGAGATCGAGGCATGCTGGCCGTCACGTGAGGTGACGTAGCCATGTGCACAGTGCGGAAGCGTTAGAATAAGAAGAAATACGAATAAATAAAAACCGAATAAGTGTGATTACACATTCAGAGCATATAGCCTAAGTGCAGTCAAGCAATTTAACTAATACCCAAAGGTGGTCCTACATTTGTGATGGTCTTCTAGAACCTTCGTTGTAACCTCGTGAGCCACCAACAAAGTTACCTAATACCTGGAGGGGCGAAAAACAAAAGCGTGAGTGGGCAAAAACAAATCTTTCGAAAACCATTTCAAAAACTATCTTTATAACCCCTCGCCGTAAAACCTGTATACTTTCCCAGAAAAATAATAGTATATACATATACTAAACTCCTCTGAAAATCATCATCATGCTAATATGAATTGAAACATGATTATGCCAACAAGTTACTGATATGCCATCGAATCCAATATATATATGCCAAACCATGCCAACGAATCAAGCATATGCCATATCATACTATCAAATCATGAGTATGCCAACGAATCCAACATATGCCAAACTATGCCAACGAATCAAGCATATGCCATATCATACCATCAAATCATAAATCAAGTGAAATAAACTCATCATCGATAATAACATGTCCACCGTGTGATCAGCACGACTGGAACTATAGCTCATAATCAATCTCATCATCTCATCCTAATATATATCCTGCACACATGTCGAACCCACTCGAGGTGGTCTATACGACAAGACTGGGTGTAATCTACTACGCTCTAGTGCTACAATCACGTGAAGACTGTGCGAATAAGTCGCGGGTCACCTACGAGTTGAACCCACTCAAGGTGGTCTATATGACAGGACTGTGCACCTAACTTGGATCCAAGGCGAGCGTGCGGTGCAGAGAGGTGAACAACACGTGAAAGACTGGCCCTGGCCCTGGCCCTGGGCGGGAGCACTAACACCGGGGGTGCAGGTTTATGAGCTATCGATGCATCTCAACATCTCGTCAATCTCGTTATCTAAACATTTATTTAAACACTCAGAGGCTTACCTGAACTTACCTTAGCATCCACAGCACCAACAATCCTGCGCATACAATTTCATGATGCATTGGCACTCCATAATGCATAATAATATCATGATGCACACTTATTTCATCATGCATACTCAAGAAATATAACAAAGGTATTATGGCATGGCATTTCATTTCATAAACCATTTCACATGTTTTCTGGGAAAACTCAATGTATAAGGTATATACGGAAAACAAAAGCCCACTCACCTGGAGTCCGCGCTACGGCTCCCTAACGTGAACATCGAGGCGTCCCAAAACGTTCGACGCCTAAAACAAATATCAAACTACAACTTAGAACTCTTAACCACAGAATATGTATAACGCATCAAAACATATCCTCAAGGATATTCTAGAATCATTCAAGACCTTTAGTCCAAAGTTCACCGTCGATCAACGATCGACGGTAGGGTCCACTGCCCCACGTACTTGATCCGGAAGATCCGTAACTCCGATCTTCGATCCGTAACTTCTCAAGATGCGCATTAAGCTCCCAGAGCAACAGACTACAATTTCGTTACGATCCAACGGTTGGATCTCCGCCAATTTCCAAAACCGAGTGGCGGTTTACCTTTTATTTTATGAACTTACAAATCCAATTTGGGAAGATCCGTCCATCGGATTCCCAATCCGTAAGTTCCTACATTCTTCAAATATTACGTACTAACACGTATCAAAGTTTGGTGACGATCCGACGGTTGGATCGTCGATTCATATTTTCACCTAACCATGAATCGTAACGAACTTAAGTTCTATTACTCAAATTAAGTCCAACAATTATCAAAACTGATCCTAGAGCATTGAACATAGCATGAAAATAACATTGGCGGCCCACTGGCCACTTGCTGCCGCACGGGCCGCCGCGGGTGGCGGTCGGCCGTCCCGACTCGCCGGAAAATCCAATTATTTTTAAAAGTTCTCAAAAATTACAGAATTGAAGATCTCAAAGAGTAGAGCAAACTTCATACCTGTGGCCAAGTCCAATTTGGCTTGGAAATGCTCCAATTTCACCAAAACCGTAAGAACCCTAGAAATTGGGTGTGCTTCAATTCGTCCTCAAATCAAACCCGATGCTCTAACTAAAGCTTGGGCTTTGTTCCAGGTCCTAAGGGAATGCTAATGGTGTTAGCAATTGAACGAAAACATTTCAAGATTTGAAGAATTTGCACAATGACCCACCGCACACCCCTCACGGTTTTAATCAATTTCAAAGCCAAAATCCTTGATTTTTGGGGTGTAATAGGAAGAGGGAAGATCATAGAGGGTTTTCCAATAGATGGTTTGATGAAACTCACCGGAAAAAATGATGGAATTTCGACGGAAATGGATGAAGAACACCGGCCGGATCCGCGCGGGTCACGGGTATCCAACCCGTTTCTGATCTTCATCCCACGCTTCTCACCCTCTCTCCTTTCCTCCTTTCCCTGTTCCGATTGGTCAGTTCACTCTCTCTCTTCTCCCCATTCGTTCACTCTCTCTCCCGGAGCTCTCCTGAAGCTCTCTTCTTTCTTCTCTGGTTGGGCAGTTTGCCCAATCTGATTTTCTTCTTCTGTTTCTTCCACCAGTCACGCACACACACACCAAAACCTCATTTCTTTTCATCCCAGCCATCCATTTATTTCTTCATTAAATCTGGGCCGTGCACTTACATAAAAGAACTTCCATATTTTCTGAAAATAATAAAATTACTCAAACTTCAAACTTTAATATCTTTTTCGTTATAACTCCAAATCACGAATCGTCTGCGCCCATGCGTTCGTAGTGACGAGTACTACGAGGTTATGCCAAGAAAACAAATCTTAGATGGCACAATGCAGCAATTAACCTCGAACAATGCACGTGCCTCAAAGGGCATTTTTGTAAAATCCTTTATAACAATTTAAAAACTCTTAAAATCAGGACGGGCTGTCACATTTCTTTCCTCACTTTGAACTATAATTTTAGGTCTTGATTATGTTGCAATAAAATAATCAAGGAACAATTTGTGATAAATAGGGGTGGACATAAAAACAGTTAAATCATGAAACTGAATTGAATCGCCACAAAATAAATTGTTAAAAACCGTGTTGACCAAAAAAAGTCAACATAGATTCAAGAACCGGACCGAACCGCTCACACCGGTTCCGGTTCTCATGTTGCTAGAACTGCTTAAAACCGAACTTAACTGTGAATATAAATAATTAACTAAATTTAATAATTGTATAAAAGTGTCACTAAATGAGAGGTGAAAATCAAACTAGTTTTGACTAGCGACTGCACAGGAGAATTTCTCCATTAGGTCTTTCACTTGCACGGTTCACCTATTGAGATAAGACACATTTAAAAAAGAGGTCATTTTCTCTAATAGATATCCAAATTTGACATTCAGGTTTCGATTTCACATTTTTCTTGGACATAATGATCTTAAGGTGTTAAATTATATCCTACCTTTTTCTTTCTCTTTTTCCTGGGCCCTTTTTTAATCTCTTGATAAGTTTATGTTTGGGCTTAAATTATTGTATTTGTACTAAAATTCTTACTGCATAGCAGATACATTTGAATGTGTAGACGTATATTTGTTTTATGAATGTATATATACATTTGAATTTGTTTCAAATATAAATTTGAATTGTGTTTCTCTTTTTGTTTGCTTGGTGTCAATTTACATTTTGATTTAGTTTTCGAAAAGGATATGTTTTGTTTGTAACTTTGTATAACTATTTTGGAAGTCGTATTTAAATGCAAGCATGCAAAAAACAAGAAAACAAAAATAAGTAAACTTTAAATACCATTTTGATTTGGTATTCAAATGGTTTAGCGTTCGGAAACGTAAACCGGCATGAATCGAACCGGAACAGATGTGAACCAAACCATATGATTTTAATAATAAATTTAGACGGAACTCCACCAGACCGAACCATTGACATTTCCCGATTCTTGTTCCGGTTTGAGCATGAAACCCCACCGAACAAAAAAAACAGGTTGAGGATTCTGATCACATACTTTTAAACAACAAAAAAAAAAGTATATCCAAAAGCCACAAACCTTAAAATTAGCTCATCTAAATATTACAAACCCAATACTTAAGAAAAACACAGGCCACGTACAATAACAACAAAAGCAGCAGCCTAGCCCATTTAGAGAGAGACCCAAGCGATAAGCAAACAACAATCGAGTGCGAATTTTTTTTAACAATGAACAAATGAATCTGCGAAAAAATTTAGTACGATCTGATTATTGTGCCTTTGGCTCATTCTCTATTGAACATATCAAATCCGAAATCCATTTATGGTATCAAATTGGATTGGAGAAAACCTTAATTCCCATCAAGGAGAAGCAGCCCACCGCCAGATTCTCTTGCCATTAACCACTGGAGTAGCCGCCATGTAGGAACCAAATGCAAGATGAACCTGCAGTGAGCAAAGAATAGCCAAAATAACCCCGAAAAACAAGCACACCCGAAGAAAAAATAAGATCTTAGAGTGTTGCAACCGATCGAACCATTGAGATTCGTACCACAAGCAACCACACCTGCATGAAGAATAGCAGAACAATACAGTAACAAAGAGGGTAGGGATGACCAAAGGGATGTATAAAACACCTTGCTATGACAAGAGTTGTAGAACACTTCACTCAAATATTTCGGCATGGCGGTAAAGCAATGGGTAGTGTGAGGTAGCAAATCTGGATTCTTAGTCGGGTCCAAAACACTAAGTTTTGATTTTTGGTTGGGGTGGAGGTAAAAAGGTGGGGAGGAAGATGACGGAAACGAAAGGGGTTGAGGGAAATGGGCTTCAAATTTAGGATTAGGTTTTGAAAAGGAGGTGGAAGAGTCTGTTTGGTACTCTACTTAAATCCAACTTTTAAAACACAAAATCAATTTTCAAGTTTTAAGCCTTAAAAACTTGTTTTGTAGGACTATTTTTAAAGCTGAACTCAAGACTAACTCAAAAATATAGTATTTCTCTAAAATCATAAAAAGTGAGTTTTTAGAGTTTTTAAACTTAAACTCACTCATTTCTTTTCTCTCTCTCCTCCCCTCCCACTCCAAATCTCTCTCTCTCTCTCTCTCTCTCTCTCTCTCTCTCTCTCTCATCTTCTTCTTCTTTCTCTTTCCTTTTTTTTTTACCTTTTTCGTCTATCCTCCAATCTGCTATCTTCATTCTCTTTCTTCTTTCTCTCACTCTTCATCTCTATCTCGTCTGATCCTCTCCCTTCTTTCTCTTTCCTCCAATTATCTCTTTCTTTCTTTCCTACTCTCTCCTCTTTCTCCCTCTCTTGCGACCCTTTCTTTTTAGATCTCTTTGTCTAGTTTAAGTCGTGAGATTTAAACTTTTTGAATCGCAAACCAATCACATTTTTTAGTCTTAAAGAAAATTGTTTTCAAGAAATGTTCTTAAGAAATGTTTTGAGAAATGATAAAAAATTTCAAATAGGATACCAAACAGGCCCTAAAAGAACAAGAAGAGGAAAATAGAAGAGAATCAAGGTCGGCGATGAACTTCGGTTTACCATGCTGCGGTCTCTTAATACGGCAAATGAAGCGGCACTAGGGAGCGGAGCCTACTAGATATGAGATCAAATTTGTCCACTGCTCATGGCATCCAAAACCCAAAAAGGTGAAATCACCCTTAAAAGCTAAGTGTGCAAGTAAGAGCCCAACGAGTCAGGTCTCTTAGGTATCGTTTGGTACCTGGGATGTGACAGAACGCAATGGGACAGAACGCATTCGTCCCACGTTTGGTGCGCCAAGTTGTCTGGGATGCGTTGTCCCGTGGAACAAATTTTAATCATTTTTTTTGTTCCACCTTCCCCCTGAAACAACTTGTTCCAGCCCATGGAACACAAAATTATAAAAAAAATTGGACAACAATACGCTTTCTCTCTTTTCATTAATTCCATTGTCTACCTTCCCTCTCTCTCGTAGCCTCCATCTCTTCTACCCTCCCTCTCTCCTGTAGCCTTTTCCTCCTCTACCTCAAACCCAGCAAACCCATCCGAACCCAACCCCACCTTCCTTCCGCCGCCTCCCTCTTCCCTGCTAGTTCCATGACGAGACAGTCGCCAGCGATGCCCAAAACTCGCCTAGCAAGCACCGTCAGGCCCCTTCCAACAATGACGAGGTCGTCGAGAAGTCGTCTAAGCACCATAAGCGCCGCCGTCACCGTCATTGTCACGACAGCAAAAGCACGAAGAGGAGACGAAGGACGTCGTTGACGATAATATTGACTTAGAAGCATATATATCCTATATATGGGTAATTGATAATAGCCAACGAACTTTATCTATCCGAGTTCGTTCTTCTCCCAATGGAGAAATTCAATATCTTATGAAGCTACATTCCTTGATATCTTTCAAGGAAACTCCCTTGGATCAAATCTAAGGAGGTAAATACTTTGCACGTCTTACTCATCCGCTTACATTTGTTGAATTCTTTGAAACCTTTTGCAAATTATTCGGACTTGTGTTTATTCAAAATAAACAATAGTCCAACCAAGAGCGATCTTCGGTGAATGTCATATAACATGAGTAGTATTATGTTGTGGACAAGTGCCACTAACATCTAAGTGAATTAACCTCAACAACTTTGTGATTCTTTTTTCTTTCCAAAAGAATTAAAGATTCGAACATTTTGCCTCTATACAATTTTAACAAGAAGGCATTGGATTCGGATCAAACGATTCAAAGCATCCATCTATGACCAACTTGTAATTTATGTTTTAGAGGTGTCACAACTCAGTGGGATTAGTCACTACTTTGCAACCTTTTGGGTTTTAACCATCGTTATATTCTAAACAATTAACACTACCACATCATCTCTAATATAGAGACAATTAATTAGATTACAATAATCCAATCATTCATTAATAAAGAACAATGTTTTGTCAAACAAAACATTCATCCATCTAATATAGTGACGAAATTAAGTTCCTTATTCAAATTGGAATGTAAAGACAATCTTTGTTTTTCCAATTTCTTTGGTAGTTCTTATGAGGAAGTAAGTACTATCTGCTTTTGCAAAGATCTATATTTTATTCACGTTCCAAATGTGAAGCAATTTCTCTTCTTTCATCAATCTTCTACTTCTTATTAGCCACACTTTTACAACGATTGTAAAACGTAGTTACTAATATGGAATCAAGCATTCAAGTAGAATAACCAACTGTTTTAAACTATTCAAGAACAATTTACAACACCTTCGAAAAGTGTGTTCTTGACACTTGCAAGACATTTCTTGCAAATACCCCTTCCAATGTCCATCCTTTCATAAAGAAAGTTTGTTCCCTTGGAGTTATTTTGCCGTCTTCATTTAACTTCTCCATTGACTACAATAGTCATGGTCCCTAAACTTCCACTATCTCTCTTGAAACTTATTTCAATTGTGTTATACACATCAAATGATTTGGATAGTGTGCGGTTATTGTTCACTACTTAGTTTACAATAAACTTAGCGAACCATTTGGATAGGACTCAAAGATGAAGTCCTTGCCTAGTTTTTGTCTCCTGAAGTGTTTTAATACTTTCAACACTCAATGATTCAAAATCATCATAAGTCCATGTTGATGGACTATTTTTGTCAATCAACCATTATCTTCTAAATAATTACAAACTATTAAGAGTTGTTCAAGGCAACTCTCATTTCTTCATATAACAATTTGTAAGTGAAGAATCATGGCACATAAAGTGTCCATGCCCTTGTGCTTACTTCTCAGGTTCCTTGTTCATTTAACAAAGAAACAAGCACTAGTGTTTGCGTTAACTAAGGGTTGTTCAAATCAACTCTTATTTCTTCATACAACGATTTGCAATAGAAGAATTATGACACTAAAAGTGTCCATATCTTTGTGCTAATCTTTTCAAGTTCCTTTGTTCATACAACAAAGGAATAAGCACTTGTTGTTTGTGTTGTCCTATTTATGATAGACTTATCTAACATGTTCTTCCAATGATACATTATCAATAGGAAGATTGTGAGGATGAGACTGCTTAGATACATATACAATCCATTCAAGACAATCTATGGGATTGTGGTACCAAGTCCAGAAACTAAAGCATTTGGCTTTTCTTTGTCAAGTTTTGGAGAGCGTTTGCAAATATATCGGTAAATAAATACATAATGAATATAAATTGATTGATTTTAAGCTAATTGATCTGGGTCTTTAAATCAAATAGCACCACCCACTATTTTTGGCAAATTTCATATCCCTCATCGGAATTCGAGAGTTTTGGAGGAAACTCTTAGTAGGGTATGGGAGGCTAACTATTACCAAGCCCAACTCACAATGATATGATGTTGGCTAGCATCAATAATAATGAGAGATAATGCTTACTCATTTGCATCTCTTGCAAGTACCCATCTAATTTGGCCTCTAGAGAATGAAGCCTTACAATGATATGATGTTGGCTCCATTGCACTTAGTTAAGTCATTCCCACCATGCAAGTTCGGGTAGGGGTTCAAGAACAACCTCACACAATGATATGATTATCATTCTAGTTGCATACCTTCACAACATCATGTATGCGTATAGGACTCCACTTGAGTGTAAGCACGTACTTTGTGCTCCCCCATGATAGGGTGAAGTCGATGTATGAGTCACAAACGATCAGAGCCTACCATGGTGGAAGGCCACGAAAGAGTGTTCAAAGCACTCTCACGCTTGTCAACTTAAGAATGGTTTGGTTAAGGGCTTTAAGGTCTCATCACATATAAGCGTGCATTTTAATCTTATTAAAATAATTTGGTCCTATTACAACTATTGGTCCATGTGATTTATTTAGTAGTATATGATACTCTCACTATGCTTGTAAAATGGTTTTTAAAGTAAGAATATATGGTACTACTAACATAAGCTTTGCATTCATTGATGGACTATATAGTTGCCTTAGGGCTTTAGGATGACTATGAACCTTTGATTCGATCCAACAAGAGCCTAGTGTTGGATCTCGGTCTAGGGATTGTGATTGATTTTAGTTACTCGTTTAATCACATTAAGGCATGTTTTCTTATTGGGCATCGGACCCTACTACTCCAATTTCATGCATATCAAATAAAACAAGAAATGAGTACTTCAAAGTAAATGAGAGCTTATGCTCTTTTACAACATTTGATCAAAACAAATTACTTTAAAGTAAAGACGAGCTTATACTCTTTTACAACATTTGATCATATCAAATTACATCCAAAATCTAATCTACACATTCCCATGGTTCAAACAAATTTGAGAGACGGCCTTTCACATTGCTCAATTATTGTAGGCTTAGGTTCATAATCACCATTTCTTTAATTAATTAATGCTTTAACTAATTAAACTTGAATGCAACATTGTCATTTGGTATTTGTATCCATATAATTGATTTAGATGGAGCTACATGAAATGAAAATCCAATTCTCATTTAAAGATACAAAGCTATTTTGTTCTCAACTAATTTGGGCCAAAATGCAATAACCTCAACTTTTGGGCTATTGCAAAACTCAAACTTTTGAGGTCACTTTGTAAAAACACAAAAGTCCACTACTTCATGTAATTACAACTAGAACCCAAAAATTTTCAACAAATGCAAAAACTTCATTAAAGGAGCAAAACAATTTGTCATTTAGTGATTTTGGGCCTTTACGTAAAAACGTAAACTTTCGGGTCAAAGTACAAATACACAAAAATTTCAAAACTTTATGTAATTGCATAAAAGCCTCAAAAATACTCCCATTGAAGGAGTGGCTGGTCAAGGAGTAGTGTGAGTGATGGTGTGTGTGAGTTGATTTGGTTGTTTGAAAGTGATTGGTATAGTGTGAATAGTAAAATAGGTATGGGTGTTGATTGAAAAACATATCATCCATCACTTAACAAAAACAAATAAACAACCAAACACCTTTTTAAATCAAAACTACAAATTTTTTGTTCTTGATATGAACAACAAGAACAAACCAAGATCATTGAAGAACATCCATGAAAACCCATAAAAGCTCCATGAATGTTTTCACTCATTAAAACTCAAAATTTCACTACTCAAAATAGGGTTAACATCCTAGGGTACTTAGGGGGTTCCAAAAGTCACTTTAAAACACTTTTAACAAGACAAAATGAACCCAAACATACACCATTTGGATTTGGCCGAATTTCCCCATAAACATGACAACAAATGTTAGCTCCAAAATTCATGCTCATATGAACTACATCTACAACATTTGAGATAAAAAAATTTCAAGCAAAATTTACATTCAAAGAAGCAAGAATAAAGCTTGTAACAATTACAACATTCAAATAAAAGACTATGAACTACAAAACCCACCAACTACTAGACCTACTCTCTGATACCACTTGAAGGAAATATTTGTGAAAACAAGTTCATTTGAGCAACATCTATGCATGCAATTAACAATTAAAAGGCAGAATCATGCTTATATGCACTAAAAAACAAAACTTTACCCATGAATTCAAGGCCTAGTGAGTGTGGTGAACCAAGACTCAACTCAAGAACAAAGTGAGTTGAGAAATATTATACCTTTGTTGATTCCTCTTTGCATAAGCAAAGGCTAATCACCCAAGAGATAGGGCCTTCATTCCTTACTTCTTAGCTCCATGGATTTCTTGGATAAGGATGGTAGAATGGATTCTCCAAGTTCCCAAAATAGAGAACCTTTAAGTCTCCACACCAAGGAGAGCATTGGTGAATAGATGAGTTACCTTGGAGGAAATAGATGCTAGTAATTTTCTCCAAGGTGGCCGGCCTCCTAGAGAGTCAAGAGAGCTTTGTGTTCTCATCTTTTCTCCTAATAAAACCCTAAGGATGAAATGGCTATAAAGTTGCCTTTATACCACCTCACAAAGGAGTGGTAAACTTGCAATTAAGCCAAGTTCACTACCCCTTACTCTTATGGCCGGCCGTATTGGGTTCCTTGGGCTTTGAGGCCCTTTATGTTTCAAGTTGTGAGCTATTAGACTTGACATTCAGATCCCATTGGGCCTTGCAGCCCAAAACTAACCCGAGGTCTATAACGAACTTATTCGTTTGATTACTTGGGGAATCTGTTTCTCTTTCCTCATGGTTTACTATAAATAAAGGCACTGGCATAAGGAAAATATCATGCTACAATTTTCCTATGCCTTATTCTCTCCACTCTCTCTTTTGCCGCAGCTTCTCTCTCTTTAGAAAATTGGCCACAACACGTTATCAACACACTTTTACGATGCACTAATGAATCTAAAGGGAATTTTCGGTTACAAACCAGTTCACAATTATCATCACATAATCCATATGCTTCAAAAATAGGGTCTTAATTTTCAATATTGTTAGCTTTAATTGCATGAATATTCACCATGACACATGAACCCAACTTTTAAGCGTTCCGAATTATAAATTCTGCTTAAATTGTGTTTGCATTATTAATATATTATTTTATATATTACTATGAATTGGTTATTATTGTAGACATGTAAATTTCGTTGCATGCAAATTATGCATCACAAAACTCCACGTGGCATATGACTCATCACAAATAGACAAGTCATCACATATGGCACAAATCAAGCAATGAAGTACAAAACCTTCCCAAAAGTCCGCGAAAGAGAGACGGCAAGAGGTCCAAATTGCTCCTAAAACCAGAAAGAAAGTTAAAGCATGTTCACAAAACAAGCAAGAATTGAAGATTACTCACAAAATAGGCAAGAAAGCCCCATAATTCGGCCAAGCAAGGGAAAGTGGCTGAAATTAAAACACAAAACATGCCTAAATTCTCCCATGGACGAATCAAGACACAAATCAAAGCCAAATCCATCCAAAGGCAAGCTTTGAGAAGTCTATAAATACAAGGTCCTCAGACAAGCTTAAAGGTCAACAATTTCTACATTCAAGGGCAATTCTACATCCAGAGGAATCTCTGCACCAAATCTTTGAAGACTAATATGCTGCCAAAGCTCTCTTCATAGAACGCACAACCAAAGCCGAAGCTTTCTTTCAACCAAAGCTGAAGCATTCCCTTGAAGAATCAACAAGCACCTGTGCCGATTCCTTTAAGACTTTGTTGCAAGCTCAAAACTTGTAATGACGTTCGATTCAAGATCAAGTTACCAAGACCCTTGAATCAACGAAATTCTACATCAACACTCCCTTTTCCGCAGCCCTAAACCTGAGGTGAAGACTATCCACGCATTGTTTCAAGCTCAAAACTTGAAGCAATCGTTCAATCGTCGTCCGAGATCAAGTCATCGCGACCCTTGGATCAACAACCTACGCATCTACATCAAATTTGAAGACTGAATCAGAGGAAAATTGTAAACAGAGATTATAACCCTACAAATTCATCAATACAAATCTACTTTGTACACGTGTTCTTGTTTCATTCGATATAGAATTTTCGTGTTTACAAATTTGACACGCCCAATGGGATATCTCTGCCTCTCATCTCTGTCTTCAAATCCACAAAAAACACACATGGCATCAAGAAAGGATCAAGTTGTTCCCACAACCAACATGAAGAACAAGAACATCATTGCCACAAGTAGTGGCACTTTGGGCATCACAACCCGAAGCAAGGCAATAACTCTCTCTGCAGTGCCTTCCACCCCTACATCAACTTTGCCAAAGAAGCAAGGGCACCTGAGGCACAAGCTCGTGATCACCCTGGCCTCGTTAAGAACGCCAAGGGAAGAAACCCCGAGGTGGTGCTTTGAGTCCTTGACTTCCGATGCCGACTCAAGCAGCAGCTCGTATCCCGTAGCCATGCAAGTCTTGACTACTGGTGCGACTTCCATCGAGTTGTAGCTGGCTCAAATGATTGAAGCAATTGCAAGACTAACAAGTAAAATGGAGGAAAAGGACTTGCAAATTGCTGCACTCGTCAACTGACTGGAAGCGCAGCATGATGAAAAAGCTAACTGCGACCCAAAGGTTGATCTACAAAAGAAGAAAACCAACAAGGATGAGAAGCCTCCGATGGAAAAAGTTGAGGAGAAACTGGACCAAGCAACGACACTCATGTGATCTCTCTCTATCCAGCAGCTGTAGAAGATGATCACTAGCACGATCAAGGCGCAGTACGAAGGAAGCTCACATGACTCCGTGTTGTACTCAAAACCTATTCCAAAAAGATTGACGCCTTGAGGATGCCAAGGGGTTATCAGCCGCCCAAATTTATATAATTCGATGGAAAAAGAAATCCTAAACAACATATTGCTCATTTCATTGAAACCTGCAATAATGCTGGGACAGAGGGAGACTACCTCGTCATGCAGTTCATGCACTTGTTGAAAGGTAACACCTTTGACTGGTACACCGACATCGAGCCCGAGTCCATCAACAGCTGGGAAAAACTTGAAAGGTAATTCCTCAACCGCTTATACATCACCCGCCGTATCGTAAGCATGCTGGAACTGACAAGTACAAAGCAGTGGAAGGATGAACCTGTCATCGACTACATCAATAGATGGCGTTCATTAAGTCTGGATTGCAAAGATTACCTTTTTGAAACCTTCGCCATCGAGATGTGTGTTCAAGGCATGCACTGGGGGCTACATTACATCCTCCAAGGCATAAAGCTGATCATGGGAAGAAGCTCACCAAGGAAGTTTTTACCGTCAACACTACCCTCATCAGGAACTCATCCGCACCCATCAAGATCTTCTCCAAGAACAAAATAAAGGAGATGAAGAGAGGTGAGCCTTCTCTCACCCAAGACAGGTACAAAACCACCTTGAGGAAATTGGAGCAGAAGACGTACCTTTTTCCTAACTCTGACGTGGCTGTAATGCTAGACGACTTGCTGGAAAAGAAGGTAATTGAGTTACCTAAATGCAAGCGACCCGAAGAGATGAATCGCATTAACGATCCTAGGTACTGCAAGTATCATCGTATCATGAGTCATCTTGTTGGCAAGTGCTTCGTCCTTAAAGAGCTTATCATGAAGTTAACATAACAAGGGCAAGTTGAACTTGACCTGGAAGACACAGCCACAACACACACTACCACGATTGTTTTTGGATCCTTCGATCTCGTGCCTCTCCAAGTGATGCATGACCACTTCCGTCTATGCTTAAGCTACTCGACACCTTCCGTACAACCATCACTGAGGGCAAGCGACCAAAATGCGCCTACTGATAATGAAAAAGGATAGACATTGGTGACCTACAAAAGGATAGACATTGGTGACCTACAAAAGGACAAGAAAGCCAAGACCACAAACCGCACGGCCAAAAGTGGAGCAAGGGAAAAAGCATCGCTGTTGTAATAGTAGGAAGCCTAAAAGAAATGTAAGAGTATGCTGAGGAACCTATGGAGCAAGAGCCACGCATTCCCGTCTCCTTGTATGAGTACTTCCTGAAGGACTTCTTCCAACGATGCACTACCGTTGCCTGTCACGTAGTTGAAGTAGAGATAGAAGAGCCCTCAAAATGCAAAGCTATCACCATGAAGGAAGAGAATACCCTCACGCCCAAAGAATGTTTGCCAACATATTTTAGCATCGAGAAAGCATTACTATTGCCCAAGGAGATGCGAAAAACACTAGCAGGGATCTTGGTGATGAAGGAAATATTTGTGAAAACAAGTTCATTTGAGCAACATCTATGCATGCAATTAACAATTAAAAGGTGGAATCATGCTTGTATGCACTAAAAACAAAACTTTACCCATGAAATTCAAGGCCTAGTGAGTGTGGTGAACCAAGACTCAACTCAAGAACAAAGTGAGTTGAGAAATATTATACCTTTGTTGATTCCTCTTTGCATAAGCAAAGGTTAATCACCCAAGAGATAGGGCCTTCATTCCTTACTTCTTAGCTCCATGGATTTCTTGGATAAGGATGGTAGAATGGATTCTCCAAGTTCCCAAAATAGAGAACCTTTAAGTCTCACACCAAGGAGAGCATTGGTGAATAGATGAGTTACCTTGGAGGAAATAGATGCTAGTAATTTTCTCCAAGGTGGCCGGCCTCCTAGAGAGTCAAGAGAGCTTTGTGTTCTCATCTTTTCTCCTAAGAAAACCGTAAGGATGAAATGGCTATAAAGTTGCCTTTATACCACCTCACAATGGAGTGTCAAACTTGCAATTTAGCCAGGTTCACTACCCCTTACTCTTATGGCCTTTGGGCTTTGAGGCCCTTTGTGTTTCAAGTTGTCATACAACTTGAGTTATTGGACTTGACATTCAAATCCCATTATGCCTTACGGCCCAAAACTAACCCGAGGTCTATAACGAACTTATTCATTTGACTAACTAATTAATTATCCTTACTCATCCTCATTTTTCTTCAATCTCTACCTTACACGGTGTACGATCCATTAGTTTCCTTTTAGCGAGGCAGTGGGCGATTAGGACTCTTCAAATCGATTGTGAATTGAAACATACTTTCAATTCTCCCTTTAGTGATTATACAGCTTTAGGGCTTCCACAAACCATGAGTGACACCTAGCAGTATGTCATGGCTACCCAAGCTAATCAGAAGAGGTGGAGACCCTATTCAGTTTAGGATTACAATGCAATACGGTCTTTCTCTAATAAAATACTCTTGACCACGTTGTTTGGTTTGATAGTTTATTCATGTCTACTATCCAATGTGATTCATTTACTTATATGATTACCTTGATTGTGATTTTGAACGACTTCCTAAATCTCATTCATACTCTAGCTAGAGATTCTTAATCATATCATAGAGTATTCTCCCTTAAACGGTTTGAAGGTTAGAGATTCCTTGTTGTGCATTCACTTGCCTCCATGGCTAAGTGGCCTAACCCCAACTATACAGTGGACACCCTCTGACGGAGTGACTTTGACATAGTCAAAGATCAAGGACCTAACCATAAGACAACTATGATGCCTCAGGTTAAAGGACTACTTTGCATTATCCCAACAATGAGTTCTCATGTGACATGAGTATGAGAACCCCTTGTTGATCGTGTTCAGTGGACTAATTCTCTATTGAGCACCTACATGCTTTTCTTGGTGTTAGTCACACCAATGACTCGAGACCAGTCACTTTCCCGAAGAGAAAATTCTCCCACACTTAGCTTTTGCTAGTTCTCGAGCAAAACAAACAAACAAAACATAACCTAAACCTTCCAACATTCACCCCAGGGATTTCCAATGGTACATAACATATTAAAGATCACTACTCCCATAGATTTTAGCTATCCCTACACTCAAGCACATACTTAATCACAGTCGCCACTCACTAGCTCGCATTAAAACAATGTTTTGAATGTAGTAACATGCCTTAGAGAATTCACTCAATTCCTCACCGAATACTCTCTTATTTTCACACAGATTTTCTGACTACACTCCCTACACTAGGTATATGTGAGAAGATTGATGTAAACATGTAGACTAGCCCTCACATATGTTTATAACAAAGAAGGCACTTTCTGGAATTATTAATCTAACATGTATATGATCTCATGAACGGAATGCCACTACTTAGACGCGAGAACCAGGGATACCATATGCTCGTACCAATTCCAACCTCCACATATTGAAACACATAACACTCAAGATAGAAGCATAGGATGGTAACGGGGCTAGGGGTATTGGCTACAAAGAAAGGTAAGGATAAACAAAAGTTCTTAAAGCGATAGTAAGCAAAGTAATGAAATTGACACTTAGAATTCACTCTTGATGGCAGAAACGAACTTTAAACACAAGGGGAAGATTTATGCAACATTTAGGGCCAAATTTCACATATTTGGACCCTTTCTTCAACAATCAATACTTAGAGCTCATTTTCACTTCTTTTCAACTCTTTTTCTTTCTTTTCTACACACTTTTCTTTTCTTTTTTTTTTTTTTTTTTTTTCGAGCTCTTTTCTTTGGCACACAAATCACGCTCATTCATAGATTTCCAACGAAAACTTTCCCCCACACTTGTTTTTCTGCATAATGTCGTTCAAAAGGAATTCCCTCTAAGTCATACTTACTATTCTTTAAGAACAAGGGTGTGGATAGTCTTATTCTAGGCTAGGTATGGACAACATAGGGTAACAACAAAATAGGCTGACTAAGGCTCAACGGGGTTAAACCTACAAAACAAAATGCAAAGGGTAAAGCTTTTTGGCTCTAGTTTAACTAACAACTTCATCTTGTTATATGTTACGCTAATCAATTTTCTGCTTTGAATGAAACGGGCATGAGATCTAGTATTTGGAACTATAGTGATGAAACTCATTCTAAGTGGCAACCAAGCAAAGAATAATGAGATCATGCAACGATTTTAGAAAACAAGAACTTCACAGATTAATAACTCTCCAAATAAAAGCATAGGCTCAAATCTCTCAAGGTTGTAGCGTTAGTTTGAGTTCCTTCCTTCAAGCATGTTACAAAAACTGATTTTTTTTCTTTTGTGAACATGTGAATTCGTAACTTACAACTACAACTAAGCATAAACCAAAGAGCATATCAAACTTCCATCCATGTTCGTAACTTTCTTTAACAGTTATCCAATTAAAAACCAAATCCTTATCATTGTGTTGGAAGGTACCCTAAAACACAAACAAAAACACAAAAACACAAAAACAACTCTAAAACGACTCTTTTTGGGCTTTTCAAGACATTTTTCGATTTTTTTCAAAAATTTTCGGATTTGTCTTAAATGACACATAAAAATACTTCAAAACATCATAAAAAAAAACACTTAAAAACAGTGAGAAACAACTTTGTAAGTGATAGGTGATAAAATCCCACGAAAATCATTCAAAAACACTTAATTTACCCCCCCCCCCCACATACACTTCAATTAAACATTGTCCTCAATGTTTTAAGCATAGACTCACACACAAGCAAACAACACAACAAACAAATACAACAATAATGGCAAAGTAAAAGCAATAAAGAGAAGGGTTTAGGAACGCAAATCTGGTTATAGTGCCGGAGCTTCCGAGGTCTCCCAAGAAGCGCTTGCTTTAACATCTTCCCAGACGAATCTTCCACTTAAGCTTGAATAGGGCCCACGGCATGGAGGGTTTCACCCTCCACAGCTTGCTCCTTGAAGCGTCCATGCATTGGATCTTTGAATGGAAGGGGATAGTGATCTTTCCTGATTGGTGCGTTCTGCTTCCTAAAGTCCATGTGAACTCTCCCACCACCTTGAATTCGATTTGATACTTGCACCACAGAAGGTAACAACCTATTATTTGAAATGGGAATTGGAATTGGAGTAGGTGGCTTACCAATGGGCTGTGAAGAAGTGGCAGCAATGTCCACAACTTCAAAAGGGGTTGCTCTCGGCCAGAATTGGTGGTTTGAGGGTTGTGGCCGTGCAATCCTTGTGATCCACTCCAATTCCTTCTTCGTTGGTGGTTCAAAATACATCCTTCTTGATTGTTGGTGAACGTTCCTGCCTTTTATTTTTAATTACATCAATGGCAAAAAAAGAACAAACATCATTAGTATGGTCAACAGATTCATAAACTTTGAAGTTAATCATATCACCACCAAACTCCATAGTTACTGCTCCCTTGGCCACGCCAATCTTGGTGTGGGCTGTTTTCATGAAAGGTTGTCCAAGTAAGATTGGCAATGGTGGAGAGTGGGCTGAATCCTCCATGTCAGGCACATAGAAATCTCCAGGAAAAATCAAATGGTCTACTTGCACCAAAAAACATCTTCCAACACTCCTTTCGGATATGTATTAGATCGATCGGCTAATTGAATAATGACACCATCATTTTTAAGCTCTCCTAGATTCATGGATGCATAAACAGAATATGGCATGACATTTATTGATGCACCTAAATCTAGCATAGCATGTTCAAATCTTGTATTACCAATTACACAAGGGATGGTGAAACTACGTGGATCTTTGTATTTAGGTGGCATTTTTCTTTGCAACATTGCAGAGACGTTTTCACTCACATGTACCACCTCTTTCTCTCGAATATGTTTCCTTGTTGTACAAAGCTTCTTCAAAAACTTAGCATACTTTGGGATTTGCTTTATAGCATCAAGGAGTGGGATATTGACTTGTACCTTCCTAAACGTCTCTAGGATGTCTTTTTCATCTTCTTTGTTCCTAGCTTGCATAAATCTGTGAGGGAAAGGAACATTGGGTGGAATGAAGTTAGAAGGAATTGAATTTGGGCTTACCTTAGTGGAGTTGGACGGTATAGATGGCTTAGGTGGCTGTGGCAAGGGTTGTGCATCCCTTGCCGTGGCCCTTTCTTCTTGTTGCAGCAGCTTGTCGTCCTCTTCATGGCTTGGTTTGGATGTTTTGGGGCTGGTTCCCACCTCCTTGCCACTTCTCAACGTGATAGCATTAGCGATTTCAAAACTTCCCTTTGGATTGACAACGGTTGAGCTAGGCATTTTGCCTTGCTCTCTAAATTGTCCCATGAATTCCGCCATTTGCCCCATTTGTTTCTTCAATTCGCCCATCTCTTTGGCTTGATTTTGATTTTGCTGCGTCAAAGTAGTTAGTATTTGAAGAACTGTATCACTATCCAATGACGTACCTGAATTTGGTTGGGCAGATTGTGGTTGAGGTTGTGTTGGTACGAATGGCCTTTGGAATATTCTGGGAGGTGGCTGTCTAAATCCGCCTTGTTGTTGAGGTTGTTAAGGTTCCCTCCACTTCATATTTGGGTGATCTCTCCAGCCCGGATTGTACGTGTTGGAGTATGGATCATACTTGGGCTAATTTTGGCCTTGATAACCAATGGCATAGGCATTTTCCCATCCCCCATTCTCTATCAATTGAGGACATGTATTCGAGGGGTGTCCTTACATAGAGCACACGCCATAAGTTGTATTTCCTTGCCTTTTCGATCCTTCAACAAACTGTGACAACATAACAGTGAGGTTAGCCATTTGAGATTGCAATTCAGAGATTGAACTTACCTCATTTACTTGCTACCGTGGGGGGTCTCTTTGTCCAATGCCTTCGTATTGTTATGCATTCAAGGCTCGATTTGCAATTAAGATCTTTGCATCAATTGGTGTTTTGTCGACCAAAGCACCACCTGCAGAGGCATCTAGCATTTGTCTCTCAATTGGAAAAAGTCTTTCGTAGAAGTATTGATTTAGAAGCTCTTCCTTCATTTGGTGTTGTGGGCAAGATGCAACTAGGGCCTTGAAACGCTCATAATATGCCGGAAAGGATTCTCCTTGGTTTTGTTGAATGCCACTAATCTTCTTCCTTAAAAGAATGACTCTTGACGTTGGGAAGAATTTCTCCAAGAATGCTCTTTTCATGCTTTCCTAATAAGTGACGGTTCCAAGTGCTAATTCAAATAACCAATCTTTAGCCTTTTCAAAAAGAGAGAATGGAAAGGCTTTCATCTTCAAAATACTATCATCTACGTTGATTGGTGTCATGCTTGAACAAACAACTTCAAATTCCTTCAAGTGCTTGTTTGGATCTTCCATGGACAGCCCATGGTATTTCGGAATGTGGTGCAGCAAGCTAGACTTCAATTCGAATTCATCGGTCTTGTCCGCAGCTGCCCTAGGATATTGAATGCATAAGGGCACGACATTGGCCAATCCCGAGGCTGAAAGTTCCTTGATTGTTCGATTATCCATAGTCATGGCTTGTTCTTCCTCTTCCACTTCTTCTTCTTCAAGTTCAGATTCAGAATTAGGTTGACTAGGTGGACTAGGTTATGGGTTCTTCCTCTTCCTTCTCAAAGTTCGTTCAAAATCATCGTCAAACTCCAAGATATGTGTACGAACTGGTTGAGAGCTCCGAGTCATAAACTAGTACCTAAAACAAAGAAAACAAAACGAAATCAGAACACAAAGTGAAAACACACGACACAAACAAGGGAGATTAGCAATTTTGCTAATCCCCGGCAACAGCGCCAAAATTTAATGTGAAAGAAAACTAACACACAAATTAAACCCTATTAAGATAGCTGTAGTATAAGCAAGTAGGGATCGTTCTAGGTCGGGGACTAACTAGGGCTGCTAATCTACACAAATATGACTCAAAAACATAAAACTAAACCTAAAAACGTCAAACTAGACACCTATGACTCAAAATTGACTAGAATGAACTAAAACAGCACAAAACACTCAAAAAGACTCAAAACAGACACTAGGGAGTTATTAAGATGAAATTTGAATTGGTTTCGACTCATGATGCGGATGAAAGTTAAGCACTCAAATTAAACCCTCTTGTTGTAGATTGTAGTATAGATGCAAGTAGGGATCGTTCTGGACCGGGGACTAGGAGGGCTTGCTAAAACCTCTAAACTGACTCTAAAACATAAAAACAAAGTTAAAAACGTAAGGAAAGACTCACAAGACTCAAAACAAGTTCAAAAGACTCAAAACGCACTGAAAACACTCAAAATTGCCTAGAAACACTAATTAGGCAGTTTCTGACCTTAAACGAACTTTGGACGAAAATATGATTTTGGTTTGACTCAAAACCACTTAAAACATAAACAAAACATATTTAGAACACTTTAAAACAAGAAAGTAAATGGGGGGTTTTGATTTGAACGAATTTAAAGCTAAAACACACAGATTGTAAACTAGGCAGATTCTAGAGCAAAACAATGTCAAAAACGTTTTTGGGACTCAAATGGGTTATGGATTAGCTAGAGGTCTGTTTTTCACACATGACACACTTGCACATAAATCGATTTCCAATTGCTTTTCAATGAATTATGAAGCCCAACACCCTAGATTAACCGTGATGCACAAATTAACCCTCAGATTTTCCTTGAATCATTGAATTGGATGAATGCATGCGACAATCCAAATTATTCTCCAAAAGTCCTCTACATGAATGCATAATAGAGATACGATTAGAAGTCATTAAGTTCCATGAAAATCATAAGTGTTGGCGAGACATTCGTAACTATGAATGCATGATACGTTTGTCAAGAATTCAATTAACGCGATTGTTTATAAGCAACCTCCACTACTTGTGAATATAAACTTGTAACGATTAGGTGAAACTCATTCATATTCTAGCATCAAATCTGTGCATGAAAACTAAGTATGCATCCTTAATCAACAAACACAAATAAGTTATCAATCAACTAGTTAATTGAATTGCATTCACGATTCATCAAAACACAACTGAAAGCAATCGATTTATTTCACAAGCATGTTCATGGCTACAAACTTCCCCCTAGCCAAATAGGGGTTTACCCACTCATTGTTGGAAATGTGCCCTACAACCAATCATATGATGATACTTTACGGACATTTCACATGTTAAACTAACCTAGTTTGATATAAAGGGCAAAGATTATTGTTTCAAGCTGTCTCTTATAAATGTTATGTGCTTAAACGATAAGTCCAAGGAATATGCTATAAGGAGAATGTAATCTAAAGAAGTTAGATTCATGAGACCATTCTCTTTTGTATACATATCCTAAATGTTCCTGATCATAGGATTGCCAATTGGGCATTGACAGTCCGTTAAGATCAGTACGTGCTATGTCTTCTCTTAGGGAGAGTGACAGGTCTCGAGTCATTGGTGTGAATGACACCAAGACAAGCATGTAGGTGCTCGATAGAGAATGAGTCCACTGAACGCGATCAACGAGGAGTTCTCATATTCATGTCATATGAGAACTCATGGTTGGGATAATGCAAAGTAGTCATTTGACCTGAGGCATCACAGTTGTCTTGTGGTTAGGTCCTTGATCTTTGACTATGTCAAAGTCACTCCGTCAGAGGGTGTCCACGGCATAGTTGGGGTTAAGCCACTTAGCCATGGAGGCAAGTGAATGCGCAACAAGGGATCTCTAACCTTCAAACTGTTTGAGGGAGAATACTCTATGATATGATTGAGAATCTCTGGCCAGAGTATGAATGAGATTTAGGAAGTCGTTCCAAATCACATTCAAGGTAATCATATAAGTATATGAATCACATTGGATAGTAGACATGAATAAACTATCAAACCAAACAATGTGGTCAAGAGTATTGTATTAGAGAAAGACCGTATTGCATTGTAATCCTAAACTGAATAGGTTCTCCACCTCTTCTGATTAGCTTAGGGTAGCCATGATACACTGCTAGGTGTCACTCATGGTTTGTGGAAGCCCTAAAGATGTATAATCATTTAAGGGAGAATTGAAAGTATGTTTCAATTCACAATCGATCGTTAAGAGTAACAATCGCCCACTGCCTCGCTAAAAGGAACCTAATGGATCGCACACCGTGTAAGGTAATGATTGAAGGATATAATGAAGATGAGTAAGGACAATTAAATAGTTTAATTGTATGTGGCAAGGATTAATTAAAAGTTAATTAATCTAGAACGAAAGGTTCGTTTTAGGCCTTAAGTTAATTTTGGGTTTCGGGACACAAAAGGGTTTTGGTCCACAAGGCACATAAGGTTTAAGTTGTGTGACAACTAAAACAAAATGGGCAATTAACCCACTAACAATAGGGAGGCCGGCCATGATTAGAGAGGGAGTGGGTTTTGGACTTATTACAAGTTTGCCACTCCAATGAAGGGAGGTATAAATATGACTTTATAGCTTTTTCTTCATTAGGGTTTTCTTTGAGGAAAGATGAGAGTTTTTGGCTCTCTCTTTCTCTCTATGAAGTCCGGCCACCATGGGGGAGTTTACTAGCATCTAACTCCTCCATGGCCACTCATCTTCTTCCTCAACCATCCTTGGTGTCGAAACTTAGAGGTCTCCAACTTTGGTGACTTTTGAAGAAACCTATTCTTCCATCCACATCCAAGAAGGCATGGATCCAAGAAGCAAAGTTCTTCCACCTTCATCCATGGAGCCAAGGAGCAAGGTGACAAAGGAAGAAGGCCCTCACATGGGTGATTAACCTTTGCTAAGCAAAGAGGTACTTCAAAGGTATAAAGAAATCTCAACTCTTTTTCTTAGATCTTGAGTTGAGTCTTGGTTCACCATTTCTACTAGGCTTTGAATTTCATGGGTAATGTTTTGTTTTGAGTGCATACAAGCATGATTCCGCCTTTAATTGTTAATTGCATGCCATAGATGTTGCTCAAATGAACATGTTTTTCACAAATTTTCCTTCAAGTGGTATCAAGAGCCTAGGTCTAGTAGTTGGTGAATCCTTTTGGGTTTTGTAGTTCATAGTCTTTGATTTAAATGTTGTAATTGTTACAAGCTTTATTCTTGCTTCTTTGAATGTAAATTTTGCTAGAAAATTTGCCATCTCAAATGTTGTAGATGTAGTTCATATGAGCATGAATTTTGGAGCTAAAATTTGGTGCCATGTTTTTTTTGGGAAATTCGGCCAAATCCAAAGGGTGGATTTTTGGGTTCTTGTTTGTCTTGTTAAAAATGTTTTAAAGTGACATTAGGAACCCCTAAGTACCCTAGTATGGTAATATGTTATTTCCATTAAGTTTGAGAGTTTTTTGGGATGTCTTTGGGTGAAAAATGTTCATGGAACTCTTATGGGTTTTCATGGATGTTCTTCATTGTTCTTGTTATGTTCTTGGCAAGAACAAAAAGGTTGGGTATTTTGATTAAAAGTTTTTGGTTGTTGACATAAAGTTTTGTTTATGAAAGGATGGTATGCTTTTTAATCATCACAAGGTATGGACTTTTCTTACACATCCATACCAATCAACTTTACTTTCCCATGATTCATGGAGCCATGTTTCATGGAATTGACTTTTTCAAACCAACCCATCACCTTTCACTTTGTTGAAAACTTTTCAAAAAGTTTTGAAACTTCTCTCACACTACCTTGGCCGGCCACTCCCTCAATGGGAGTACTTTTGGGGCTTTTATCCAATTACATAAAGTTTTGATACTTTTGTGTATTTGCACTTTGACCCGAAAGTTTACGTTTTTACGTAAAGGCCCAAAAACACTAAAGGACAAATTGTTTTGCTCCTTTAATGAAGTTTTTGTATTTGTTGAAATTTTTGGGTTCTAGTTGTAATTACATGAAGTAGTGGACTTTTGTGTTTTTACAAAGTGACCTCAAAAGTTTGTGTTTTGCAATATAGCCCAATGGTTGAGGTTATTGCTTTTTGGCCCAAATTAGGTTGAGAACAAAATGGTTTTGTCTCTTTAAATGAGAATTGGATTTTCATTTCATTTAGCTCCTATTAAATCAATTCTATGGATACAAAAACCAAATGACAATGTTGCATTCAAGTTTAATTAGTTAAAGCGTTAATTAATTAAAGAAAGGGTGATTATGAACCTAAGCCTACGATAATTGAGCTATGTGAAAGGCCGTCTCAAATTTGTTTGAACTATGGGAATGTGTAGATTAGATTTTGGTTGTAATTTGATATGATCAAATGTTGTAAAAGAGCATAAGCTCTTCTTTGCTTTAAAGTAATTTGTTTTGATCAAATGTTGTAAAAGAGCATAAGCTCTTCTTTACTTTAAAGTACTCCTTTTATTGTTTTATTTGATATGCATGAAATTGGAGTAGAGGGTCCAACGCCCAATAAGAAAACACGCCTTAATGTGATTAAATGCGTAACTAAAATCAATCACCATCCCTAGACCGAGATCCAGCACTAGGCTCGTGTTGGATCCAATCAAAGGTTCATAGTCATCCTAAGGCCCTAAGGCAACTATATAGTCCATCAATGAATGCAAAATTTATGTTAGTAGTAACATATACTCTTGCTTTAAAAACCGTTTTACAAGCATAGTGGGAGTATTATATACAACTAAATCAATCACATGGACCAATAGTTGTAATAGGACCAAGTAGTTTTAATGTGATTAAAATGCATGCTTATATGTGATGAGACCTAAAACCCTCAACCAAACCATTATTAAGTTGACAAGCATGAGAGTGCTTTGAACACTCTTTCGTGGCCTTCCACCGTGGTAGGCTCCAATCGTTTGTGACTCGTACACCGACTTCACCCTATCATGGGGGAGTACAAAGTGCGTGCTTACACTCAAGAGGAGTTCTATATGCATACATGATGTTGTGAAGGTAGGCAACGAGAATGATCAACATCATATCATTGTGAGGTTGTTCTTGAACCCCTACCCGAACTTGCATGGTGGGAATGACTTAACTAAGTGCAATAGAGCCAACATCATATCATTGTGAGGCTTTATTCTCTAGAGGCCAAAAAAGATGGGTACTTGCAAGAGATGCAAATGAGTAAGCGTACTCTCTCATTATTATTGATGCTAGCCAACATCATATCATTGTGAGGTGGGCTTGGTAATAGTGAGCCTCCCATACCCTACTAAGAGTTTTCTCCAAAACTCTCGAATTCCGATGAGGGATATGGAATTTGCCGAAAATAGTGGGTGGTGCTATTTGATTTAAAGACCCGGATCAAATAGCTTAAAATCAATCAATTTATAGTCGTTATGTATTTATTTACCGATATATTTGCAAACACTATCCAATACTTGACAAAGAAAAGCCGAAGGCTTTAGTTTCCGGACTTGGTACCGCAATCCCATAGAATGTCTTGAATGGATTGTATTTGTACCTAAGTAGTCTCATCCTCGCAATCTTTCTATTGATAATGTATCGTTGGAAGAATATGTTAGAAAAGTCTATCATAAAGAGGACAACACTATTAGTGTCATAATTCTTCAATTACAAATTGTTGTATGAAGAAATAAGAGTTGCTTTGAACAACTCTTAGTTAACGCAAACACTAGTGCTTGTTTCTTTGTTACATGAACAAAGAACTTGAGAAGTAAGCACAAGGGCATGGACACTTTATGTGCCATGAAATTTCACTTACAAATTGTTGTATGAAGAAATGAGAGTTGCCTTGAACAACTCTTAATAGTTTGTATTTATGTTTAGAACATAATGGTTGGTTGACAAAAATAGTCCATCAACATGGACTTATGATGATTTTGAATCATTGAGTGTTGAAGTGTTAAACCACTTCTAGAGACGGAAACTAGGCAAGGACTTCACTTTTGTGTCCCTATCCAAATGGTTCACTAAGTTTATTGTAAACTATATAGTGAACAATAACCGCACGCTCTCCAAATCGTTTGATGTGTATAACACGATTGAAATAAGTTTCAAGAGAGATAGTGGGAGTTTAGGGACCGTGACTATTGTAGTCAATTGAGAAGTCAAATGAAGAAGCTAAAAACTCCAAGGGAACAAACTTTCTTTATGAAAGGATGGACATTGGAAGGGGTATTTGCAAGAAATGTCTTGCAAAATGTCAAGAACACACTTTTCGAAGGTGTTGTAAAATGTTCTTGAATAAGTTCAAAATAGTTGGTTCTTCTACTTGAATGTTTGATTCCGTATTAGTAACTATGTTTTACAATCGTTGTAAAAGTGTTGCTAACAAGAAGTAGAAGATTAATGAGAGAAGAGAAAGTACTTCACATTCGGAACGTGAATCAAATAATGATCTCTGCGAAAGCAGATAGTACTTACTTCCTCATATGAACTACCAAAGAAATTGGAAAAACAAAGATTGTCTTTACATTCCAATTTGAATAAGGAACATAATTCCGTCACTAAAATGTTAGGAGATGGATGAATGTTTTGTTTGACAAAACAATTGTTCTTTATGAAAGATTGGATTATTGTAATCTGATTGATTGTCTCTATAATAGAGATAATGTGGTAGTGTTAATTGTTTAGAATATAACGATGCTTAAAACCCAAAAGGTTGCAAGGAAGTGACTAATCCCACTAAGTTGTGACACCTCTAAAACATAAATTACGAGTTGGTTATAAATGGATGCTATGGATCGTTAGATCCGGATCCGATGCCTTCTTGTTAAAATTGTATAGAGGTGAAATGTTCAAATCTTTATTCTTTTTGGAAAGAAGAAAGAATCACAAAGTCATTGAGGTTCATTCACTTACATGTTAGTGGCACATGTCCACAACATAATACTACTCATGTTGTATGACATTCACCGAAGATAGCTCTCGGTTGGACTATTGTTTATTTTGAATAAACACAAGTTCGAATACTTTGCAAAAGGTTTCAAAGAATTCAAGAATGTAAGTTGATGAGTAAGACGTCTAAAGTTTTTACTCCTTAGATTTGATCCAAGGAAAACTAACACTTTAGATGAGTTTCCTTGAAAGATATCAAGGAATGTAGCATCATAAGATAATGTATTTCTCCATTGGGAGAAGAACGAACTCGAATAAGATTTAGTTCATTGGATGTTATCAATTACCCATATATAGGATATATATTTCTAAGTCAATATGATTGTCAATTAGAAAATCTTCCAAAACGCTTCATAACTCCATATGATGTAGTTGGAAAGAAAGACAAGTCTTAATCGTGTTAAGATTTGAGGTTATGTGCTAATTAGCAATATTTGTTATAGAACAATCTTGTGGGATATCCTTAAATTAACTTTTGGATATCACTTCTATGAACCAACTAACAAATGTTGTTTGTTGGGTAGTTCATTGGAATCCTACACTAGGATTTGCCTAAGATAAAGCAAATGAACGAAAGATAGAATTCAAAGAATGGGTTCTTTGAAAAACAAGATGATAATCAACAAATATAACAACCTAGTTCCCACACCACTAGCTCCAAGGTAGTCGAGAAGGATTTATAAACCGTCTTAGTTGAATGGTTTGAACTTTATGACTATGTCATGGAGTTACACCTCTTAATTCGAAAGAAATAAGAATGAAAAATCCTTATGACTACAATGAGTGTATATATGACATATACTCAAGGAAATGGTATAATACCATTTGACCCGAAATAATGAAACCTTCATAGCTAATTGGTAGCTTAAGGTGACTACAATCAACGAGATTGGTTGACTTGGAAGAAACCATCTTTGACGTAGTCTTGGTTTCTATTAATTCGAAGATTGCTAGGTACAACTAAACGGTGATTCAATGTTTAGACATAATATGGATTTCTGAAACCATTATCAAGATAGTCTTGATAATATATGTCTAAAACTAAGAATCACAAGACCTGTAAGTTGTAGAGATCCATCCATCATGAATCTTAGCAAGCTAGTGGGAGCTATAAGCATCTTATGAGAGAAAAATCAAATCATTTGATTTCTCATAAAGATAAATCTTTTGTTTACTAGGTTTACAAAAGATTAGTGGGAGTTAATCATATTCCTAAATTTGAACATATATTTGCTATATTAATTTTGGAAATGAAAGGAATTCTTCTTCGTTAAAGTTATGACTTTAAACGTTCTATAATAATAGAATGTATATGGGAGACATAGTCTATATACATAGGATGGAAATCTATAATGATCGATTTCAAGATATAATTGGATTATATCGAGACCTAATGATAGACGAAAGATGCTAGGAAGTTTCTCATATGATGATAAACTTCAATAAGAAAGACAACTCTAGTGAGACTAGGAAGTCGCTCTTCTCAAAGGGGACGTACCCTTTGACTCCCAAAGAAACATAATGCGTAACTGGAATCCTTTATGCATATGCATAAAGGCGATTTACGTATTTCATATTGTATGAGAAACACAGATATGAGCTGTACCTAGAACGGTATAAGTTGATATCAGTGCAAGCACAGGATCAGAACCATGGCAACTGTCAAGTGAGTCCTTAAGCATTTAAGAAATACTAAAGGATAGATTCCTCAAGAATGAGGAAGAATTAAAGTGACGCAATGGAAGCGTAAATGTATTAGATTATGAATCTAATATCGTATCCATCATTGGATGTTTCTTCATTATGAATGAAGAGATAATAGGATATCTCTTTATTATGACTAAAGGGATATTTGGGTGGAAACATTACAAGTAATGACTTTAGTGTGTTCCATCATGAATGCAAAATATATCGCCATATAGAAGTTTACAACAATGTTGTTTGGATGGGAAAGTTCATTTATGAACTCTCTATTCGGTTCCAACCAGAAAGTGTCTCTAGTGTACAGACACTACGACACTAATGGGGCGATAGCTCAAGCCAGGGAATCAAGGTCTCATCAAGATCCGAACTCAAGTGAGAGACTAAACCACATGATTGAGAATCATGTATAATGGTGACGTCGTTATTCTCAAGGTTGCTTCTATGGATAACATATAGATATCCATTGTCTAGGCCTACTACTCAGCCATTTTTGAAATGAATTCAGAAGAGGTATCATCACTGATAACCAAGCTGATTGGCTCTAGTGCAAGTGGGAGATTGTTGGAAATGTGCCCTACAACCAATCATATGATGATACTTTACGGACATTTCACATGTTAAACTAATCTAGTTTGATATAAAGGGCAAAGATTATTGTTTCAAGCTGTCTCATATAAATGTTATGTGCTTAAACGATAAGTCCAAGGAATATGCTATTAGGAGAATGTAATCTAAAGAAGTTAGATTCATGAGACCATTCTCTTTTGTATACATATCCTAAATGTTCCTGATCATAGGATTGCCAATTGGGCATTGACAGTCCGTTAAGATCAGTACGTGCTATGTCTTCTCTTAGGGAGAGTGACAGGTCTCGAGTCATTGGTGTGAATGACACCAAGACAAGCATGTAGGTGCTCGATAGAGAATGAGTCCACTGAACGCGATCAACGAGGAGTTCTCATATTCATGTCATATGAGAACTCATGGTTGGGATAATGCAAAGTAGTCATTTGACCTGAGGCATCACAGTTGTCTTGTGGTTAGGTCCTTGATCTTTGACTATGTCAAAGTCACTCCGTCAGAGGGTGTCCACGGCATAGTTGGGGTTAAGCCACTTAGCCATGGAGGCAAGTGAATGCGCAACAAGGGATCTCTAACCTTCAAACTGTTTGAGGGAGAATACTCTATGATATGATTGAGAATCTCTGGCCAGAGTATGAATGAGATTTAGGAAGTCGTTCCAAATCACATTCAAGGTAATCATATAAGTATATGAATCACATTGGATAGTAGACATGAATAAACTATCAAACCAAACAATGTGGTCAAGAGTATTGTATTAGAGAAAGACCGTATTGCATTGTAATCCTAAACTGAATAGGTTCTCCACCTCTTCTGATTAGCTTGGGTAGCCATGATACACTGCTAGGTGTCACTCATGGTTTGTGGAAGCCCTAAAGATGTATAATCTTTTAAGGGAGAATTGAAAGTATGTTTCAATTCACAATCGATCGTTAAGAGTAACAATCGCCCACTGCCTCGCTAAAAGGAACCTAATGGATCGCACACCGTGTAAGGTAATGATTGAAGGATATAATGAAGATGAGTAAGGACAATTAAATAGTTTAATTGTATGTGGCAAGGATTAATTAAAAGTTAATTAATCTAGAACGAAAGGTTCGTTTTAGGCCTTAAGTTAATTTTGGGTTTCGGGACACAAAAGGGTTTTGGTCCACAAGGCACATAAGGTTTAAGTTGTGTGACAACTAAAACAAAATGGGCAATTAACCCACTAACAATAGGGAGGCCGGCCATGATTAGAGAGGGAGTGGGTTTTGGACTTATTACAAGTTTGCCACTCCAATGAAGGGAGGTATAAATATGACTTTATAGCTTTTTCTTCATTAGGGTTTTCTTTGAGGAAAGATGAGAGTTTTTGGCTCTCTCTTTCTCTCTATGAAGTCCGGCCACCATGGGGGAGTTTACTAGCATCTAACTCCTCCATGGCCACTCATCTTCTTCCTCAACCATCCTTGGTGTCGAAACTTAGAGGTCTCCAACTTTGGTGACTTTTGAAGAAACCTATTCTTCCATCCACATCCAAGAAGGCATGGATCCAAGAAGCAAAGTTCTTCCACCTTCATCCATGGAGCCAAGGAGCAAGGTGACAAAGGAAGAAGGCCCTCACATGGGTGATTAACCTTTGCTAAGCAAAGAGGTACTTCAAAGGTATAAAGAAATCTCAACTCTTTTTCTTAGATCTTGAGTTGAGCCTTGGTTCACCATTTCTACTAGGCTTTGAATTTCATGGGTAATGTTTTGTTTTGAGTGCATACAAGCATGATTCCGCCTTTAATTGTTAATTGCATGCCATAGATGTTGCTCAAATGAACATGTTTTTCACAAATTTTCCTTCACTCATGGCTGCAACAAAATCAGAGAATAAGAAATTGAACATAAACATAAAACAAACTACACCTAGAACGCTCCAACGATCAAGCCTTTGCATCCAAGAGTAGTCTTCTCCTTCTCCTTGCTGCGGCACCAAGTGATTTGGGGATTTTCTGGGCTGTTTGGGATGAGCTCGAATGGGAGAGATGGTTAGGGATTGGAAAAGGTTGCGGCAGAGAGGGGAGAAGTGGCTCAATAGGTTTTTGTGAATGAATGGATGTCTAGAATGTGGATGGGTGCGGCTAGGGGTTGGAGAATTGAGTGGAATGGCTGAGGTGTGTCTAGGGTGTGGCTGGATGAGTGTGAGAGTGAATGGTGATGGGGTCGTGCAGCTAGAAGATGGTGGGAATGTATTTATGGCTGCGGCTAGGCTTAGGGTTTTTGGCAAATCAGAAATTAAGTCCCAATCCCCATTTAATTCAAAAACAAATCAGATATTAACCCCCAAATCCCCTAAGAATAAGTAACTGAAATCAGGAAAATCAGAAATTAAGGGAAATAGAGTTGACTTGCGGCAAAGAGGGAAAAAAGAAAGGGAAAGTCTTCTAATTTTTGATTTGGAACAAGAAAAGGTAAGTATAATAGCTGCAAGGATTTTAGGAATAAAGGAATGTGAATTAAGTTGCTGATTTTGGGGAAAAAGGGAAAGTCTTGTGCGGCAAGGAGGAGGGTTGAGATTTAGGTGTCCTAAAAATGTTTAGGGTTCCTTCTTTGTGGCTGAAACTTAATGAATTTGAGAATAGGAAAGGTTTAGGACAAAACAAGGAACTTGGCAGATTTCTTTCCTTCTTTCAAAGCTCCTTGACTTTCTTGAATTAATTCTTCTTCCTTTCCTTGGCAGGTTCCTAGCTTGCTTTTACCTTCAATTTCGTCCATCCCTTTGGCCTCATGCATAAGCTATCCAACTTGGCCCAAAAATGCTCCAAAAGGCCCCAAAATGCACCTTTTTGCCTTATTGACCCTTGAAACCTACAAACACACGAAAATGACTTAAAAATACTAAATTAAATGGAAACTAACTACTAAAATGTCAAGAAACAAGCAAGCTAAGTCGCAATAAAATGCTCCTATCAACTCAAAACACTCAAAGACACAATTTAAAACAGATTCTAACCTAATTGACTTAACAAAGTAAAGGGGGATTGGTTTTGGACGAAATTAACTAAACTAGACAGATTGCAAAAACTAAACAGGTTAGACACGAATTAGAGTGAATTAAATGGGTAAAGGGCTTAGCTAGAGGGTCCTTCTCCACACATGACACATATGCAACACAAACCAATTTCCAGTTATTATTTCTTTAAACCATGAATGACAATGCCCCAAGTTAACCGTGAACTGCACTAATTAACCATCAGATTTTCCTAAGTTCATTGAATTGGACGGATAACGCATCACAACCAAATTATTCTTCTCAAGTTCCCTACATGAACTGCATAATAGAAATACTATAAAAGATCATTAAGTTCTGTAAAAATCATAAGCATTGACAAGGCATTCGTAACTATGACATCATGATACTCATGCCAGGAATTTAACTTAACGCAATCGTGACCAGCGACCTTCACTACTTGTGAATATAAGTTCGTAACGATTATGTGAAATTCCCTTATATTCTAGCATCAAATTTATGCATGCAAACTAAGTAGGCCTCCTTAATCAACATACAAGAATAAGTTATGAATCAAACAGTTAAACAAATTGCATTCACTACTTATGAAATAATAACTGAAGGTAATCAATTCATGTCACATATATGTTCATGGCTTTGAAATCGCCCCTAGCTAAAATAAATTTAGTTCCACATGATTGTAAAAATTAACAATGAATTCAACATAATTGGGCAGAGGCACAGCACTAGCTTCCCTTCTTCCTTCCTTCCCCTTGATGAGGCACACCTTGAAAACTCTCTCAAAATCTCTCAATTGCTCTTAGAATTCTCAAGTGTGTTGTGAATTGTGGTGGTATGAATGAATGAAGGTTGCGACATGTATTTATAGGGAGAGTGTCAAAAGCCACGGCTCAAGGCTGAAAAGGACTCCAAATTCTCCTAGAAATAGGTTAACTACAAGGCAGAAATCAGAAGGGATAAGGAGAAGAGCTGCGGCAAGGATTCAGGCTTCTAGAAGGGCTTAGGTGCGGCAGGTTATTAGGGAATAGGATATGGCTTCTAGAAATCGGGTTCTAGATCTTCTAATGTGAATGGGAATCCCTTTTGGTAGCTGAAAACAAGGTAGGATAGGATTAGGATAAGGTAAGGATAAGATAAGGTTGTTTGGATAAGACAACATAAGGTTTTGGATAATGTTTGAGATAATTTTCCATATTTCTTGCTCTTCTCTTATCTTCTTTGACTTGAACCTTTTTCTCCAGATTTGTAGCATGATCCTAGCCTCTTTTGAACTCCAAATTTGTCTATCCACCTTGCTCCATAAGTAAGTTATCCATTCTTGCCCAAAACTGCTCTAAAATGCTCCAAAATGCACTTTCTTGCCACTTTTGCCATTTGAACCTACAAACACACGAAAATAGCTTAAAACACTATAATTAATGTGAATCAACTAAGTAAATGCAAGAAAACAAGCTAACTAAGTCACATAAATATGCTCCTATCAGAAGACATAACACGTACTGATCTTAACGGACTGTCAATGCCCAATTGGCAATCCTATGATCAAGAACGTCTAGGGTATGTAAACGAAAGAGAATGGTCTCATGAATCTAACTTCTTTAGATCACATTCTCCCAATTACATATTCCTTGGACTTATCTTTGAAGCATATAACATTTATATGAGACGGCTTTAAAAAATAGTCTTTGCCTTTTATATTTAAACTAGATCAGTTTAACATAAGAAATGTCCGTAAAGTACTATCATATGATTGGTTTTAAGGCACATTTCCAACAGGCGAGTCCCGACGACCACAAGGTGCAAGAAAGCAAGGATGAAGGCTTGAATCTTCGGCCACATGAATATGCCATATGCTGTGCTGGCCATGACACAATCAACTTCACTGACGAAGACTTGCTGCTAGGGTCAAAGCCTCACAACCGTCATCTATTCATCTCTGGGTACGTAAGGGAGCACAAAGTCAACCACATGTTTGTGGATGGTGGATCGACCATAAACATTATGCCAAAGTCAAAAATGACCACAATCGGCATCAAGGTGGATGAACTGTCCCGAAGCTGCTTTCTAATTCAAGGTTTTAACCAAGGAGGACATAGAGCGATGTGCATGGTCCGAGTCGAGATGACCATTTGCGAACTCAAGTCAAGCACGTGTAAAGCTGCTCAAGACAAATGCAGTTTTACCTCTGACACAGCTAGGTAACGCTAAGGTTTCAAAACCACCATAAGGTTTCGTAAAACCCCTGCCAAAGGGGGGCATAACCAAGCTCTCTTCTAACCAAGATGACTGAAGAAGGTTTCGACCCAAACGCCTATAAACTCATGTCAAAGGCTGGGTACGATTTTGCCTCCTCTTCAAATCTTGGAAAGAATAATGCAAACACCATCAACGACAAAGAATGTGACCTTACCGAGACTTAAAAGAAGTAGAAGGAGCATGGTTGTGGAGTTAACAACAACAAAGCTGAACTTGGCTTCACACTAAATATGCCCGTGAAGATTTCAAGCAAAGCGAAAAACGTTAGTGCTCAACACATCAGAGTGAGCGTTGAACAAAATCAAGAGGAGTTTAAACCCGCCCCTCGAACGTCAATCTTTGATAGGCTGAATCATTCAAAACCCAGAATTTTGGCACTTGATTGCATTGGTGGACAAGACCGAACTTCTGTCTTCAAACGGCTTAACATGCCAACACCCCAAAGCTCGGTTTTTTAAAGGTTGTCAAAACCTTAGAAGCAAAGCAACATGCCTATCTCTCCTCCACGACGGTCAACCTTGGAAAGACTTGAAGAAACCAAGAATCCATCTAGGAAGAGGAAGACAATGTTAAAGGAAGAAAAGCTCGACGGTATAGTAGGAAAAGACGATGTTCAAAGCTCGATTTCTTCAAGGATGAAGCGCCAAGGAACCTTGGACGTTGACACAAAAGGACAACTGAAGGTAAAGGGGCACACCATCATCCACACTGGCCAATCTTCACGCTAACAAGCCCAAGAGGACGACACTGAAGATGAGGTCCAAGAAGTCTTCAACATCACAATCCAAGAAAACAAAGAAGACAGAAATCGCTGAGGAAGATGTCGCCGATGTGCCACAACAGCTCGAGGATGGGGGGTAAGCCATGGTTGATGATCTCTAGGAGCTCAACTTAGGCGCAAGCGAGGAACCGAAGCCTATCTTCATAAGTGCACTACTAAGTGCAGATAAGATCGATGAGTACTACCAACTGCTAATGGAGTACAAAGACGTCTTTCCTTGGACCTACAAAGAAATGCCTAGCTTTGACCCTACCATCGTCGTGCGTTATGCAGTAAAGCCTGGAAGAGGACCGATAAAGTAAACTCAAAGAAGCTATCGATCCGAGCTCCTCCCACAAATTGATTGTGAGATTGACAAGCTAATCGAAGTAGGCTTCATTCAAGAGGTACAATACCCTAAATGGATCTCCAACATCGTCATTGTGCTTAAGAAATCTGGACAAATACATGTTTTCATAGATTTCTGCGACCTTAACGATGCTTGCCCGAATGATGACTTTTCCTTACCAATCATCGAAATCATGGTGGACGCGACCACTGGCCACAAAGCGCTATCATTCATGGATGACTCATCTAGGTACGATCAAATCCGCATAGATCCCGAAGATGAGGAACTAATAGCCTTCCGCACTCCAAAAGGTATCTACTACTACAAGGTAATGCCCTTGGGCTTGAAGAACGTTGGGGCTAAATATCAATATGCAATGCAGAAGATCTTCAATGACATGCTATATAAAAATGTAGAATGTTCGTAGACGACGTAGTTATCAAGACCAAGAAGAGATCTGATCACTTGAAAGATTTACAAATGGTGTTCGACAAACTACGGCACTACAACCACAAGATGAACCCGTTGAAGTGTGCATTTAGCGTCGCCTCTGGGAAGTTCCTCGGCTTCATTGTCAAGCACTGTGGCATTAAAGAGGATCAATTGAAGATTAAGGCCATTCAAAGCATGCCCGAGCTAAGGAATCTATAAGAGCTAAAAAGTCCACAAGAACGGCTAGCATTCATTAGGCGATTCATCTCTAACATTGCTGGACGTTGTCAACCCTTCAGTCGACTTTTGAAGAAGGACGTTCCATTCATATGGGATGACGTCTGTCACAATGCCTTTAAGAGCATAAAAAGGTACTTGGCAAGCCCATCTGTCTTAGGAGCTCCCATGCCTTGAAAGCCACTCATACTATACATTGTCGCACAAGAAGGTTCCATTGGAGCATTATTGGCACAAGAAAATGAAGACCAAAAGAAAAGAGCAACTCTACTACCTAAGTAGAACTCTCACTGGTGCTGAGCTCAACTACTCACCAATCGAAAAGATGTGCCTTGCCCTAGTCTTTGCCGTCCAAAAGCTAAAACGCTACATGCATGCTTACACCATCCACTTGGTTACTAAAGCCGACCCAGTTAAGTATATTATGTCCAAGCTGGTTTTGATAGGGCGACTAGCTAAATAGGTGTGCTTCTCAACCAACACGAGACCATCTACGTCTCAGCTAAAGCCATCAAGGGACAAAAACTAGTAGACTTCCTTGCCATTCATACAATCCTAGCCGATTGGAAAATCTCAGATGACTTGCCTGACAAGGAGGAGTTCTACGTCGACATCTTCCTAACACGGATAATGTTCTTTTGACGGATCTGCACGAGCAGACGGAACGGGGGTAGGAGTAGTGTTCATGTCGCCACAAAGACAAGTACTACTATTGAAACCGGTTTGTATAAGATCTCAAGGGATGGGTTGTATGTATGGGTTATCATCTTCACTTTAGCTAAGTGATAGGCTAAAGTGATGGTCTTAACCCTACTTTCATAACTCACCATACCTTGTCATTCACTTTACCGCCTTTTTGTCAACCTTTCTTAGTTGCTTGTAAAAACTTCTTTCCTTGTAATTAGGTTTTGGCTTTTCCTCTTGTTAAGGCAGATTTTAGGGTTTGTGTTGGAGTAGTTAACCTACTTTTTCTTGTAGCTTTCTTTTTGGCTCTTTATAAGAGTTGCCTTCTTTTCCTTGCACCTTTCATAATGAAATACAACAAATGTTTGAAACCAAAACTCAACATGGTATCAAAGCAGGAACCATACGGTCCTGACTCTGTCTGTTTTTTTTTTCGTTTGCTTCGTTTGCTCATCATCAATAGAAATGGCAGAAGAAAATGCATCTAGTGCTGATAGTGCCTCATCCTCATCGCCCAACTTAACTCAAGGGGGTGAGATTAACCCAAATCAACGACTCTGCTCGGTGTTACTGAACGAGTTTAATTACCTTCCTTGGTCAAAAGTTGTGTCACTTGCTCTAAGAGGAAGATCGAAGCTAGGGTTTATCAATGGAAGCTCTAAACCCTCAGAATCCACTTCACCAACCTATGATGCATGGCACGCCACGGATCAGTTGGTCATGTCCTGGATACTTAACTCTATGGAGCCAAAACTGTCTGAGCTTTTCAGCTACTCAGAGATTTCCCTTCTCCTATGGGAGTCTGTTAAAGACATATATGGCAGCCAAAACAACTCAGTTCGCATCTTTCAATTAAAGAAGAGTGTTGCTAGTTTAAAGCAAGCTGACCTTTCCTTTGTTCAACACCTTGGAAGTATGAAGTTCATGTGGAATGAACTGGATATGTACCGTCCACACACTACTGATTTCGCTGTGCTACTAAAGAGGGCTGATGAAGACTAGGTGTTTCAACTCTTGGCAAGCTTGGGAGCTGAGTATGAAGACCTACGTAGTCATTTGTTAATGACTTCAGAGCTGCTCTCCTTTACCAGTGTGTGTCATGTTGTCCAAAGAGAGGAAACTCGACAAAGAGTGATGAATGTTGAGCCCAAATCCAACTCTGAGACTAGGGTTTTCACGACAAATCACAAAATGGCTGGTGATAAGGTGCTTGGGAAGAAAACAGACTGGAAATGTTCTTATTGCAACATGAAAGGACATTTGAAAGAAAAATGTTGGATTCTTCATCCAGAGTTGAAGCTTAAGTTTGATAAGGAAGGCAGGATGACCAAAGATAGGAAGGGAGGAGTCACTCCAAAAGCATTTCACTCAACTTGTTCCTCAGCTGATGGGATGACAAATTTCTCAACAAATCTCATGTCCTTGATCAATGAGTTTGCTGCTTTTCTTCAAAAGAAGCAAGGAAGCAGTAAGCCCCATGAAGTGACGACTGAAAACCCTACTGCCATGCTAGGGAAATTTGCTGGATTTTTAGCTGACTCGGAGAGCACATCGAAAGGCAATATTCCAGGTATTATCAGTGCCTTTTCCACTGCCCTTAATGCAAATGTTACACATGATTTTTGGATTATTGACTCTGGTGCCACTGATCATATAACTAATAAATCCTCTAGTCTCCATGAATTTCAAAAAACTATTGATCCAATTCATGTGTATGTTGCAAATGGGAAAGGGGAACCTATTCTAGGGAAAGGAAAGATTAGATTGCTGAGTGAGCATACTAATTCCACTACTCTTTATGTACCTTCTTTTCCTTTTCAACCCCTGTCAATAAGAAAAATCACAAAAACTTTAGACTGTCTTGCCATATTTTCCCCTCACAATGTTGTGTTTCAGGACCGAGTTACTCAGAAGAAGATTGGTGAAGGGTTCTTCCTAAATGGACTCTACTATCTCTTAAAGGAGTCCAATTTTGTCAAAAGGCTCAGTGTCAACTTAAGTCAAGTTCAGGAACACCACCTCTGGCACCAACGCCTTGCCCATCCCTCAGAACCTGTGATGACCAAGTTGTTTCCCATTTTTTGTAAAAACACACTTGAGTGTGAAACTTGTCAAATGTCAAAATCCACTAGAATCCCTTTTGTCTCCTCTAATTCTAGAACCAGTAAACTTTTTGAACTTGTTCACTCAGATATTTGGGGTCTTTCTCATGTGGAATCCTTTGATGGGTATAGATATTATGTTACTTTTGTTGATGATTATTCAAGAGTAACCTGGTTGTATCTTTTAATACTTAAAAGTGATTTGTTTGATGTTTTTAAGGACTTTCATAATCTCATCACCAATCATTTTTCATCTAAGTTATATATGTTAAGATCAGATAATGGCACCGAGTACACTTCCAATAACATGAGTAATTACTTGAGCAATCATGGCATTTTGCATCAAACTAGCTATGTTGGTACGCCACAACAAAATGGTGTGGCAGAGAGGAAGAATCGAGACTTATTAGAGAAGACTCGATCACTTATGATCCAAATGAATGTTCCTAAGAAATTTTGGTCTCAAGCCCTACTCATTGCCACTTACATCATTAATAGACTGCCAACTCGGGTGTTGAATACTAAATCTCCTTTTGAAGTCATGAAGGGCAGGTCTATAGACTTGTCTCACCTCAGGACCTTTCGTTGTACTTGTTATGTGCACATTCAAGCTCTCCATCATGATAAACTTGACCCTCGAGCTGTCAAATGTGTGTTTATGGGATACTCCAGTTCTCAAAAGGGTTACAAAGTGTACAATCCTAACACTGGGAAGCTGGCAGTCTCTAGAGATGTGCGATTTGAGGAATATTCACCTTATTTCCTCAAATGTTTGGAGACTAATCCAAATAGGGAAGATCTTATGGACCTATTTCCACTGCCTACTCCAGGAGAAGTTCATGAAGTCACCCCCGCTTATATCAGCACTGAGAACTCTCAACCAACCGAGAGTATACGTGATGTAGTGCCGAGCTCCTCTGGACCATCAGAAGCTCAAACAAATCAGCAACCTATAAGTGCACCAAGAAGAAATCCTACACGAGATAGACATCCACCAGTGAGGTTACAAGAGTATGTTACTTACACTACAAAGCATCCTATCTCTGCAGCCATTTCTTATCACAGATTCTCATCTTCTCATACTTCCTTCCTTAACAAATTGTCCCACAATTTCGAACCAATGAACTTTCATAAAGCCACCTGCATGCCTGAGTGGCAAGTTACTATGACTAAAGAACTCCAAGCTCTGAATGACAACCAGACATGGAGTGTGGTGGATCTTCCAAATGGAAAGAAGACAGTGGGAAGTAGGTGGATATATAAGACCAAATTCAATTCCAACGGAAGCATTGAGAGATACAAGGCACGATTAGTAGCTCAAGGCTTTACTCAAACCTATGGCATTGACTACAAGGAAACCTTTGCTCCAGTTGCCAAAATGCACACTGTGAGGGTATTGTTGTCTGTGGCAGTCAATAATGCATGGCCCTTATTCCAAATGGATGTGAAGAATGCATTTCTTCATGGGGATCTCGAAGAAGAAGTGTACATGAAGTTGCCCCTGGGTCATCCAAGAGAAAAGGAATCCAACAAGGTCTGCATACTTCACAAAGCCATATATGGTCTCAAACAGTCCCCTCGAGCTTGGTATTCGAAGCTTAGTTCAGTCCTTGAAGCTTCTGGATTCAAAAGGAGTCATGCTGACTCTTCTTTGTTTATTCGAAGTGGTATTGCTGGCAAATTAGTTGTGCTCATATATGTTGATGACCTAATTATTACAGGTGACAATATGAGTGAAATCAAGGCGCTTAAGCTGTCACTCCAACAAAAATTTGCCATTAAAGACTTGGGCCCCTTAAAATACTTTCTTGGAATTGAGGTGGCTACTTCTTCACAGGGATTGTTCTTGAATCAAAGAAAGTATGTTCTCGATCTTCTCGATGAAGCTAACATGATGGAGTGCAAACCAGCTCGGACACCCCTAGCTAGCAAGCTTCAGTGGCATGAAAAAGGTGAACCTCTCTCGGACCCTAGTGTTTATTAGCGAATGGTTGGGAAACTTATTTATCTCACCATTACTAGGCCTGATATCTCATATTCAGTTAGCCTAGCTAGTTAGTTCATGCACTCTCCTACTTTAGTTCACTGGGAAATCGTCAAGAGGGTACTTCGATATCTCAAGGGCTCAGTAGGTAGGGGGATAGTTATGAAGAACAATGGATTAAATCATATTTTAGCCTACGCAGATGCTGACTGGGCTGGAAATGCCCTTGATCGAAAATCCACCACAGGTTTTTGCACATTTGTTGGAGGGAATCTTGTCACTTGGAAGAGCAAGAAACAAACTGTTATTGCTCGATCTAGTACAGAAGCTGAGTATAGGGCCATGGCAACAACAGCCTGTGAACTGATATGGTTGAAAGGTCTTATTTCCGAGCTCAGATTCATAAGCATGGCACCTATGTCCTTGTATTTTGATAACCAAGCTGCCATGCATATTGCCTCCAATCCAGTGTTCCATGAAATGACCAAACATATTGGAGTTGACTGCCATTATATTCATGCTCAAGTTCAATCCAAGGTGATAAACACTGTGTTCACACGCAGCCACGATCAACTTGCTGATTTATTCACAAAAGCACTAGACTCTACTCAGTTTCAGCGTTTCTTGTGCAAGTTTGGATCAATCAATCCTCTTGATCCAGCTTGAGGGGGTGTATTGAAACCGGTTTGTATAAGATCTCAAGGGATGGGTTGTATGTATGGGTTGTCATCCTCACTTTAGCTAAGTGATAGGCTAAAGTGATGGTCTTAACCCTACTTTCATAACTCACCAACCTTGTCATTCACCATACCTCTTTTTTGTCAACCTTTCTTAATTGCTTGTAAAAACTTCTTTCCTGATTTTAGGGTTTGTGTTGGAGTAGTTAACCTACTTTTTCTTGTAGCTTCTTTTTGGCTCTCTATAAGAGTTGCCTTCTTTTCCTTGTACCTTTCATAATGAAATATAACAAATATTTGAAACCAAAACTCAACAACTACCCTATTCCTTTCAACTAAGCGAGCTATGCTCCAACAACGTCCCTGAGTACCAAGCACTGGTTATTGGACTCCAAATGGCGATCGACATGGAAATCACATTGCTAGAAGTGTATGGCGACTCTAATCTCATAATCAATCAACTCTTGACTGAATATGAAGTGAGGAAAGATGATTTTGTCCCGTACTTTTGGCTAGCAACCCAACTGCTACAAAAGTTCGAGGCTGTGACACTAGAACATGTGCCAAGAAAAGAAAATCAAATGGCGGACGCTGTCGCTAACCTAGGCTCAAGTATGGCGCTAGGAGAAGACAAAGCTGCGGACGTGCCAGTTTGCCAAAGATGGGTGATCCCACTCGTCACTGAAGTGCTATTGGATGATACAAATGTCATCTCAGTACTTCCAGTCGACAGTGAAGAGTGGAGACAACCATTGATCGACTACTTAGAGCATGGAAAGCTTCTAGACGATCCTAGACATCGCTCTGAAATTTGTCGTCGAGCACCTCGCTTCCTCTACTACAAAGGAACACTCTACCGACGCTATTTTGATAGAGTAGTTATGTGATGTGAGGAAGAAGCTAATCAAGCCATGGAAGAAGCACACTCAGGCGTATGCGGAGCGCATCAGTCTAGACCAAAACTACACTTCCAACTCAAGAGAATAGGTTACTACTGGCCAAGCATGGTGAATGATTGCCTGGAATACGCCAAAAGGTGCCAAGCCTGCCAATTCCACGCCAACTTCATACATCAACTGCCTGAGCCATTACACCTTATGGTTGTTTCATGGCCATTTGATGCATGAGACGAATCACACCAAAATCATTTCCAGGAGAAGCTTACATCTGCAACGAATTACTTTTTCAAGTGGGCTAAAGCCGTACCCCTCATGGAAGTCAACAAGGAAATTGTCGTCTGTTTCATCAAGGAGCATATCATCCATCGATATGGTGTGCCTCACTACATCATCACGGACAATGGAAAACAGTTCTTCAACAGACTCATGGATGAGCTCTACTAGAAATACAAGTTCAAGCAGCACAAGCGTTCCATGTATCATGCTCTGGCCAACGGTCTCGCGAAAACATTCAACAAAAAGCTGTGCAACCTCTTGAATAAGGTAATTGGTCGAACAAAGAGAGACTGGCATGAAAGAATAAGCGAAGCACTTTGGGCATATAGGACGACACATAGAACTCCTTGTTGGAAGTATGCCCACAAAGCCACTCATTTGATGTAATAGCTTTTGGAATACTTATTGTGTTAAACTATTATATTGTTTAATGAAGGGCAAAGCTTATTGTTAATCATTATTTATTGGATTATATGTTTAAGCAATAAGGGAATCCAAGGAATGTATTTAGTCTAAGAGAGAAGTGATCTAAGTAAGTTAGATTAACGAGACCTTTCTCTTATGTTCATTCCTAAAACGTTCCTAGCCATAGGATTGCCAATTGGGCATTGACAATCCGCTAAGGTTAGTATGTGTTATGTTAACTCAAGCGTGAGTATGACTAGTCTCAAGTACACTGAACAACGATCAAAAGAGAGTTCGAACATACATGTCATGTAAGAACTCGTAAGTTGCAATATGCAAAATAGTCCTTTGTCCTGAGGCATCATAGATGTCTAATGGTTAGGTCCTTGATCTTTGATCATGTCAAAGGCATTCCATCGAGAGTGTCCACGGCATTGTTGGGGTCAAGCTATCTAGTCATGTAGGCATATGAATGCACAACAAGGGATCTCTAACCTTCCAAGGTGGAAGGAGAATACTCTGAGATATGATTCAGGAGTCTTTGGCCAAAGCATACGAATATGACTTAGGAAATATGTTTCAAGTCATATTCAAATGAATCATATAGAGAAGTATCACATTGGATAGTAGACATGAAATAAACTATCACTTAAACAATGTGATCAAGAGTATTGTATTAGAGAAGGACCGTATTGCATTGTAATTGTAACTGGATAGGTTCTCTAACCACTTCTACTTAGCTTGGGTAGCCATGACATACTGCTAGGTGTCACTCATGGTTTGTGGAAGCCCTGAGGATTAGCTAACACTAATCTTCATCAAAGGGAGAATTGAAATGTAGTTTCAATTCGCAATCGATCGTTAAGAGTAACAATCACCCACTGCCTCGTTAATTGGAACCTAATGGATCGTACACCGAGTAAGGATGAAAGTGAAGAAACATAAATGAGATGGATAAGCAATTAAATAGTTTAATTGAGAATGGTCAAGATTAATTAATTAGTTAATTAATCTTACGAAAGGTTCGTATTGGGCTTTTAAGTTGGTTTTGGGTTTCGGGGCCCAAAAGGGTTTTTGGTCCAAAAGGCCCATTGAGTTTAGGTTGTGTGACAACTAAAACTAAATGGAAATTAACCCAAAAACAAAGCCAAAACCGGCCTAGGGTGAGTGGTGCCCAACTTGGGTTAATTACAAGTGTGCCACTCACATGTGAGGTGGTATAAAGGCAACTTTATAGCCATAACCTCATTAGGGTTTTCTTGAGGCAAAGAAGAGAAACATTTTATCTCCTTTTCTCATAGAGAGGCCGGCCCTTAGAGACAGTTTTCACTAGCATCAAAATCTCTCTAAGTCATCCATCTTCTCTTCACACTACATCCTTGGTGTGGAGACTTAGAGGTACCAAATCTTTGGTACTTTTGGAGATCCTTTCCTTACATCTTCAAGGAGCAAAAGGAGCAATCAAAAGGAAGAAAATCACAAGGAAGATTCAAGGAGCTAGGAGGTGACTTGAAGGCCCTCCACTTGGGTGAATCCCTTGTGTAAACAAGGATGAGCTTCAAGGGTAATGAATCTCAAAAACCCTCCTTCTCTTTAATATTGTTGAAGAGTCTCTTGGTTCACCATTCACTAGGCTTTGAAAGTCATGGGTTTTAGAATTGTTTTTGAATGCATGCCTACTTTAAAGTGTTATTAGTTTGCATATGTGTTCAAATGTTCTCACATGTTCTTAGCTAGGACAAAATTTATCCTTCACTCCTACCCAAGCTACGCCTTGTTCTCTCGTATACGGCGTAGAAGCTGTTTTGCCACTCGAAATTCAAATTCCCTCACTAAGGATAGCTATACAATAAAGCTTGACTGAAGAGGAAAATGTAAAGCTACGACTTCAAGAGTTGGAAGCACTCGACGAAAAGAGGCTTGAAGCTCAACAACAGTTGGAATGCTACCAAGCACGGCTATCCAAGGTATTCAACAAGAAGGTCTACCCAAGGTCTTTCCAAACTAGAGATCTTGTCTTGGCATTACGAAGGCCTATCATCATAACTCACAAGACAAAAAGCAAGTTCACATCAAAGTGGGATGGACCTTACGTAATACAAGAGGTCTACACCAACGGCGCCTACTTAATCATGGCAGACGACGGCTTAAAGATCGGCCCCATCAATGGCAGATTCTTGAAGCGTTAGTACCCCTAAACCAAACAAGTAATGCTTTTTGCCTGCATGAGCCTAAACTGCACACGGCATAAAGCTCCTCCCTGCATGAGCCTAAATTGCACACGGCACAATGCTCCTTGTTCATACGAGTTTAAAAGGCAACATACAATGCATCATTTCCTTTAAACTACGTCATGACTTGATCCCTCCTCAACCGAGGATACGTAGGCAACTTAGAAACTTCAAAAGTTTAAGTACAATCACATCACCAACAAAATGCAAACATTTTGAAGAATAAAGAGCAAATTCAAAATGTGAATACTTTATTTCTTTAAAGGAAGAATTCGGCTACGAAGCCTTATTATGAAGCCTTGAGTATACAATTGGTTGATTGTAAAATAATGAAATCTTGAATATGTCAAGCGTCAAGATAAGGACTTAAGTATAGAATTGGGCGTCAGGGGAAGTGCTTATATAATAAATATAAAAGTGAGAATTGATTTCTGAAAATTAGGCTTAAGGTATGAACAAAGATAACTCATATTCTAAGGTATTCGGAGCTAAGTGGTATAAGTATGGTATGAGACGTGCAAGTTTAGATGTCTAAGGTATGTGCTAGCAGGGTTAGAAGGGAGTGAGTACAGTCATCCTTCTCGTTTGCATATATATGATGGATTTGCAAGGTTTACTCATTTCAATTATTTTGTTGATACTTTCGATTCTGAAGTAATTTGTGCACTAATTTTATTCCGCCGCGTATTCAATAAATTGTATGTGGTAAACTAAAGTGTTTTTACTATGTAAAAGTTATTAGCGAATGTTATACGATATACTATGTAATCGTTACAAACAATTTTATTTAATTTTTTTTTTCTTACCATGTCTTGGTCATAGAATTTATTTCTATAGCTAAGATATGGCCACACCCTAAGTTGTGAATAGTCCTTATTCGTGGGTTACGGCATCACAATATGCCTGATAAAACTTGATTGTTCTTCTCCTTGTGATGCATTGCAAATCAAGTACCTTGCTGAGGAGGATCCAAGAGCTTCATGGATCGTTTTAGAAGATCTCTTTGATAACTAAAGAGATATATTCTTGCTTGAAGCAAGACAAGATTGACACCATTTACCCTTCCAGGACTTTAAGTTTATGAATGAATACAACTCTACAGTTTGTCGAATCCAATCACTTCTCAAATGTTGTAAAGAGGACTTGACTGAATAGGATCTCTTAGATAAGACATATTCAACCTTCCATGCCACCAATATTGTCCAGCAACAACAATATAGGACACATAAGTTTACTAAGTTTTCGTATTTGATCTCTATCTTACTGTTTGCTGAAAAGCAAAACCAGCTATTGATGAAAAATCACCAAGCTAGTGGCTCGACTGCTGTGCCTGAAGCACATGCCAACTCAAATTGACGCCCAAACCACCATTTCAGGCATGGTAGGCACGGCCGGAAGCCGAAATCCTAAGGTTGACAAAGTTATGGCCCATCCAAGGAAGGAAACAAAGCCCCGAAGCACGACACCCTCGATCCCAAAGCCTTAAACAAGCACCTGAACCATGGAAACTAATACCATTGTGATTCGAAAAACTATTGTTTCCATATTTGCCGAGCTTCCGCTAAGATTGTAGCTTATTATTATTCTCGTTGTCAAAAGTTTGAGACAAATTTTGCTCAAGTGGAGAATCTGAAATATGCTAAGATGGAGATTTCTGACTTTCAGGAGGCATCTACTCCAATGCAATAATAAATTCTTATACATAGGTCAATGGCCAATTCCCTATGTTGGCCCAACTTACCTGTTATTGTATTGGTTTAAGTTTTGAACAACTTCCTTTGTTTGGTCTATTTGTTTGGTGTTTGTTTTAATTTTTGGATATTAAATTTACGGATATTATGTCTCAAATGATTAGCTGAATGAATGAAATTTAAATTTCCTTATACTTGTAACTAATTCAATTAATTTATTTCTGGATATGTCTAATGCGGAAGTTAGTTTTCTAGCTGATAGTTCAACCATGCACACCATTTAAGTGAATGCATCTATTTTACTAATTTCTTACCTAAAATATCACCTCTGACAATCCTTTCAGGCCTTTTAACCTGATTGAGAGGTATGGCACTGCATGTATATGTTGTCCTATGGTACTAAATTAACCATTAAGAGCATTGCTCCTTTTGAATTTTTGCTAACCTGACTAGGTTTTAACGAGGCACCTATCATAGAATGGTCATACCCTTGCAGGATGGTCATACCTTTGTGTACGTCCAATAGACGTTTAAACTTGACTTTGTATTTAACTCACCGTTTTCCTTAGACTATGGGTTTTTGTCCCATATTGGGTTTTACCATAACTAGGTTTCGTTAGTCTTATTTCTATTGCAAGTTTCTTGTTTGAGATTAGCGTGTTACTCAATTAGTGCTGACGAGATGACTTCATCAACTATCTTTGCAAGATCTGATGTGATATCCACTTGAATATTTACACACTCAAAGGGGAGTGCTGTGATTAATATTAGCACATGTGTGGTTGTGTAATTCCTAGGTATATTAGGTTTAGGATTACTCATTATTCTAGTGATTATTTCCTAGATTTTGTATTTACTTGGAGAACAAATTTCTCTTTTATCATGATTTACTATAAATAAAGGCACTGGTATAAATTAAGTATCATCCTATCATTTCTCTACGCCTTATTCTATCCACTCTCTCTCTCTCTCTCTCTCTCTCTCTCTTGTTGTACCCTCTCTCTCCCTTTAGAAAAATAACCACAACATAAATAACTCAAAGCAGTAGGCTTAGCATTTGGGCACCTTACCATATGCAGCATTTATAAATACCCTCGTAAGTTGAATTTTAATATGTTTAGTATTAGGTCCTAATGTTAAGAAAGAGATCCTCTCCAGATATATACATTCGGAGTCCATGGATCAAATGATCCAGACCTTTAAAATGTGATCCTACGGCCAAAAAATATTGTAGCTTTTAAAAGTTTTTATTAACTTCTCTGCTTTTAACCGTTGGATCAAATTTTAAAGGCCCAGATCATTTATTCTCTGAGCTCCGGATGTATAGATCCGGAGAGGATTTCTTCCCCTAATGTTATTGTATATTGTAAAAGAAATTAATAACTAATAAACAAAACTAGTCTAGTTATTGATGGGCCAGTCAAAGCCAAATCTAGCTGGATATCACATTGTGCCCAGTTAGTCATAATTCATACCCAAATCACCTTGTTTCTTAATTTAATTAGTATATCTTTCCAAAACAATTCATATATTAGGTTCACAGTATCCCTTCATTTCATCATAATATTTTTATATATTCTTTTCGCCCATATTTCTAATAACTCTCACCTGCTGAATATATATTTTTGAAAATATGACTTTAGCCCTTCAAAATCAATTTTCTTCATATAAAACTCTACATAACTTTTTTACTCAAAGAAAACCCATGACTAGGATCCACATAAGCGAATTCATTAATTTCATATTACTTCACATATTTTATATTTTTCACATGCCTAAAATACCCCTATTACATATTTGATGTAGACAATTAATTGTAAGGAGAGTAAATGATTTTGCAACAAGAAAAAAAAACATTAATGTTAAAAATTTATTGCATATTAATTTTTTAGAAAGGCTTTGAATTTTCATAAAACTATTCGATTCAGTTTTTTCACCCTACTCTTGAATACTTTTGAATTTATCCTTTTTTATTAATATATTAGAACATTGTATTTCATTATGTACATGCACATTAATTTACCTACAACAATTATACCATGTGACACCCCGACTTAAATCAATGCGTGTTGGCCGTCACGTGAGGTGACGTAGCCATGTGCGTAGTGCAGAAGTGAAGATAGTATAAAAATGTGAGTAAATAAAAACCAAACCTAGCGAATTTACACTAGATAAACATATAAGTGCAAGCGTCAAGATTTAAGTGTGATAACACATAATCAGAGCATAGGTAGCCTAAGTGCAGTCCAGTAGGACAAATACTAATTATACCGTACCAGAGGGATGGCCCTACATTAAATACAATCTGTCAGAACCGCCGTCACTTCTTCGTAAGCCGCCAACAAGCAATCCTACCTAGAATCTGGAGGGGCGCAAAACAGAAAGTGAGTGGGCAAAAACAAAGCTTTAAAAGACATTTCATTTTCTCAATAGTTATAACCCCTCGCCGTAAAACCTGTATAATTTCCCAGAAAATAGGATATACATATATATATATACACATATATATATATATATATATATATATATATATATATATATCTCAAAATCATTTACACAATCCAAAATTCCAACATGTATGCCATGCAAGATATCACAAGAATAATCAAGCCAACCAAATGAAATAAAACGATGAATAATAATGTGTCAGCCGGATCCACCTATGGTGGCCTGTACGACTGAACCTATAGCTCATCATGTATGCCTGTACACGAGTCGGAACCACCTAGTGTGGTCTGTACGACAGGGCTAGGTGTAATAAGTGTGGATGCAAATTTTCTCCTCTTCGATCTTGGACGAATTTGCACCTACAAAACAATTAACACCTTAGGTCAAGGCCAAGAGCCTCACGTGCCCACGATGAATGCGGGGGGGGGGGGGGGGTGCTTTGGCCGAAGAACCTCCGATGCCAAAGTTAGAATTTAGAGAGAAAGAGTGTTTAGAGAATTTTGGGATTTTTGCCAAAGTGTTGGAATGAATATTTGGTGAGAATGGGTGCCTATTTATAGGGCTAGGGTTTGCCCAATTTTGAATATAGGTGTCCGGCCACTAAGGGATTTTTTGGGTTCAATTTCATGTTTAATTAGCCAATTTATTGGCTAATTAAATATGAAAAGAATAAATGTGTGGTTATAAAAATAAATGGTTATTTTAATTTGGGTAATAACTTAGGGTTAATGGGAAAGATGAGGATGGGAATAGTGGCCGGCTCTTTGTTAGTTTTTTGGGGTTTATTTGTACAATTTAATTGGTAGTTTAATGGATTAATTGGGTAATTAATCCATTAATTATCCAATTAACACTATTTTGGAGGTTACTTTGCAAAAGGAGATTGGATGAGATGGATTTTGGGTTAGTTACATCTTTTTGGAGCATTTTTAGCTTTATTGAAGGATGGTTGTCTGTTGCTCGCGTGTAGACATCCCGGTGTACTTCATGGGTAGTTTGGTCCTTTTTTGCTAAAATGTCCATGTGTCGCCTTGTGATTATTTTTGGCTCCACAAATGCCCCCACACCTGTTGGGCTGCTCGCAGGAAAGGGCAGCAGGTGTAGAGATTTCCTTGCTTTTAGGAGACTTAGGACTGCTTCCTATTTTGATGTAGATTCCCTCTTCAATATGAAATTAGGTCATTCTAGGAAAGGGAAATAAATTTCTCTCAAAGCCTATTTAAGTCCACCTTAAGTGGGTTATTAAATCAACTTTGGAGAGCAATTTATTCTACCCTACAAGAGAGAGAAAGCTTAGAGAATATTTGTTCCCCCTCCTCTAGCAATCTTCTACATCTTGCCCGTGCAAATGACCTTTTTTCGTTGATTTCTTCGTCTTCTCTGTGCCGCACCGATGTAAGAAAATTTTAATTTTTCTTGTCTTCTTCTTGGATAGTGCTGTCGCGGGGCAGCCGTTGGGGTGGTGCGACACGTCTGCTGGCAGGGGCCAGGAGTCGACTCGGCATGGGCCGAGGAGGTGTTATGGCAAGGGCCACTGCTTGGGTTGCTTGGCTTTGCTAGAGCCAAGGATTAGCTTGGCATGGGCCGAGGAAGTGGCGTAGTTTGGGCTGCCACGTCTGGGCTGCTTGCCAAAAATGAGGAAACTGCTTGAGTTTGATTTCTCAGCTGCCGTAGATAAAGCAGTCAAGGATGGAGTTGCCAAGATCGGAGCTGCTGAAGATGAAGTGTTGGATGAGGGAACTATTAAGTGCGAAAGTGGTTGCTGCCCCCTGAACATTTGCTGCCTATTTGATCTTCTAGCATCCGATCTTTTGAGCTATGTGGCTTTTTCGCACTGGAGAGCTTACCCATTTGGGTGTCGGGGAATTAGTTTACCCTCTCGCACTGGAGAGCAATTAGTTTACCCTCTCGCACTGGAGAGCATACCCATATGGGCGTCGGGGAATTGGTTTACCCTCTCGTGTTTGGAGAGCAATTAGTTTATCATCTCGCACTGGAGAGCATACCCATATGGGTGTCGGGGAATTGGTTTACCCTCTCGCGCTGGAGAGCAATTAGTTTCTCCTCTCGCACTGGATAGCATACCCATATGGGTGTCGGGGAATTGGTTTACCCTCTCGCGTTGGAGAGCAATTAGTTTATCCTCTCGCACTGGAAAGCATACCCATATGGGTGTCGGGGAATTGGTTTACCCTCTCGCGCTGGAGAGCAATTAGTTTATCCTCTCGCACTGGAGAGCACACCCATATGGGTGTCGGGGAATTGGTTTACCCTCTCGCATTGGAGAGCAATTAGTTTATCCTCTCGCACTGGAGAGCATACCCATATGGGTGTCGGGGAATTGGTTTACCATCTCGCGCTGGAGAGCATGGAAGTTTTGCCTTCGTTAAGGTGGCGGAGCTCTCGGCTACCGCCGATTGTAACCTGCTGGTCTAGGCTGCTCTTCCATGTGTTCAGCTCGTCTATGTCGCGGCTACAGTGGGTGTGGTATATTCCTAGCAGGCGAGCGGGTAACTCGCAGGCTACTGGTTGAACTTGAGTCGGATTGAGTGACTGCTTCTCTCCGTCCATTGTGCTGCCTACTCCGATGTGAGGTGGAGGATGCTCATTGAGGGCCTTGCCGCGAATGAACACTTCACCTGGAAGGTTGGTCATGTTGATTATCGGAATGTGGCCCCAACCGTGAGTGTATGTTTGTCCGTGGGCCTAACTGAGATTGCACGCTCCTCCACGCGCTAAGACGGGAGTAAACGCTTTCTCGGGGGCCCAGTTGGGAGTGTACTTCGTTAGAACGCTCGGTTTGTGGCTGGTCGAGTGGCTGCTTGCCGGGAGGCTGCTAGAGAGGTTTTTTGTCTGCCCTCGTCCTACTTTGGGACACCTCGTTAGGGGCACGTTGCATCTTAGTGTGCTACAAGAGCTGGTTCACCAAGGTCGTCTGCTGTGCTAGGGCGCTGGTTAACTTTATGACTTGTTGAGACAAGTGTTGTTCGCCATTTAGATTGGAAAAGCTTGGAAGGAAATGTGCCTCATTTAGCAGTGGAAGGGTGGTAGACTCCGGGTGCAAGATTTGAGTTGGGAAATGCCAAATCCACAGAGAAATATGGTGAGAATGCCCCCGGCTCGATGACAGGTCCGGATGGTTGATATAGTCTTGGGCCTACTTGGGCTGCTTGAAAGGCCACAGGAGCAAGATGGGCCACGAGAGTAGGCTAGGCCACGGGAGTGGGCTGCTCGACGGTAGCAGGCTGGACCACGGGAGTGGGCTGCTCGACGGGAGCTCGGCAGGAGCAGGCTGGGCCATAGGAGTGGGCTGCTCGACGGGAGCAGGCTGCTCGACATGTGGCGCATGTAAGTGCGAGGCTTGGGCTCAGCTCGGGAACGCATTGGGCTCGCGTTGGATTTGGGCGGCACGGGCCAGTTTTCCTTGGGCTTGGAACGACATGGCTTGGGCCGTAGCTTTGGTGCCATGGACCTCGCCGCGAGTGGTTGTCGTGGTGGCCACCGCGGTGGTTGCCATGGTGGAGCCTCGTAGTGGTGGTGCCACTCCAATTATTGTCACATTTAGCCTTGTGGATCGCCGCGGTCCCATCTCTTAAATTTTGGAATTTTCACTCGTGGAGTTTTCTAAATTTCTAGCCATTGTATTTCTTTTTTCACGTTTTATCAAAGAATCTTTGCAAATAAAAAATTCTAATAATAAGAACATATGAAAAAATACAAGTGGACTAGAAAATAGATAAAAAAAACCTTTTTTATGCGAGAGTCTTCTACGAGTATGGATTTCAACTCTCAATGAAAGCACCAATTTGTGGATGCAAATTTTCTCCCCTTCGATCTTGGACGAATTTGCACCTACAAAACAATTAACACCTTAGGTCAAGGCCAAGAGCCTCACGCGCCCACGATGAATGGGGGGGCTTTGGCCGAAGAACCTCCGATGCCAAAGTTAGAATTTCGAGAGAAAGAGTGTTTAGAGAATTTTGGGATTTTTGCCAAAGTGTTGGAATGAATATTTGGTGAGAATGGGTGCCTATTTATAGGGCTAGGGTTTGCCCAATTTTGAATATAGGTGTCCGGCCACTAAGGGATTTTTTGGGTTCAATTTCATGTTTAATTAGCCAATTTATTGGCTAATTAAATATGAAAAGAATAAATGTGTGGTTATAAAAATAAATGGTTATTTTAATTTGGGTAATAACTTAGGGTTAATGGGAAAGATGAGGATGGGAATAGTGGCCGGCCCTTTGTCAGTTTTTTGGGGTTTATTTGTACAATTTAATTGGTAGTTTAATGGATTAATTGGGTAATTAATCCATTAATTATCCAATTAACACTATTTTGGAGGTTACTTTGCAAAAGGAGATTGGATGAGATGGATTTTGGGTTAGTTACCTCTTTTTGGAGCATTTTTAGCTTTATTGAAGGATGGTTGTCTGCTGCTCGCGTGTAGACATCCCGGTGTACTTCAAGGGTAGTTTGGTCCTTTTTTGCTAAAATGTCCATGTGTCTGTTGGAAATGTGCCCTACAACCAATCATATGATGATACTTTACGGACATTTCACATGTTAAACTAATCTAGTTTAATATAAAGGGCAAAGATTATTGTTTCAAGCTATCTCATATAAACGTTATGTGCTTAAACGATAAGTCCAAGGAATATGCTATTAGGAGAATGTAATCTAAAGAAGTTAGATTCATGAGACCATTCTCTTTTGTATACATATCCTAAATGTTCCTGATTATAGGATTGCCAATTGGGCATTGACAGTCCGTTAAGATCAGTATGTGCTATGTCTTCTCTTAGGGAGAGTGACAGGTCTCGAGTCAATGGTGTGAATGACACCAAGACAAGCATGTAGGTGCTCAATAGAGAATGAGTCCACTGAACGCGATCAACGAGGAGTTCTCATATTCATGTCATATGAGAACTCATGGTTGGGATAATGCAAAGTAGTCATTTGACCTGAGGCATCACAGTTGTCTTGTGGTTAGGTCCTTGATCTTTGACTATGTCAAAGTCACTCCGTCAGAGGGTGTCCACGGCATAGTTGGGATTAAGCCACTTAGCCATGGAGGCAAGTGAATGCGCAACAAGGGATCTCTAACCTTCAAATCGTTTGAGGGAGAATACTCTATGATATGATTGAGAATCTCTGGCCAGAGTATGAATGAGATTTAGGAAGTCGTTCCAAATCACATTCAAGGTAATCATATAAGTAAATGAATCACATTGGATAGTAGACATGAATGAACTGTCAAACCAAACAATGTGGTCAAGAGTATTGTATTAGAGAAAGACCGTATTGCATTGTAATCCTAAACTGAATAGGTTCTCCACCTCTTCTGATTAGCTTGGGTAGCCATGATACACTGCTAGGTGTCACTCATGGTTTGTGGAAGCCCTAAAGATGTATAATCATTTAAGGGAGAATTGAAAGTATGTTTCAATTCACAATCGATCGTTAAGAGTAACAATCGCCCACTGCCTCGCTAAAAGGAACCTAATGGATCGCACACCGTGTAAGGTAATGATTGAAGGATATAATGAAGATGAGTAAGGACAATTAAATAGTTTAATTGTATGTGGCAAGGATTAATTAAAAGTTAATTAATCTAGAACGAAAGGTTCGTTTTAGGCCTTAAGTTAGTTATGGGTTTCGGGACACAAAAGGGTTTTGGTCCACAAGGCACATAAGGTTTAAGTTGTGTGACAACTAAAACAAAATGGGCAATTAACCCACTAACAATAGGGAGGCCGGCCATGATTAGAGAGGGAGTGGGTTTTGGACTTATTACAAGTTTGCCACTCCAATGAAGGGAGGTATAAATATGACTTTATAGTTTTTTCTTCAAAAGGGTTTTCTTTGAGGAAAGATGAGAGTTTTTGGCTCTCTCTTTCTCTCTAGGAAGGCCGGCCACCATGGGGGAGTTTACTAGCATCTAACTCCTCCATGGTCACTCATCTTCTTCCTCAACCATCCTTGGTGTCGAAACTTAGAGGTCTCCAACTTTGGTGACTTTTGGAGAAACCTATTCCTCCATCCACATCAAAGAAGGCATGGATCCAAGAAGCAAAGTTCTTCCACCTTCATCCATGGAGCCAAGGAGCAAGGTGACAAAGGAAGAAGGCCCTCACATGGGTGATTAACCTTTGCTAAGCAAAGAGGTACTTCAAAGGTATAAAGTTACTCAACTCTTTCTCTTAGATCTTGAGTTGAGTCTTGGTTCACCATTTCTACTAGGCTTTGAATTTCATGGGTAATGTTTTGTTTTGAGTGCATACAAGCATGATTCTGCCTTTAATTGTTAATTGCATGCCATAGATGTTGCTCAAATGAACATGTTTTTCACAAATTTCCCTTCAATTGGTATCAAGAGCCTAGGTCTAGTAGTTGGTGAATCCTTTTGGGTTTTGTTATTCATAGTCTTTGATTTAAATGTTGTAATTGTTACAAGCTTTATTCTTGCTTCTTTGAATGTAAATTTTGCTAGAAAATTTTCCATCTCAAATGTTGTAGATGTAGTTCATATGAGCATGAATTTTGGAGCTAATATTTGGTGCCATGTTTTTTGGGAAATTCGGCCAAATCCAAAGGGTGGATTTTTGGGTTCATGTTTGTCTTGTTAAAAATGTTTTAAAGTGACATTAGGAACCCCTAAGTACCCTAGTATGGTAATATGTTATTTCCCTTAAGTTTGAGAGTTTTTGGGATGTCTTTGGATGAAAAATGTTCATGGAACTCTTATGGGTTTTTCATGGATGCTCTTCATTGTTCTTGTTATGTTCTTGGCAAGAACAAAAAGGTTGGGTATTTTGATTAAAAGTTTTTGGTTGTTGACATACAGTTTTGTTTATGAAATGATGGTATGATTTTAATCATCACTAGGTATGTACTTTTCTTACACACCCATACCTTTTCTACTATTCACATCATACCAATCACTTACAACTTTCAATCACCTTTCAAACCTACAAATCAACTTACACAAACCATCCCCACTCACCATAACCGGCCACCCTATTAAAGTAGGGTACTTTTGGGGCTTTTATGCAATTACATAAAGTTTTGATACTTTTGTGTATTTGTACTTTGACCCGAAAGTTTACGTTTTTACGTAAAGGCCCAAAAACAATAAAGAACAAATTGTTTTGCTCCTTTAATGAAGTTTTAGTATTTGTTGAAATTTTTGGGTTCTAGTTGTAATTACATGAAGTATTGGACTTTTGTGTTTTTACAAAGTGACCTCAAAAGTTTGTGTTTTGCAATATAGCCCAATGGTTGAGGTTATTGCTTTTTGGCCCAAATTAGTTGAGAACAAAATGGTTTTGTCTCTTTAAATGAGAATTGGATTTTCATTTCATTTAGCTCCTATTAAATCAATTCTATGGATACAAAAACCAAATGACAATGTTGCATTCAAGTTTAATTAGTTAAAGCGTTAATTAATTAAAGAAAGGGTGATTATGAACCTAAGCCTACGATAATTGAGCTATGTGAAAGGCCGTCTCAAATTTGTTTGAACCATGGGAATGTGTAGATTAGATTTTGGTTGTAATTTGATATGATCAAATGTTGTAAAAGAGCATAAGCTCTTCTTTGCTTTAAAGTAATTTGTTTTGATCAAATGTTGTAAAAGAGCATAAGCTCTTCTTTACTTTAAAGTACTCCTTTTATTGTTTTATTTGATATGCATGAAATTGGAGTAGAGGGTCCAACGCCCAATAAGAAAACACGCCTTAATGTGATTAAACGCGTAACTAAAATCAATCACCATCCCTAGACCGAGATCCAACACTAGGCTCGTGTTGGATCAAATCAAAGGTTCATAGTCATCCTAAGGCCCTAAGGCAACTATATAGTCCATTAATGAATGCAAAGCTTATGTTAGTAGTACCATATATTCTTGCTTTAAAAACCGTTTTACAAACATAGTGGGAGTATCATATACTACTAAATCAATCACATGGACCAATAGTTGTAATAGGACCGAATTGTTTTAATGTGATTAAAATGCATGCTTATATGTGATGAGACCTAAAACCCTCAACAAACCATTATTAAGTTGACAAGCGTGAGAGTGCTTTGAACACTCTTTCGTGGCCTTCCACCGTGGTAGGCTCCAATCGTTTGTGACTCGTACACCGACTTCACCCTATCATGGGGGAGTACAAAGTGCGTGCTTACACTCAAGAGGAGTTCTATATGCATACATGATGTTGTGAAGGTAGGCAACGAGAATGATCAACATCATATCATTGTGAGGTTGTTCTTGAACCCCTACCCGAACTTGCATGGTGGGAATGACTTAACTAAGTGCAATGGAGCCAACATCATATCATTGTGAGGCTTCATTCTCTAGAGGCCAAATAAGATGGGTACTTGCTAGAGATGCAAATGAGTAAGCGTACTCTCTCATTATTATTGATGCTAGCCAACATCATATCATTGTGAGGTGGGCTTGGTAATAGTGAGCCTCCCATACCCTACTAAGAGTTTCCTCCAAAACTCTCGAATTCCGATGAGGGATATGGAATTTGCCAAAATAGTGGGTGGTGCTATTTGATTTAAAGACCCGGTTCAAATGGCTTAAAATCAATCAATTTATATTCGTTATGTATTTATTTACCGATATATTTGCAAACGCTATCCAAAACTTGACAAAGCAAAGCCGAAGGCTTTAGTTTCCGGACTTGGTACCGCAATCCCATAGAATGTCTTGAATGGATTGTATTTGTACCTAAGTAGTCTCATCCTCGCAATCTTCCTATTGATAATGTATCATTGGAAGAATATGTTAGAAAAGTCTATCATAAAGAGGACAACACTTTTAGTGTCATAATTCTTCAATTGCAAATTGTTGTATGAAGAAATAAGAGTTGCTTTGAACAACCCTTAGTTAACGCAAACACTAGTGCTTGTTTCCTTGTTACATGAACAAGGAACTTGAGAAGTAAGCACAAGGGCATGGACACTTTATGTGCCATGATTCTTCACTTACAAATTGTTGTATGAAGAAATGAGAGTTGCCTTGAACAACTCTTAATAGTTTGTATTTATGTTTAGAACGTAATGGTTGGTTGACAAAAATAGTCCATCAACATGGACTTATGATGATTTTTGAATCATTGAATGTTGAAGTGTTAAACCACTTCTAGAGACGGAAACTAGGCAAGGACTTCACCTTTGAGTCCCTATCCAAATGGTTCACTAAGTTTATTGTAAACTATATAGTGAACAATAACCACACGCTCTCCAAATCGTTTGATGTGTATAACACGATTGAAATAAGTTTCAAGAGAGATAGTGGGAGTTTAGGGACCATGACTATTGTAGTCAATGGAGAAGTCAAATGAAGAAAGCTAAAAACTCCAAGGGAACAAACTTTCTTTATGAAAGGATGGACATTGGAAGGGGTATTTGCAAGAAATGTCTTGCAAGTGTCAAGAACACACTTTTCGAAGGTGTTGTAAATTGTTCTTGAATAGTTCAAAACAGTTGGTTCTTCTACTTGAATGTATGATTCCTTATTAGTAACTATGTTTTACAATCGTTGTAAAAGTGTGGCTAACAAGAAGTAGAAGATTAATGAGAGAAGAGAAAGTACTTCACATTCGGAACGTGAATCAAATATTGATCTCTGCGAAAGCAGATAGTACTTACTTCCTCATATAAACTACCAAAGAAATTGGAAAAACAAAGATTGTCTTTACATTCCAATTTGAAAAGGAACTTAATTCCGTCACTATAATGTTAGGTGATAGATGAATGTTTTGTTTGACAAAACAATTGTTCTTTATGAATGATTGGATTATTGTAATCTGATTGTTGTCTCTATAGTAGAGATAATGTGGTAGTGTTAACTGTTTAGAATATAACGATGCTTAAAACCCAAAAGGTTGCAAGGTAGTGACTAATCCCACTCAGTTGTGACACCTCTAAAACATAAATTACGAGTTGGTCATATATGGATGCTTTGGATTGTTAGATCCGGATCCGATGCCTTCTTGTTAAAATTGTATAGAGGCGAAATGTTCGAATCTTTATTCTTTTGGAAAGAAGAAAGAATCACAAAGTTATTGAGGTTAATTCACTTACATGTTAGTGGCACATGTCCACAACATAATACTACTCATGTTGGATGACATTCACTGAAGATTGCTCTCGGTTGGACTATTGTTTATTTTGAATAAATACAAGTTCGAATACTTTGCAAAAGGTTTCAAAGAATTCAAGAATGTAAGTTGATGAGTAAGATGTCTAAAGTATTTACTCCTTAGATTTGATCCAAGGAAAACTAACACTTTAGATGAGTTTCCTTGAAAGATATCAAGGAATGTAGCATCATAAGATAATGTATTTCTCCATTGGGAGAAGAACGAACTCGAATAAGATTTAGTTCGTTGGATGTTATCAATTACCCATATATAGGATATATATTTCTAAGTCAATATGATTGTAAATTAGAAAATCTTCCAAAACGCTTCATAACTCCATATGATGTAGTTGGAAAGAAAGACAAGTCTTAATCGTGTTAAGACTTGAGGTTATCTACTAATTAGCAATATTTGTTATAGAACAATCTTGTGGGATATCCTTAAATTAACTTTTGGATATCACTTCTATGAACCAACTAACAAATGTTGTTTGTTGGGTAGTTCATTGTAATCCTACACTAGGATTTGCCTAAGATAGAGCAAATGAACGAAAGATAGAATTCAAAGAATGGGTTCTTTGAAAAACAAGATGATAATCAACAAATATGACAACCTAGTTCCTACATCACTAGCTACAAGGTAGTCGAGAAGGATTTATAAACCGTCTTAGTTGAATGGTTTGAACTTTATGACTATGTCATGGAGTTACACCTCTTAATTCGAAAGAAATAAGAATGAAAATCCTTATGACTACATTGAGTGTATATATGACATATACTCAAGGAAATGGTATAATACCATTTGACCCGAAATAATGAAACCTTCATAGCTAATTGGTAGCTTAAGGTAACTACAATCAACGAGATTGGTTGACTTGGAAGAAACCATCTTTGATGTAGTCATGGTTTCTATTAATTCGAAGATTGCTAGGTACAACAAAATAGTGATTCAATGTTTAGACGTAATATAGGTTTCCGAAACCATTATCAAGATAGTCTTGATAATATATGTCTAAAACTCGGAATCACAATACTTGTAAGTTGTAGAGATCCATCCATCATGAATCTTAGCAAGCTAGTGGGAGCTATAAACATCTTATGAGAGAAAGATCAAATCGTTTGATTTCTCATAAAGATGTAAATGAATCTTTTGTTTACTAGGTTTACAAAAGATTAGTGGGAGTTAATCATATTCCTAAATTTGAAAATATATTTGATATATTAATTTTAGAAATGAAAGGAATTCTTCTTCGTTAAAGTTATGACTTTAAACGTTCTATAATAATAGAATGTATATGGGAGACATAGTCTATATACATAGGATGGAAATCTATAATGATCGATTTCAAGATATAATTGGATTATATCGAGACCTAATGATAGACAAAAGATGCTAGGAAGTTTCTCATATGATGATAAACTTCAATAAGAAGGACAACTCTAGTGAGACTAGGAAGTCGCTCTTCTCAAAGGGGAAGTACCCTTTGACTCCCAAAGAAACATAATGCGTAACTGGAATCCTTTATGCATACGCATAAAGGCGATTTACGTATTTCATATTGTATGAGAAACACAGATATGAGCTGTACCTAGAACGGTACAAGTTGATATCAGTGCAAGCACAGGATCAGAACCATGGCAACTGTCAAGTGAGTCCTTAAGTATTTAAGAAATACTAAAGGATAGATTCCTCAAGAATGAGGAAGAATTAAAGTGACGCAATGGAAGCGTAAATGTATTAGATTATGAATCTAGTATCGTAACCATCATTGGATGTCTCTTCATTGTGAATGAAGAGATCATAGGATATCTCTTTATTATGACTAAAGAGATAATTGGGTGGAAACATTGCAAGTAATGACTTTAGTGTGTTCCATCATGAATGCAAAATATATCGCCATATAGAAGTTTACAACAATGTTGTTTGGATGGGAAAGTTCATTTATGAACTCTCTATTCGGTTCCAACCAGAAAGTGTCTCTAGTGTACAGACACTACGACACTAATGGGGCGATAGCTCAAGCCAGGGAATCAAGGTCTCATCAAGATCCGAACTCAAGTGAGAGACTGAACCACATGATTGAGAGTCATGTATAATGGTGATGTCGTTATTCTCGAGGTTGCTTCTATGGATAACATATAGATATCCATTGTCTAGGCCTACTACTCAGCCATTTTTGAAATGAATTCAGAAGAGGTATCATCACTGATAACCAAGCTGATTGGCTCTAGTGCAAGTGGGAGATTGTTGGAAATGTGCCCTACAACCAATCATATGATGATACTTTACGGACATTTCACATGTTAAACTAATCTAGTTTAATATAAAGGGCAAAGATTATTGTTTCAAGCTGTCTCATATAAATGTTATGTGCTTAAACGATAAGTCCAAGGAATATGCTATTAGGAGAATGTAATCTAAAGAAGTTAGATTCATGAGACCATTCTCTTTTGTATACATATCCTAAATGTTCCTGATCATAGGATTGCCAATTGGGCATTGACAGTCCGTTAAGATCAGTATGTGCTATGTCTTCTTTTAGGGAGAGTGACAGGTCTCTAGTCAATGGTGTGAATGACACCAAGACAAGCATGTAGGTGCTCAATAGAGAATGAGTCCACTGAACGCGATCAACGAGGAGTTCTCATATTCATGTCATATGAGAACTCATGGTTGGGATAATGCAAAGTAGTCATTTGACCTGAGGCATCACAGTTGTCTTGTGGTTAGGTCCTTGATCTTTGACTATGTCAAAGTCACTCCGTCAGAGGGTGTCCACGGCATAGTTGGGATTAAGCCACTTAGCCATGGAGGCAAGTGAATGCGCAACAAGGGATCTCTAACCTTCAAATCGTTTGAGGGAGAATACTCTATGATATGATTGAGAATCTCTGGCCAGAGTATGAATGAGATTTAGGAAGTCGTTCCAAATCACATTCAAGGTAATCATATAAGTAAATGAATCACATTGGATAGTAGACATGAATGAACTGTCAAACCAAACAATGTGGTCAAGAGTATTGTATTAGAGAAAGACCGTATTGCATTGTAATCCTAAACTGAATAGGTTCTCCACCTCTTCTGATTAGCTTGGGTAGCCATGATACACTGCTAGGTGTCACTCATGGTTTGTGGAAGCCCTAAAGATGTATAATCATTTAAGGGAGAATTGAAAGTATGTTTCAATTCACAATCGATCGTTAAGAGTAACAATCGCCCACTGCCTCGCTAAAAGGAACCTAATGGATCGCACACCGTGTAAGGTAATGATTGAAGGATATAATGAAGATGAGTAAGGACAATTAAATAGTTTAATTGTATGTGGCAAGGATTAATTAAAAGTTAATTAATCTAGAACGAAAGGTTCGTTTTAGGCCTTAAGTTAGTTATGGGTTTCGGGACACAAAAGGGTTTTGGTCCACAAGGCACATAAGGTTTAAGTTGTGTGACAACTAAAACAAAATGGGCAATTAACCCACTAACAATAGGGAGGCCGGCCAGGATTAGAGAGGGAGTGGGTTTTGGACTTATTACAAGTTTGCCACTCCAATGAAGGGAGGTATAAATATGACTTTATAGCTTTTTCTTCAAAAGGGTTTTCTTTGAGGAAAGATGAGAGTTTTTGGCTCTCTCTTTCTCTCTAGGAAGGCCGGCCACCATGGGGGAGTTTACTAGCATCTAACTCCTCCATGGTCACTCATCTTCTTCCTCAACCATCCTTGGTGTCGAAACTTAGAGGTCTCCAACTTTGGTGACTTTTGGAGAAACCTATTCCTCCATCCACATCAAAGAAGGCATGGATCCAAGAAGCAAAGTTCTTCCACCTTCATCCATGGAGCCAAGGAGCAAGGTGACAAAGGAAGAAGGCCCTCACATGGGTGATTAACCTTTGCTAAGCAAAGAGGTACTTCAAAGGTATAAAGTTACTCAACTCTTTCTCTTAGATCTTGAGTTGAGTCTTGGTTCACCATTTCTACTAGGCTTTGAATTTCATGGGTAATGTTTTGTTTTGAGTGCATACAAGCATGATTCCGCCTTTAATTGTTAATTGCATGCCATAGATGTTGCTCAAATAAACATGTTTTTCACAAATTTCCCTTCAGTGTCGCCTTGTGATTATTTTTGGCTCCACAATAAGTACGCTCAAGTGTCACGTGAAAGCTGTGCGATAAATCGCAGGTCACCTAAGAGTCGAAAACACCTAGTTTGGTCTGTACGACAAGACTGTGCACCTAACTTGGATCCAAGGTGAGCTTATGGTGCGAGAGGTGAACAACACGTGAAGGACTGTGTCCTGACCAAGGGCGGGAGCACTAACACTGGGGTGCAGGTTAATGAGCTCTAAATGCATCCAAGTATCATCACAATCATACAATTCACTAATCACATCGTATAAACTCACCTGGTACTTACCTAAGCGTCCGCAGCGTCAACCATAACATATACAGCTACTAAATGCATATTCTAAAATATAAAACATTTGGCATGGCATTTCTAAAGTATAAAACCATTCAAATGAGTTTTCTAGGAAAAACGCAATGCTTATATACATATATAGAAAACCAAAATGCTCACTCGCCGGCCGCCGTCTGTAGCGCCGGTTTCTGGAAAATTTTCAAAACTTGATATCTCACTCATTTTTCAACCAAATTCTACGAAATTTGTACCAAAATGAAGCTAGAGACGAGAAGAACACTTTCTTACCACTTTGAAGCCCTAAATCTCACAAAAAATGGCCAGAAAACCTTCGATATTTTCAGTCACCTCTACAACTTGTGGAACCCGAGCATTTTGATGTCCAAAATCTTACAAAACTTGTCCAAAGTCTTCGTCAAGTCGATTAGAGACTTCCTTAAGTCTTAAAACACTAGAAATATCGCACGATCATGACGGTGTAACAGTACCCTTGTCGGAGCTCCCTGGTTTTCGTAATTCTGAAGGCTTCATGTTTAACCAATGGTATGGTTGTGATTTGGAGCTTACAAGGGACCAGATTGTGGCCTCTAAAAGTTCAATTCGTGCATGGAAGTAAGGTTTTGGAGGTGGTCCGTACGTTGTACGGAAAGAGAAGAATCGAGAGAGAGTAAAGGTGATGGTATCTGCATGTGTGTGTGTGTGTTCACGTCTGTCCGGATTGGGCACCCTAAAAAAAACTAAGTTCTAATTGGCCCCCTAACACAACTACAAAAAAAATCAACCTAACAAAATCCTAAAATTCCATTGGTTCCCAACAAGTAGGAAATAAGACAATTGGCCCAATTTTCTTAGCCCAACAATACATTTACAACCCAACGTTCAAGGGTAAAAACGTCATTTCCACGTTTTCGAAAACAAAATATAATTAAATTCGGGACGGGCTGTCACACCATGGGTGTAATATAATATCTCTTTTTTACAATGATGCAAAATAATGTTTATACCAACAACAAAATGTGCCTAACATATGTACTAATACATGAAAAATAATTTACCTATATTAAGAAGAAATGCAGTTCGATGCATAGTATTAAAAATACTATGGAGAGAAGTGTAAGATCTTTACAGACCATAAGAGCCTCCAGTATATTTTCACACAGAAAGATCTTAATCTTCGTCAGCGTAAGTGGGTGGAATTGTTGAGCGATTATGATTGCACGATTGATTATCATCCAGGACGTGCAAATGTAGTTGCAGATGCACTCAGCAGAAAAACTCAAGCCCGAGTTAATGCCTTATATGCTAGCAAAGTTCCTCTTCTTGGTGATTTAAGGGCTCTCGGAGTAAAATTACAAATGGAGATTAGAAAATAAGCCATACTTGCAAATTTCCAGGTTAGACCTATCCTAATTGACCGGATTCTTAATGCTCAGATGGAAGATGACAAAGTTCAAGAACTAATTCGAATCAGAGGAGAAGGAAGGAAGAAAGATCTTAAGATTCGGGAGACTGATGGTATGTTGATGCAAGAGAACCGAATGTACGTGCCAAATAATGCAGAGTTAAAGAAGGAAATCCTTGATGAGGCACATATTTCAGCATATGCTATGCATCCAGAAGGTACGAAGATGTATCATACCATTAGACTGTTCTACTATTGGCCGGGCATGAAGAGAGAAATTGCAGAGTACGTTAGTAGGTGTGCCATTTGTCAGCAAGTTAAAGCTGAAAGAAAGAAGCCATTTGGTTTGATGCAACCACTTCACGTTCCAGAGTGAAAATGGGAAAATATCACTATGGATTTTGTGTACAAGCTTCCTCGTACACGAAACGGGTATAATGGTATTTGGGTGATTGTTGATCAGCTTACTAAATCAGCACACTTCATTCCAGTGAGGGAGAAGTATTCTTTGAATAAGCTAGAGCAAGATTGTGAAGTACCACAGCACGCCAGTGAGTATCATCTCGGATCGAGATCCTAGATTTACTTCTAAGTTTTGGAAAGCATTTCAGGAAGCTTTTGGCGCATAACTACTTTTTAGCACGGCGTATCATCCTCAGACAGATGGTCAAGAGAGAACCATTCAGACTTTAGAGGATATGCTGAGAGCTTCGATACTCCAGTTTGGCAATGATTGGCATGCTAAACTGGATTTGATGGAGTTTGCCTATAATAACAGCTACCATTCTAGCATCGGGATGGCACCATTTGAGGCACTTTATGGTAAGGCTTGCCGTACACCATTGTGTTGGTCTGAAGTTGGTGAAAGACCATTAGTGGGCCCTGAGATAGTGGAGGAGACTACTCAGAATGTTCAAGTGATTAAAGCTAATATGAAAGCGGCTCAGGATCGACAGAAAAGCTTGGCTGATAGACACGCCACTGACAGAGTGTATGACGTTGGTGATTGGGTATTCTTGAAGTTATCACCTTGGAAGGGTGTTGTAAGGTTCGGGAAGAAGGGTAAGTTAAGCCCTAGGTACATCGGACCTTACCAGGTTATTGAACGAGTTGGCGAGGTCGCTTATAAGCTTGAGTTGCCTTCAGAGTTGGCCAGGGTGCATAATGTGTTTCATGTCTCTATGCTTCGACATGATGTTTCATACCCTTCACACGTGATACCTCCTCAGCAGCTTGAGATTAGTCTGGATTTGTCTTACGAGGAAGAACCAGTGACGATTCTAGATTGGAAGGATAAAGAGTTGAGAAACAAGACAATTCGGATGGTAAAGGTCTTGTGGAGAAACCATACAATGGAAGAAGCAACGTGGGAGACTGAGGATTGGATGAGAGATTTGTGGGCTTAAGTGAAGGCCCAAATTCTTGGAATTGGACCAATCCTCTCATTTCCTAAGTTTTGGGAACCCTAATTATGTAAGTTAAGAAGATTAGGGTTTAATTGGTTAGTTTGGTTGGTTATGGACCAATTAGAAACTAAAGTGGGATACTAGGGTGTTGTGATTGGTGAGAGTACACACACACACCCAAACTTTGGGACACACACAACCCTCACTTCTCTCTCTCCTCCTCCCGTTGACTCTCTCTCTCTCTCGGATTTTCACTCTCTCTCTCTACCATTGCACGGACACACCCACAAACGAACCAAAAACTTGTAGATCGAGCGAACAAAGAGGACCATTGTGATCCTCGTGAATTCATGAGCACAACCATGCTTGTTTTGGGTTGAAAAACCCTAGAACTAGGGAAGACCGTGGAGGTACAGTAACAACCACACGATCGTGGAGGTTTCAAGCCGTTCTAAGACCCAAAAGGTATTCTCCTAGTCCTCTTGATTGTTTTGGGATAATTTGGAATGAGCTTGGACGTTGGAAAACCACGAAAAGAGGATCTCCGATTTGGGTACTATTCATCAACTTTTTATTGGTTATTTTTTGTGAATTTGAGGCCCATAGCAAGCTCAAAGACCTTCCCACGATGCTCGGAGTGCATCGTTCGTAAATTTTGGACGTCGAAATCGTGAAAAACGACGAGTTGCAGGTGTGATCGGAGAATCGGAGCTTTTCCGGCGAGATTCCGTCGACATTGGACCTCGAGACAGGTATAACGCGGTTCTACATGTCATAAGCTTCAAATTGGTACCAATTATGTAAGAAATTGTTGAGTTTTGAGCGAGATTAAATGTTTTGAAAATTTACCCAGTTTTCGGCTCCCGCGACGGTTGCCGGAGCTAGAGGTTGAAGATAATGGAATATTCTGAAGCCGTCAGTCTTAATTAACAGTTTCCATTAGCTTTTAACGGAATATTCCTAACGGCAGTTAGGTTTCCGTCCACTGTGCATGCGCGTGGCAGGCGCGTGGCGCACGTGGAGGCTCAAAAATTAATTCTAAAAATATGGTGATGATCCTGAGGTTGTGTAGATCATTTTAGTATATTCACATGCCTCGTTTGAGCATTGTATGAAAAGTTATTAGCTAGTTTTGTCTTTGTGCTTTAAAATAACGTATTTATAGTTATTTCTCACATAGGCGAGGCTTATCCAGAGGATGAGCGTAGCCAGGCTAGGCATAGGGGCTACGATCCATCTACTTACCAGTGAGTGGGCTTTTGTTTTCCGTATATACCTATATACTATGTGTTTTTCCCAGAAAGTGCATTTTATATGCTTCATAAATGAAATGCCATGCCAATACTTATATACGTTTGATTACGCATTATGAAATGGTTATGCATTATGAAATGATTGTGCATTACGAAATAATTATGCATTATGTAATAGTCATGCATTATGGAGCGGTTATGCATCATGAATTTGTATGCGCATGATTGTTGGTGCTGTGGACACTCAGGAAAGTATCAGGTAAGCTTATGTGTGGTTAAATACAAGTTGAGTTAAGAAGAGTATAATGAGATGCGTTGAGAGCTCATAAACCTGCACCCCAGTGTTAGTGCTCCCGCCCAGAGTTAGGGGCCAGTCTTTCACGTGATGTTCACCTCCCGTACCATACGCTTATCTTGGATCCAAGTTAGGTGCATAGTCCTGTCGTATAGACCACTTTCAGTGGGTTCGACTCATAGGTGACCCGCGATCATTGAAAGTGGGTTTGACTCAGACCCACGATCATTCGCACAGTCTTCACGTGATTGTAGCACTATAGCATATTACATTACACCCAGTCCTGTCGTATAGACCACTATAAGTGGGTTCGACTCGTGTACAGGCATGACCTATGAGTTAGAGATCAGCTGACGAGCTGTTGCAATGGTTATAGCATGTGATATACTTACCTAATGAGTTGATTATAATGGAACGGCATATTATGGCATATTCATGAGTTAATGGCATATTATGGTATATTCATGATTGATTTATGCTTTAAGTATAATGATGATTTAAGTTGAGTTATAATATATGTTTATATACTATTTTCTAGGAAAGTATACAAGTTTTACGATGAGGGGTTATAAAGATTGTTTTTGAAATGGTTTTTGAAAAGATTTGTTTTTGCCCACTCACGCTTTTGTTTTGTGCCCCTCCAGGTTCTAGGTAGCGTTGTTGGTGGCATCCGAGGCAGCAGCAGTGATTCTGACAGACCTCCACTCATGTAGGACCCTTTGGGGTGTTTTATTTAAGTACTCATTATGTTCGGCTGCACCTAGACGTTAATGCTCTGATTGTGTATTAACACTTCTGGAATTTGGTTTTTATTTATTCGTAACTCTCTTTTTATTAATGCTTCCGCACTGTGCACATGGTTACGTCACTCTCACGTGACGGCCAGCATGCCTTGATCTCGGTCGGGGTGTGTCAGTTTGGTATCTGAGCCTAGGTTTCGCAGTCTTACATATTTTGCGAGTATTCTAATCATTGTGATGTCTTCTGTCAGAATTATGCCGTCTCGCAGGGATCCACGTTCTTCTTCTGAGCCTAATTTCCCCAATGTTTCTCAGTTATGGGAGGCTATAGCTAGTGCTATTCAGTCTGTGATTCGCCCTCCTCGGAGGACTCCATTTGAGACAGTTTATAATCTGAAGTTACCTTCTTTTTATGGTAATGAGGGACCTGAAGGATCCGAGCGTTGGCTCGAACATGTGGAGAAAACCTTTCAGGTCATGCAGAGCCAGGGCAGCCTTTTTGCTGATAGGTGGGTTGAGATCATTTCTTGGTTTTTGAAAAGAGAGCCTGCATCCTGGTGGGGTCAGGAGACTCACAGGTGGACTCTTGAAGAGAAAGCAGAGTGGGGGAATTTCAAGCGGTCGTTTTACAAAAGATTCATTCCTCCATCATATCTGGATCAGAAGAAGCAGGAGTTTACAAATCTTAAGCAGAAAAAGTTATCTGCTATTGAGTTTTATAGGAAGTTTACAGATTTGTCCCGATATGATGCAGATACTGCTGCTAATCCAGCCGAGATGCTTCGCCACTTCAAGTTGGGTGCTAAGAAGAAGTGGCGCACTATGGCGACTATCTTACGTTGTGAGACCTATCAGGAATTCTATGAGATTATGTTGAGGATAGAAGATTTTGAGAACCTATCTAGCGATAGTGAGGAAGAGGAAGCAAGAGGCAGTAACCAGATGAGGCGTGATAAGGGCAAGGGACAGTTACCTCAGGGGCCTCGACAAACCCAGAGCTTTAAGAAGAGTGGGAATAGTTCTAGCTCTTCCAGTGGGGGCTTCAGTGCCACAGGGCAGAGGAGAGGAGGTAGACCCACTGGAGGACCCCGCTTCTAGAGGCCTAAAGAGTCAGCTGGAACAGGTGCACCGTTGTGCCGTAGGTGCAATAACAGACATTTTGGAGAATGTCGTCGAGGCAGTAGTGGATGATATACATGCGGACAGACAGGGCATCTGTCTAAGTATTGCCCACAGAACCCATAGAGACTTCAGCTACCCCCGCAGCCACAGCCGTTACAGCTGTTTTCTTTGCCACCACCGGTGCCGACTCAGCAGTATGCAGGACCTAATGGTTATACTCCAGCAGGTCGTGGAGGTGCGTACCACTATCAGGGGGATCCTATTCCTTATCCTTCAGGGCAGTACCAGTACCCTCAGGACCCCTACCAGCAGGGTGGTTATGGGCAGTATTCAGGAGGTTATATGCCGTACCAGCATAGTGGTTTTAGCCAGTTTTCAGCTAGTGGTTCCCAGTGGCAGTCAGGAGGACAGCCCCAGCAGGTTGATGTTGCTGCTGGTAGTGCAGGGCCTTCACGACAGCACAGCGAGGCAGGTCAGAGCCGTAGTACACAGAGCAGAGGTGTTCATGCCAGCAGAGGTCGAGGAGGACGCCAGCAGGCCCAGGGGCGTATTAATAATATCACTTTGCAGGATGCTCAAAACCATCCAGACTTAATAATGGGTACGTTAAATGTCCTTGGTCATTTTGCTAGAGTCTTGATTGACTGTGGAGCTACCCATTCTGTTATTTCTCATACATTTGCTCAGTTGACTTAACCTCAATCTTCCCCTCTGGGTTACGAGTTAGAATTTTCTATGCCTAGAGGAGAAAAGTGTTCGGTTAGCTATGTTTACCAAGGTTGTCCTGTGTTGGTTGAAGATGTAGTGATGTCAACCAACCTTCTCCCATTAGATCTTGTGGATTTTGATGTGATATTGGGAGCAGACTGGTTACACTATAATACTGCCGACATTCACTGTCGTGAAAAGACGGTGACCTTCCGTCGCCCAGGGTTAACTGGGGTTACGTTCGTAGGAGAACGTAGTGGAGTAAGACATGGTGTTATTTCTGCCATGAGGGCTAAGAAGATGTTGGATAAGGGATGCCAGGGATACTTAGCACATGTTGTGCTAAATGATACTACTCTCAGTTGCGTGGAGGAAGTTCGAGTGGTCAGACATTTTCCAGATGTTTTCCCTGAGGATTTGTCGGGGTTACCGCCTGATAGAGATGTGGAGTTCACTATCGATTTGTTGCCAGGTACGGACCCTATTTCTTTGACTCCATATAGAATGGCACCTGCTGAGTTAAGAGAGTTAAAGATTCAGCTACAGGAATTGGTTGAAAAAGGTTTCATTCAACCTAGTGTTTCGCCTTGGGGAGCCTCAGTTCTGTTTGTTCGAAGGAAAGATGGGACTTTGAGACTATGCATTGATTATAGGCAATTGAATCGGGTAACGATTAAAAACTGTTATCCATTGCCGCACATAGATGATCTCTTTGACCAACTTCGAGGTGCTCGTGTGTTCTCGAAGATTGATTTGAGGTCGGGGTACTATCAGTTGAAGATCAGGAGTGGGGATGTCTCTAAAACGGCTTTTAGGACTCGTTATGGACATTATGAGTTCCTTGTTATGCCTTTTGGATTAACGAATGCACCAGCAGCTTTCATGGGTTTGATGAATAAGGTATTTCAACAGTACTTGGATAGATTTGTCATTGTTTTTATTGATGGCATTCTGGTGTATTCTAAATCAAGAGAAGAGCATGGACGACATCTCACTCTAGTATTAAGGAAGTTGAGGGAGCATCGCCTTTATGCTAAGTTCAGTAAGTGCCAATTTTGGCTAAAAGAAGTGGCATTCTTAGGTCATGTCATTTCAGCTCAGGGCATTAAGGTAGATCCACAAAAGATAGCAGCGGTGGAAAATTGGGAACAACCACGAACCGTCACTGAGGTACGGAGTTTCCTTGGCTTAGCAGGTTACTACAGACGGTTTGTTCAGGATTTCTCGATCGTAGCGTTGCCATTAACGAGTGTTAAGTTTGAGTGGGATGAAAATTGTAAGCAAAGTTTCCAGCAGTTAAAGTATTGCCTCACTCATGCTCCAGTTTTGACACTTCCAGATGACAGTGGTAATTCGAGATCTACAGTGATGCTTCTCTGAATGGTTTGGGTTGCGTTTTAATGCAACATGGTAGGGTAATTGCTTATGCGTCTAGGCAGTTGAAACCGCATGAGATGAACTATCCTATACATGATTTGGAATTAGCTGCTATCATCTTCGCTTTGAAGATTTGGAGACATTATCTTTATGGAGAGAAGTGTAAGATCTTTACACACCATAAAAGCCTCCAGTATATTTTCACACAGAAATATCTTAATCTTCGTCAGCGTAGGTGGGTGGAATTGTTGAGCGATTATGATTGCACGATTGATTATCATCCAGCACATGCAAATGTAGTTGCAGATGCACTCAGCAGAAAAACTCAAGCCCGAGTTAATGCCTTATATGCTAGCAGAGTTCCTCTTCTTGGTGATTTAAGGGCTACCGGAGTGAAATTGCAAATGGAGGATAGAAAAGAAGCCATACTTGCAAATTTCCAGGTTAGACCTATCCTAATTGACCGGATTCTTAATGCTCAGATGGAAGATGAAGAAGTTCAAGAACTAATTCAGGTCAGAGGAGAAGGAAGGAAGAAAGATCTTAAGATTCGGGAGACTGATGGTATGTTGATGCAAGAGAACCGAATGTACGTGCCAAATAATGCAGAGTTAAAGAAGGAAATCCTTGATGAGGCACATATTTCAGCATATGCTATGCATCCAGCAGGTACGAAGATGTATCATACCATTAGACCGTTCTACTATTGGCCGGGCATGAAGAGAGAAATTGCAGAGTACGTTAGTAGGTGTACCATTTGTCAGCAAGTTAAAGCTGAAAGAAAGAAGCCATTTGGTTTGATGCAACCACTTCCCATTCCAGAGTGGAAATGGGAAAATATCACTATGGATTTTGTGTACAAGCTTCCTCGTACACGAAACGGGTATGATGGTATTTGGGTGATTGTTGATCGGCTTACTAAATCAGCACACTTCATTCCAGTGAGGGAGAAGTATTCTTTGAATAAGCTAGCTGAGTTGTTTTTAAGCAAGATTGTGAAGTACCACGGCACGCCAGTGAGTATCATCTCAAATCGAGATCCTAGATTTACTTCTAAGTTTTGGAAAGCATTTTAGGAAGCTTTTGGCGCAGAGCTACTTTTTAGCACGGCTTATCATCCTCAGACAGATGGTCAATCAGAGAGAACCATTCAGACTTTAGAGGATATGCTGAGAGCTTCAGTACTCCAGTTTGGTGATGATTGGCATGCTAAACTGGATTTGATGGAGTTTGCCTATAATAACAGCTACCATTCTAGCATCGGGACGGCACCATTTAAGGCACTTTATGGTAAGGCTTGCCGTACACCGTTGTGTTGGTCTGAAGTTGGTGAAAGACCATTAGTGGCCCCTGAGATAGTGGATGAGACTACTCAGAATGTTCAAGTGATTAAAGCTAATATGAAAGCGGCTCAGGATCGACAGAAGAGCTTGGCGGATAGACACGCCACTGACAGAGTGTATGACGTTTGTGATTGGGTATTCTTAAATATATCACCTTGGAAGGGTGTTGTAAGGTTCGGGAAGAAGGGTAAGTTAAGCCCTAGGTACATCAGACCTTACCAGGTTATTGAGCGAGTTGGCGAGGTCGCTTATAAGCTTGAGTTGCCTTCAGAGTTGGCCAGGGTGCATAATGTGTTTCATGTCTCTATGCTTCGACATTATGTTTCAGACCCTTCACACGTGATACCTCCTCAGCAGCTTGAGATTAGTCCGGATTTGTCTTACGAGGAAGAACCAGTGACGATTCTAGATTAGAAGGATAAAGAGTTGAGAAACAAGACAATTCGGATGGTAAAGGTCTTGTGGAGAAACCATACAATGGAATAAGCAACGTGGGAGACTAAGGATCGGATGAGAGATTTGTACCCACGTTTGTTTTATGGTTACTAGTGTTTATGCTCATTATTGTTTTGTGATTGTTAATGCTTGTATGGTTGTTATTTGAAATTTCGAGGACGAAATTCTATAAAGGGGGTAGATTGTGACAGCCCGTCCCAAATTTGTACATATTTTTATCCTCGAGCATGTGAATGTACATTTTTACCCTTGAGCAGTGGGTTACGTTTTTATTGTGGGCTTAAGTGAAGGCCCAAATTCTTGGAATTGGACCAATCCTCTCATTTCCTAAGTTTTGGGAACCCTAATTATGAAGATTAGGGTTTAATTGGTTAGTTTGGTTGGTTATGGACCAATTAGAAACTAAAGTGGGATACTAGGGTGTTGTGATTGGTGAGAGTACACACACACACACCAAAACTTTGGGACACACACAACCCTCACTTCTCTCTCTCCTCCTCCCGTTGACTCTCTCTCTCTCGGATTTTCTTTCTCTCTCTCTACCATTGTACGGACACACCCACAAACGAACCAAAAACTTGTAGATCGAGCGAACAAAGAGGACCATTGTGATCCTGGTGAGTTCACGAGCACAACCATGCTTGTTTTGGGTTGAAAAACCACAGAAAAACCCTAGAACTAGAGAGGACCGTCGAGGTACAGTAACAACCACACGATCGTGGAGGTTTCAAGCCGTTCTAAGACCCAAAAGGTATTCTCCTAGTCCTCTTGATTGTTTTGGGATAATTTGGAATGAGCTTGGACGTTGGAAAACCACGAAAATAGGATCTCCGATTTGGGTACTATTCATCAACTTTTTATTGGTTGATTTTCTGTGAATTTTATGCCTATAGCAAGCTTAAGGACCTTCCCACGATGCTTGGAGTGCATCATTCGTAAATTTTGGACGTCGGAATCGTGAAAAACGACGAGTTGCAGGTGTGATCGGAGAATCGGAGCTTTTCCGGCGAGACAGGTATAACGCTCAGGTAAGTATCAAGTAAGCTTATGTGTGGTTAAATACAAGTTAAGTTAAGAAGAGTATAATGAGATGCGTTGAGAGCTCATAAACCTGCACCCCGGTGTTAGTGCTCCCGCCCAGAGTTAGGGGCCAGTCTTTCACGTGATGTTCACCTCCCGCACCATACGCTTAACTTGGATCCAAGTTAAGTGCACAGTCCTGTCGTATAGACCACTTTCAGTGGGTTCGACTCGTAGGTGACCCGCGATCATTGAAAGTGGGTTTGACTCAGACCCACGATCATTCGCACAGTCTTCACGTGATTGTAGCACTAGAGCGTATTACATTACACCCAGTCCTGTCGTATAGACCACTATAAGTGGGTTCGACTCGTGTGCAGGCATGACGTATGAGTTAGAGATCAGCTGACGAGCTGTTGCAGTGGTTATAGCATGTGATATACTTACCTAATGAGTTGATTATAATGGAATGGCATATTCATGAGTTAATGGCATATTATAGTATATTAATGATTGATTTATGCTTTGAGTATAATGAAGATTTAAGTTGAGTTATAGTATATGTTTATATACTATTTTCTGGGAAAATATACAGGTTTTACGACGAGGGGTTATAAAGATTGTTTTTGAAATGGTTTTTGAAAAGATTTGTTTTTGCCCACTCACGCTTTTGTTTTGATCCCCTCCAGGTTCTAGGTAGCGTTATTGGTGGCATCCGAGGCAGCAGCAGTGATTCTGACAGACCTCCACTCATGTAGGACCCTTTGGGGTGTTTTATTTAAGTACTCATTATGTTCGACTGCACCTAGACGTTAATGCTCTGATTGTGTATTAACACTTCTGGAATTTGGTTTTTATTTATTCGTAACTCTCTTTTTATTAATGCTTCCGCACTGTGCACATGGTTACGTCACTCTCACGTGACGGCCAACATGTCTTGATAAATTAATTTCCAATAATTTACCTACAACAATTATACCATGGGTGTAATGTAATATCTTTCTTTACAATGATACAAAATATTGTACATACCAACAACAAAACATGCCTAACATAAGTACTTGTACATGGAAAATAATTTATCTATGACAAAAGAAATGCAGTTTGATGTATAAAATCAACAATATTATGTTCCACACATGTTTATACAACAACAAAACGTGTCTAACATATATAACAATACATAGAAAATAATTTACCTACAAGTTAGAGGAAAGCTATTTGATTCAAAATATATAATATAGGTGTAGTTTTTTTTTTTAAATAATTGGACCAAACTAATTTACCTACCAATTAATATGGATAAAATTGCTACAAAATATATCACAAAAAAAAAAAAAACTACTTTTCTAGTTTGACATGGATATAGTTAATGCAAACACTTTTTACATTTTATTTCACTTTTTCTATTACTTTTAATTTGGCATAAATTTGGGAATTTGGAAAAGGGACCATAAAGTATGAGTGGCATGGGTGTAAATAAATTGTATTAATAGGTCAATAGTGTTCCCATATGTTTGCAAATTTTAAGTTTGGACTTAAACTGAATCTTTAAAGATAGATGAGTTTTTATCTAGAAATAATGAGTTGTAAAGTCAAAATCTAAAGCACCCTGTATATTTCTACCACTACTGACAATAGCGTGCATGCATGAGTAACATGGCTGTAAATTAAATTATATACGTGACAAAAGACCGCATACCCTTCAACCAAAAACGTATTAAAATAATTAATTACATTTCTTATACAAATTGAATGCTTCCAAGAGAAAGTTTTCTTATCTTAACATTGTCATCTAAGCAAATTTTTCTATGTTTAGAAATTATATAGAAATTGAATCATCGATCGTTTTCTTCTCGTCTTTTATATTTTGAAAGAATTGGTAATTTCTGTTTAATTGGTCCCTACTTGCCAGAAAATCTGTGCCCTTTTTCTTCTTTCCTGAATCTATCCGTACATGCTTGGGGCATGCATGCAGGAGAACCTCACAACTCATAAACTATAAGAACAGGGTAGTGACCACACAATTATTTTTAGCACCTTTGTTAATTTTTGGCCGTCAAATCGAATGAATTGAAGAAAATGAATGACAAAAAATTAATAAGGGTATGTGAGAGGTAAAAATGAGCGTGTAAATAACATTATCATAAGAAAATATATCCTTTGAGTTGGATTGTTGCCATGGCATTGTTTTGTGTCCTTAATAATTGGTATTTTTTCGTTGCTAAAACCCATAGTCTAAGGAAAGTGCGTGAGAGAGTGTAAAGTCAAATTACACATCTACGAGAGGTACATCAGGGATATGACCAACCCAGGATGGGTGCCTCGTCAAAACCTCATCAGCTAGCAAAACTTCGACGCTATGTGCTTAGTGTTATCTCATTTGATGTATCCTTTCTTAAGTTGTTCGATACATGCTGCGTTATCTTCAAAGATAGTTGTAGGGATGTCAACAATGGAAAAAAGTTCATAAGTGCTTCAAATATGTCCCACAAGTACTCTTAGCTAGAAGCATTCCATAGTAGCTTCTTGTAGGGTCTATTTGGTTTGAAGAAGTGGCAACTAAGGTCTATTTGGTTGACCTCTAAGATATTGCGGTGCCTTCAATGGTAAAGATGTAACCTGTTTGAGAGTGCGCCTTGTGCAAGTCGGACAAGTACCATGCGTCAGCATAACCGACAAGGTGGGAATCAACTTAAGAACTGAGGGGGGCTGCAACAGCTCTCGAGGATTCGTAGGGATAAAACAAACCCAAATTCGTTGTACCTTTAAGGTAGCAGAAGATGTCTTTAACACTTGCCCAGTGTCTACATATCGTGGAACTATCGCTCGAGAAGTAAGTAAGCTGCTCCTTGTTTGGTGTGGGTGCATTGCTGTATCTTGCCAAAAGATTGACAGTGAAGGAGATGTCGGGTCTAGTGCACTGAACTAAGTACAATAAAGCATCTATCGCACTTAGATATGAAACTTCGGGTTCCTATATATCTTTTTCATTCTCCTTTGGATAGAAGGGATCTCGTTTAGCATCTAGTGATCGAACGACCATAGGAGTACTCAAAGGCTTCGCTTTATCCTCATTAAAACGACGCAACACCTTCTTGTTGTAATTCGACTGATGTACTAGGATTCCATTCGAACATTGCTGGATCTATAGGCCGAGATAGTATTGAGTTTTCCCAACATCCTTCATCTCAAATTTCGACTTTAGTTGCACGACAGTTTTCTTAAGCTCTTTAAGAATCCTAATGAGATTCATGTTCTCAACATAAACTGCAACAATCGCAAATTTGGAATATGACTTCTTAATAAACACGCAAGAGCATAGTTCGTTGTTCACATATTCCTAACTTATCAAATACCCACTCAGACAATTATATCATATTCACCTGGATTGCTTCAATCCGAATAATGAACGCTTCAGCCGAATGGAGAGGGTGTTCCGTAGTCTAGGACTATTTGATCCAGTAAATGAATGTTCTTCATGAACTTTTATATAGATTTCCGTATCAAGATCCCCATAGAGATACGCGGTTACCATGTCCATATGTTGCATATCCAGTTTTTCAGAAACTACCAAACTGATAAGGTAACAAAACATAATCACATCCATTACGAGCAAATACATTTCATCATAATCAATCCTAGGGTGTTGAGAGAAGCCTTGCACCACAAGACGTGCTTTGTATCACAATATTTCATTCTTTTCAATACGATTCCTTACGAAAACCCACTTGTAGCCAACTGGCTTCACATATGATGGTGTATGAGCTATCCAATTCCAAACACCTTGTGTTTCGCAAGTGAATCGAGTTCGACTTGGACTGCTTGTTTCCAGTTTGACCAAACAGTTCTACGTCGACATTCATCAACGAAACGAGGTTCAATGTTATTGCTCAACATGATTTCAGTAGCTACTACATATGCTAATCCATTGTTGATTATCATCTCATTTCTATATTAAACATCATCCAAGCTAGCATAGTGGACTGAAATCTCTCGATTCTCGGGAAGTGGATTCGTCTTTTCTAGGACGTTTCTATAATCTAGAATTTCCTCATGCATTAGATAGAATGAGTACGCAATGGTCGGATTCGCGGTGGGATCAAGAGCTTGTGTTGTAGGTCTTCACAGGGTTGTGAATCCTTTCAACCAATGGGTCTGCCACACTTCTGGGTAGGAGAATAAAGTGCTTCGTTAATGGTCAATTTAATGACATTGGACAACACTATACGTGCATGTCTGTATCCTTTGATCACATTAGATGGACCTAAGAAGGTTGTCAGAGGTGCATTCTTAGGTACGAAGTTAGTGAAATAGGTGGGTTCACGCAAAACGGAGTGCGTGGTTGCACTATCTGCCAGACAACTAACTTCCCCACTAGTCATACCTAGAAATAAATTAATTGAATTTGTCATATGAATAAAATGTTCGGAAACATAAATTCAATTCAATTCAATTAATTATTTGAAAAAATTCTCCATAAAACTTAATATCCAAAATTAAAACAAACACCAACAAATAAACTTAAAGGAAATTGTTCAAAACTTAAACAAAAAAAATAACATAGGGTTCGGCCAACATAGGGAATTATGCATAGGGGTAAATTTGGCCAGTATGTAGGCCCATGTCTAAGAATCCAAGATTCCATCGGGACAACTTCCTCCTGAAAGTCAGAAACCTCAATCTTTGTATTCTCCATTTCATCCACTTGAGCAAAGTTTGATTCAACCTTCTTACGACAAGAATGATACTCAGCTACGACCTTAGGAGGAGCTCGGCAAACATGGGATTAATGGTCATTCAAACCACAACAATAACACATGTCTGTATCCATAGTGTGAGGTGCTTTGCCCTTATTCTTGAAGTTTGAGGCCTTGCGAACGAGGTTAAAATGCTTATGGGCTCCCTTTTTTCTCGTAGATGGGCCTTAGCTCTGTTGACCTTGGTTGAACAGCTTCTGGCAGCGCCTATAATGGTGTTCGGGTGTCGATTCCCGCTATTATGTGCTTCAGGCACAACGGTCGCACCAGTAAGTCAAGCTTGATGTTTCTTCATCAACAGCTAATTTTGCTTTTCAGCAAGAAGTAAAACAAGATCAAATCTAAAAGCTTAGTGAACTTCTGAGCCATATATTGTTGCTGCAAGACAATATTGGTTGCAAAGAATGTCGAATAGGTTTTCTCCAAGAGATATTCTTCGGTCAAGTCCTCGTTATAGAACTTGAGAAGTGATCGGACACGACAAACTTCAGAATTGTATTTATTCATATACTTAAAGTCTTGGAAGCACAAGTGCTGCAAGTCGTGTCTTGCTTCAGGCAATAAGATGTCTCTTTGGTGATCGAAACGACCTGCCAAATCGACCTATAAAACTCATGGAATTTTCTCAGCGAGGTACTCGATTTACAGGGTGCGTCATGAATGTGTCTTCGAATAAAAATTATGGCAGTGGCTTTCTCAGCTTCGCCAACTGAGTTACCCATCTCAGCCTCTATGGATGCCCTAAGATTCTAAGTGGTGAGGTGGAGCTTCACACCTTGGACCCACTAGAGGTAGTTTCTTCTAGAGACATGTAAAGCGGTAAAGTTGAGTTTGTTCAAATTCGACATATCCCTGTCATAAAGTAAATGACCAAGATTATGGTTAGTGCAATGGAGACAAAATCAATCCATTCACATAGGAGTAGAACATTCGAGTTCTATTAGACATGTATTGGTTAAATTTATATGAAAAACTTCGGGTTTTCATGGGTGTAGTGCTTTAAGAAAACTTTGGGTTTTCAAGGCATATTTTTCGAAGACTTCGGGTTTTGAAAATTTTATGAATTTTAAGTTCATAGGTTCCTGCAAGCAAACACAAAGATATACAGAAAAAATATGCAACAAATATATGCATGTAGGTTTTCAGGGCATACATAATAATTGAATTAATTATTGGACTTGGGGCCAAATTTTAAAGTGGACAAAAAAAATATATATTCCCAATGCCTAAAATAATTAGGCAATAAAACTCAGTGGCCCAAAAATTAAACCAAAGCCCCAGTGGGCTAAAAACCGTGGAAGCCATTCAGCCCAAGCCAAAATTATGCTGGGATAGGTACTGGTTAAGCAGGCTAGGGCTTAAGCTCTTTTGCACAAAGAAATGGGCTGCAGACCCAGGTCCAAAGAATAAAAGCCCAAACTACGCGCTAGCCTAATGCATCACGGAAATGGATACATCAGCGCAAGGGCTAGGATCATGTGTAGCGCGGACAGCGATACACCAACACACGATCTGTGATCTTGTGCGGCTCGGAGGAGAGGGGACACACAGCCACACGGTCTAATGTCACGTGGAGGAGTCCGCAGGCTTGGGCCGCTATAAGCGAGCCCACAAAAGTTTGTGCAGCAGTGGGTCGAGAGCAAGGTCTAAAATATCGATGATATCGGAAATATCGGTAGTTCAAAAACACGGAAATTTCGATGGAAATATCGGGATATTATCGATATCGATAAAAATTGAATAAAAACCACGGAAATTGTAAGAAAAACTTGGAAATTTTTATTGAAACTTTGCAGGATGTTTATTTAGTCAATTATCTATTAGTTTATCACAAAAAATTGGAAGGAAATGCATTGCATGATAGATTTAATTGATTTAAGTTGATTATATAGCGAGCTGGCAAACATTGTGAGTGTAGAAAATATGTAGTAATTAATGAAAGAAGTTTAAACACACCATAATCATTTATATATAATGAATTAGTACAATATTTTACACTTTATACATTGCATGGTAAGATACATGAGTGACTTAGCAAGGTCTAAAATATCGATGATATCGGAAATATCGGTAGTCCAAAAAAATATCGGTAGTCTAAAAACACGGAAATTTCGATGGAAATATCAGGATATTATGGATATTTTAGGCCTTGGTCGAGAGGAATCCAGACATAAAAGCATGGATTGGACCAGCAATGCTGGGTGTGCTCGCCGGGCAAGAATGTTAGCGTCGCCGCTTTAGGAGGCGGTATTTTGGTCGAGAAATCTCGGGGTGAGTTTATGGGTCAACGGTGACCATGAATATGAATGGAGAAATGGGTAAATCTCGACGTTCAAACCAAAACCCTAGAAATTTGAATTGGAATTTCGTGAAAATTCTGACGAGATTTGAAGGAATCTCGGACAAGATTCATCAGGGACGAGCTTTTGATCATCGAGGACAATGAATTGTGGGTCGAGGCATGGCTGCAGGCCAAAGCCCGTGACGATTCAGTGATGGGGATGCCATGGATGGCGTCGAGTTTCTCGGTTTCAAAACCTGGAGCCCGTGGTTCTGTCGGTTTGTTCTCGCGGCTCGGGTTGAGGAGCTCGGCGGCAAGGCTTCAAGCCGCCGCTCGTTCGGTTTCTACCGAAACCCTAATTTTTTTTTTTTTTTTTGCCAAATTCAATTTCAATTGCATGCATATTCAATATAATTTAATGCATGATCACAATCACTTCACATAGTCCAACAATTATGAATATAATACATAGACAATTTATGTAGAGTCTAAAATTTGTAAATGTAAACTTGAGTCATGCATTATGGTGAATGGTCATGCTATTAGGGTTGCAAAAATATCGAGACAAAGCCTGTTGTTTTGGAAGAATCTGATTGCATGATGATATTGATGAATTGGTTTGATGCAGAATATTCCACATCAAATTCCTTAGCGCAGCAGAAGCGCGTGCTAATAACGTGTTGTGGCCAATTTATCTGACAAGGGAGATAGAGGGTGCAACAAGAAAAAGAGAGTGGAGAAAGTGTAGGGACTTCTCTGTGTGAATGAGATGTGTTATCCTCCTACACAATACTAGAGGAGAGGAATTACTTGTCGTCAAATTAAATACAATATTAGTAGGGAAAGAATAACTAGTAACCAAATCTATCTAGGATTTACACAATCACACTTTAATTAATATCTATAACAGTCTAATTATTGATGGGTTAGTTTTAAAGATAAGTATTTTTAAAATGATTGAAAACATTTTTTATGAAGGTGCCTTTGGAATCAATTCTTAGTAAAAATGCAAGTGAATCCTAAATAAAACACTTGAAGTGCTTATTGCAAGAATCACATAAATCCAAAGGAGATATCAAATTTTAAATATAAAATTTAAATTTGACAACATATGTGGCACTTTAACATTTTTTAAGTTTTGCACTCCATCCAATTAGTCAAATTTTAAACATAAAATAAAAATTCATATTTATTTTCTTTGCATTGGTAGTGAAAGAAAATAAAATAAAAAGTACAAAACATTGCATTGGTAATGAAAAGAAATAAAAGGGCAATGCTTTAAATCAATAAAAAATTTAATAACAAGCCTTTAATAATTAATTTTTTTTTTTTTGAAGCTGCTGTTAAATTTGACAGTAAGGGAAGAGATGCCATTTCATATTCTTTAGAAATGTTCTTATTTGTCTTTTTACACTCTTTATTTTGAATAAAATTTTTATTTTAAAAAAAGCTAAGTATTTCATATCGTGACAAATTAAGTGATCAATACTCACGAATTTTTATTGAACCACCAAATTTCCAATTTGACTAAAATTTAGAACTAGTGCGCCAATTTTTTCGAAACAAAAAACAACTAGGCCTTTGTTCAAAAAAGTCAAAAAATAAAAAGCCAACTAGGTCAAACTCGTATCAGACGGTGAAGAGCCGCGCTCCAATGCATCCAGCATTACCCCACCGCACTATACATTCATGGGCAGTGCCTAAAGGCTGGCAATCATGTGGCGCTTTCAGAGAAATTCGAACGTTGTAACCATTTATCATTTTCCTCTCTTGTTTATTTTTGCTTTTTGGTATTTTTTCCAAGACAGTCAAGAGTAAAAAAAATAAAAGCATGAGGGAGTGTGCGTGGGAGATAGAGAGATGAAATGGCTATTCGCTGTCACCCACATCCTTTCCGGATCATTTGATTCTAAGCCTAGGGATCAAATGATCCGGCTCGTTGAAATTTTATCCAGCGATTATAAATAGAAGATTCTTTAAAAATTATAATAATTGTAGCTGTTGGATTAAATTTCAACGAGCTGAATCATTTGATCCCTAAACTCAGGATCAAATGATCTAAAGAGGATCTGGGTTCACCTCTTTTTATCAAGAATGATTTGTGTGACACGTATTTATTGATACAGTAATGCTTATTACCAATAGCACACGTATATATATAAAAGTTATTAATATATATTTCTCTGTATTATTAACACTGAACACTTACCATATAAACTTTCTGTCTCTAAAAATGCTTAATTATCTCTCATATGCTCCCATGGCTGATGACTGGTGACCGACAAAGACCTTAAGGGTTCGTTTAGTATCTAACTTGAGAACAAAACTCAAAATTTTGATTTTTTCTAAAAACACATGTTTTGATTTTAAAATTTTAAATCCAAAATCTTGTTTGGTATGCAACTTCTCTGAACTAATCCAAAAAAAAAAAAAAAAGTTAAGTTGAAGGGTTTAACGGGCTTTTTTCTCGCAGTAAATTCCGATCTTCTTGTTGTGGTTTTCAGCTCAAATAGTGAGATCTCCGGCGAGATGATGGAGAAGGAGACAATGCCGTCAAGTTGAATCCTCTGAACACGAGGCTATCGATTGAGTTGTTGGGGACTCAGGGCAAACCACGAGGTAGAAGATGCCTGTGGGGAGGAGGATGAGGGTGGAATGAGACCGAAGACCCAGTAGAAGAAGGGTTCTGGCGAGTGTAGTTCTTGTAGCGGGTTCGCGGCGAGACACGGTAGACTTGGTCTTTGGAGATTTGCAATAATTGGAAATTTGAGGAGTCGGGGGTGGAGCTTTGTTATGAAATCAAGCAAACTGTAGTGCACACCAGTGCGGGCCTCTGAGAAGGTTAGAGAGAGAGACCGGAGTGGTTGAATCTCCAAAAAAAAAAAAGTCTAAAAACACACATTGTCACATTCTGTGTTTTCAACAAATAGGCTTTGTTTTTAAATATTTTTGAGTTTGAATTTTGAGAATTGTTTTCAAATCAAATACCATACAAAGATCTTAGTCAAATTAGGATTTGACATGATTTTGATGGACTTTAAAATTATAGAGTAGTCAATTAGGATTTTAGAAAATGATTTTAAAAGACTTTGAAATCATGGTATAGTCAAATTAGGATTTAAGAGGATTTTAAAAATACATCCAAATCCAGAGATAGTCAAGTGAGATTTTAAAAGACATTTTTAGAATGACTCTAAATCTATGGGTATTCAAAAAATAAAGATTTGGTAAGATTTCATGAAGAAGTGGATTTCGTTGGATTTGAGAGCTTGAAGTATATATACCCAACACCAATTACAATCCCACCTCAACCTCTAGGATTTCTTTCAAGCTTATGTTCCATTCTCTCTCTTCGGTCCTCATTATTCAGCCATAAGCACTGGCGAAGCTACAGAGGGGCAAGGAGGGGCGACCTCCCCTCCGCTAGTCCGAAATCTCCACTGAAAGTGAGGATTCTGCCCCTCTGGTCTTCTGAATCTACCGGAAACTGGGTTGGGTTTGGTCCTGGTTGTGCTGCGGCGCTGCGTTGCTGCCTGAGCGCTGCCACCGTTATAATTTTTTTTTTCAAATACCCAAGCCAAACGACGCCGTTTGGACCTGGGATTTAAAACAAATAATAAACAAACAGTGCGGCTAGTGGGAGCGGTGCCGATCAGATTGGATTGTCATTGTAGCCTTGTAGGGACCACCTGATAAACCATATTGGTTTTGGCATCAGTAAAGCTTAACACGATTTGTATTGTGCATGATATAATCAATTTTCTCTTCCAGTCTCATCTAAAAACAAAACTATAAGAAAATAAATATAAAAAAATTATTATAAAGTCGAATAGAATTTTACAAGATATTTTTATTTAAACTAGGAGAAAATATAAAAAAAAAAAATTTCATTTTTTATTTTTCTGTGCTAAGTGGTAAAGGTTTTCAATGTATATAAGCCTTTGTAATATATTTTCTGTGCTAAGTAGTAAAATTATTTTTTATTTTTCTGTGCAAAGTGATAAAATTTTATAAATATAAGTCTGTGTGATATGAATAAAATCTTTCATAATATATTTTTCTATATTAGGTTAGAGTGTCAAGTTAAAGAGAAATTCTAAGTGGAATTGTTTTGTTGAAGAAATTCAGTAAAAGCTAACAATGCATTACAAGATAGTTACAGTGTCGTGCCTTAAATATATAATTAAGGACTAATCATTGTGAGTTTTTACATGGGTACTATACCATGTTTGATCTTCATGGCCTTAGACTTATGATGACCTTGGATTTTTTACATAGGTACTATACCATGTTTTCAGGGACATAAAATCTTGCTGGTAATAATTATACCTTATTTGTATTGATAAATTATGAACGACATTAATATTGTCTACTATTTAAAAGGATTTCTTTGCCTACATTTTTTTTAACCTTTTGCATTTGTTTCGCCCCTCCCTCCGAAAATTCCTGGCTTCGCCACTGGCCACAAGCAGCAGGAGAACTACTTCTTTGGTCCATATACTGGTGAATCAATACTCACTCGCACACCTTTGACCATTTCCACTATTGTTCTTTATATTTTTATGCCTCAAAATGGCTTTAATCCTGCATCTGTATTTCAAGCCAAGGCAGCAGGCTCATAAATGTTCGAAATGGTTGCTGATACAACTTGGTTATCTGGCGACATGACCCTTATTCCTTCACCACTCAAAAGCAGCTTTACATCATTAGAGAGTGGCAGCGGAGCATCACAGTTTGCTGTCCATACGATTGTTTTCTGCTGGATTTTCGCATACCAGATGCCTACCGCCAACTTGTTGCCTTCGTTGTAAAATCCGACCGCAAACTGGCCCGAATTTGACAGCCAGTATGGCTTGTTATCGGCATTTAGAGAAGCACCGAGGCTAATGTTGCCGGTTTCTTGCTGACCAGCTGCAAAAGAAAATGTAGTAATCTGCAAAAGAAGAAGAAGAAGAAAGAGCAGAATTGCAGACATTTCGTCTAAGTTTTTCGTGTGATTTCGAAGGGTCGGTTAAACTCATTGAATCTGCCATAGAAGTGGTAGGTTTATCAATAGAGTTGCAGATTGACTTGAGCTACGGAAATATACCCTCTCAGATAAAACCCAGAAGTTTGATTACCAATCTAATCGGCAAAGTAAGACCAAAATTCAAAACCCACCATCTATAATATAAGAACATATCAACCCACTGGTAAAAGAAATCAGAACCAAAGAAGAAGAATTTGATTTGCACCTAAAAATCCAATTGAATCACTCGTCCATGCCCCGAATTGAATTTGAATAAAAAACAATCATTCTTCAGGGAGACAAAAAATTGGATAAGACAATTAAAAAGTGTGAATTGGGTTGATAGGCCGGCTTGAAAAGGAAGCAGCTGCACAATCTTGTTTTAGGGCACGGAGGGAGAAAATGGTTTTTCTTTTGTTATTTTGAAAAAAATAAAAACAATCTAATAAAGATAAATGAAAAGAAAAGTCTATGCAAATCCATCAAAATTTACAAATAAAATCCATACAAATCCACAAAAATCTATAATATAAATCCATATAAATCTGTCAAAATCCATATGAAATTGTAAATACATTAAAATCCTATGAAATCTGTCACTTAAAAAAAGTCTATTAAAATCTTCTGAAATCCAAATTGACCACATCCCTAAATTGTGACTCAAAACTTATTTTTGAGTTAAAAATATTGAATCCAAATCCAAATCCAATACCAAATAGGGCCTTAGCTTCGAATCCGACCTCAAAACCAACCAATTCTCTCTCTCTCTCTCCCTCTCCCTCCCTCCCTCTCCCTCCCCATTTTCTTAACTCAACCCAAAAATTCCCCATTTTCTTAACTCAACCCAAAAATACTCCACATTTTCTGAACTCAACCCAAAAATACAACAGCTCTACTCAACACACAAGTAAAGAAAAAAGCCGTTTCTCTCTGTTTCCTTTCTGTCACACACTCTCTCTATAGCTTCCGGTTTCTTCTTCTTCTTCTTCCTTTCTCTCTCTTTGTGATAATGTAAATCGAGGAAAAGCTAAGGAGAAAGATTTTGGCTTTAAATTTGTGAAAAACGCGCTCTAAAGTGTTGGAAGAAATGCCTTCCCTGAGCTTTTTGACTGTGCTTCTCATCCACATTGGCTTGTTTGTGAGCTTTTCTTTTGCTGAGGATCCAAATATTTTCTATAACTTTGAGGTCTCATATATTACTGCTTCTCCTCTCGGTGTCCCTCAACAGGTATGCTTCTTCTAGATTATTTACTCTCTCTCACTACTTTTAGCTAATCTTTTTAATTTTTGGTGTGGTCTGCTTATTTTTCATCAACGAAAAAAGGGTTGCCTTTAGATTTCTGAAAGTTTGAATCTTTAGCTTCAGATCTGCTAAATAGGCTTAAATTTTCAAAATCTGAGATTAGGGTTTTACTTGTAAACTTACATTGATATAAAGTAGTGAGCTTTTGAGCTAATTGTTTCTAAATCTGCATTACCTTGTAGGTTATTGCCATTAATGGCAAGTTCCCAGGTCCAACTATTAATCTGACAACTAACAACAATGTCATTGTCAATGTTCGGAACAAATTGGACGAGAATCTCCTCATGACCTGGTATGATTTGCTTATTGTAATGTGGACATGAATTTCAAGCAGATGCATTACATTAGTGCACATGGATTGGTTTTTTGAAGTTGATTCTGTTCAACAGGGCCGGAATTCAGCAACGGCATAGTTCATGGCAAGATGGTGTTCTCGGAACCAACTGTCCAATTCTGCCAAAGTGGAATTGGACTTATAATTTTCAGGTTAAGGATCAGATTGGGAGCTTCTTTTACTTCCCGTCCCTTAATATGCAGAGAGCGTCTGGAGGATTTGGCGGATTTATTATTAATAACCGGGCTATAATTCCAATTCCTTTTGCAAACCCGGATGGGGATATTACTATCTTGATTGGTGACTGGTACACAAAGAACCATACGGTTAGTGCTTGGTGGAATTTTGTTCTTCTCTTCAAAGTACATATTTGAGATTAGTGTGTAACATGTTTGACGATGATGGTTCTTTTTTGGAATTGTAGGCTTTGAGGAAGATGCTTGATGAGGGGAAAGACCTTGGGATGCCCGATGGCGTTCTTATCAATGGGAAAGGGCCTTACCAATACAATACTACACTTGTTCCTGATGGCATTGAATACGAAACACTTGAAGTACATCCAGGTTGGAAATTTTAGCTTGCTATTTTATGAATAATCGTGTACTGAGTAATAATTTAACTTTGAATTTTGCAAGTCGAAATTTGGAATTGATCTGCGCATGCCATACCATATGAGAATCTTGTGGAGTTTATTTTGTTGCTTTAGTCATGCTCATAGTAACATTTAAAACTGTTTTAACGCTGGCACGCCAGTCATAATTAGGGTTTTTTAAGGGAAAGATTCATGAAAGGATGGGGCTTGAGAATTTATTAATTTATTTCTAAGCATAAAGACTTGCCAAGTATTTCATATGTTAATAAGTAATTTTGAAAATGTGATTTCTATAAGCTTGTATACATTTAGTTGAATTATACAGACTTAAGGACAATGACGTAATGTTTGTACAGGGAAAACTTACCGTCTTCGCGTACACAATGTTGGGATCTCAACTACTCTAAATTTCAGGATCCAGAACCATAATCTGCTTCTAGCAGAGTCAGAGGGCTCATATACAGTGCAACAGAATTATACAAGCTTAGACATACACGTTGGACAATCTTATTCTTTTCTAGTAACCATGGTTCAGAATGCAAGTTCTGATTATTACATTGTAGCGAGTGCTAGATTTGTCAACGAGTCAAATTGGAAAAGAGTTACTGGAGTTGGGATCCTGCACTATACTAATTCCAAAGGAAAGGCAGCTGGCCCCCTTCCAGTGGGACCACAAGATGAATTTGATAAAACATACTCAATGAACCAGGCAAGATCTATCAGGTTTGTTTTCAGTTTCTCTTCTTTATATTTAGATTCAGTACCACGACATTTCCACGGTTTGGATGTTTTTATATCCTTGAATTCATTTTCAAAACTTCATAAATAAAAGTTCAGGATATGATATAAGACAGGAAACTATGATCGAAATTGAAGAATTTCCTAACCGGTTTTTCCACATCAAACCTCTTTCTGAAACATTTGTGGGCTAATTTTGCAGATGGAATGTATCAGCTAGTGGTGCACGTCCTAATCCACAGGGGTCTTTCAGATATGGATCAATCAATGTAACTGATGTTTATGTGTTGAAAAATAAGCCACCTGTAATGATCAATGGGAAACGGCGAGCAACACTCAGTGGAATCTCATTTAAAAATCCTTCCACACCAATCAGGCTAGCTGATTGGTTCAAAGTGAAGAATGCTTATACGCTTGACTTCCCAACAAGGCCACTTACAGGAGCACCAAAACTGGAAACTTCTGTGATTAATGCAACATTTAGAGGATTTATAGAAATCATACTGCAGAACAACGACACCAAAATGCAGAGCTACCACGTGGATGGATATGCATTCTTTGTTGTCGGGTAGGAATTTCTGCACTTAATGCATCAAACATGTGTAAATAAGAGTTCTTGTTCCCTTGAATGCTTTAATATGCATTCATTAATCGCAGGATGGACTACGGTGAGTGGACAGAGAATAGCAGGGGTACATATAATAAATGGGATGGAATAGCCCGGTCCACAATACAGGTATATTACTGTGGTTCTGCTCCAATCTAATTTGGTTCCTCCTAAAACCCTACCTGGTTTGTCTGTCAACTCTTTCATACTTATTTTTGATATTATGTATGTAGAATATGACTACTTCTATAGTTGTTTTCTTTGTTCCAATTAAAAATAAGCATGATTCATAACGTATGAACAGTAAGAACGAGCATTCTTATTTAAAGTAGTACTCCCGTGGAAAAAAACTATATTTATTGACGGAATTGAAGATGCAGTATTCACAGCCAAAACGGAAAACTCGATATAGTTTCATTGTCGAATAAAAAAAGACATGAATCGTCCTTGTATAATTTCTAATATAATAACATGATACCTGATGGTGCTCGACACCGATAGATGATTGTGTGAACTATATTGAATTGCATTTACTGTATTATAGTAAAGAGATAAGGGGTCTTGGAACATACATTTCTTTGGTTAATGCTGTAAATATTTGTATCATATGGTATCCGATCTTGATTCCTTTTGTGCGTGCATGTAGGTTTATCCTGGGGCATGGTCAGCCGTCTTGATTTCTCTTGACAATGTTGGAATCTGGAACATTAGAACTGAAAACCTCGACTCATGGTATCTTGGCCAAGAAACTTATATGCGGGTTGTCAATCCGGAAGCGAATAACAAAACTGAGCTGCCCATACCAGACAATTCTCTATTTTGTGGTGCCCTTAACAAATTGCAGAAGTATGTGCTGTGGCCGAATGTAATAAACCCTCGCAAGTCATTAATGATTAATACCAATTCTAACTATAAATTTTCTTTTGTTTTTCAGGCCGCAAGATATCTCTTCTGCAACATCAATCGCCGCCAATAGATCAAAGATTTTCTTCGCATTGCTGATGATCATCTACACTTTGGTTCCCTTTTTCCACTAATGGTTTTGGTTTTCCGTGGCTGTGTCCCAGATATGTTTTCTTGGAGCATGGTTTCTTAGTGAGAGAGGCTTGCGGTTGAGTGTTGTTTAGGTTTGTAAGATTATTCTTGTTGATAAGAATCTTCAGTAAGTTTGGCATTCTTTTCTCTCTTTTTTTTGGTACGCTGTCGATGCACCACGGCTTCTTCGTTTAATTCATTGGGATTATGATTTTTTTTTTTTTTTTTTTTTTATTTTTTATTTTATTTGTGGTCAAGATTTATGATTCTTTTGTTACCTATAACTTGTGTAATGTTGACAATGAACTCATCAATTCAAATACAATGCAACTTCCTACCTTAATTCCTTTGACCCCCACTGGTATAATTCAAATTTGCTGAACAGAAGATTTGTTGTTTTTTACATTTTTGGCCTTTCCCATTGAAGTTCACTGGTCTGTTTCTGCCTTTTGTTTTTGGTGGTCCTGGGATGCTTTATTGTCTTTTCATGTTTTAAGCAGCTCTTGTCTTTCATATCTTGGCCAAAAAAGGTGTCATCAAGCATCTTGATGATATCTGAAGTATAATTGTATTTTGATCCAGAAAAAAAAAAAAAAAATTTGTTTTTGAAGAAACCTGATTGGTAAATCCAAGTGGGAGGAATGAGGATGGGGTGGGGGATCGGAACATTCGAATCTTGCTTGCATCGCGACTCTGGCTCTGCCTGGAATCAAAATTGTCTTGCAAATGTAGACAAATGCAGAGATCTGGAATTAACATTCATAAAAAAAAATAAAAATCCTAGATGATCTGGTAAAATATCAAAAAACCACTCTTTTTGTTGGATAATATTGTAGGTTATATGGCTTAGAAACTGGACTGGAATAATTGTGTTTGACCTCAATAGTTTTTACTGGATTGGACTAAGTGTTAGTGTAGTCTTGTGTTTGTTTCTTGTATAGACTAGTTTTAATGAGACTTGCCTCGACTAAACGCTTCGCTAGAGGGTCTTAGCGAGACCCCCGAAATCTAGTGGACTGCTAAAGCCAACTTTGCTCCGCTTTGCCTCTCCAATCTACTTCTTCCTCGCTTCCCATAATCATTTTCAAATCCAGATCTCGGAAAATTCGAAACAAAAAAGCAAAAAATTCTACCGTCATTCTATTTTCAAAACCAAATCCAACTCTCAAAATTGAAACCAAAAATCCTAAAAAAATCTGCAATGGGATGAGCTTGAAATCAACGATTGCAGACTTTCCCCATCTCCTAGAAAACCCTGATCGCCGACCTTCTCATCTCCCACCTTTGAGCCAATCACATATGCATCCGGCCCCCAATTCTTAAATTTTCAATCTATTTCTTGCTGTGGTTTGATTTTAAAAATTTGTAGTTGATTAAGAAGTTGTGGGAGGAAGTGAAGTGTGTGAGAGAGAGAGGTTGACACAAAAAAAAGTCGTTCTCTTCTGAAAACGTAATGGTAGAAAATAGTTTCATTTTAATGGAATGGTAGATAATATTATGTGAAACATTAATCAGGTTAATTTTTATTATATATATGTTTTTTTTAAGGCAAAAATAAAAAAAAAATGAAAAAAAAACAAGTCTACAGTTTAGTCTGCACCAAATACTTCACTATTTTTATCCTGCTTAGTCCAAGTCAAGCCAGACCATCTTAGTCTCTAAAGCTAGTTCAGTCCGAAATAATTAGATGCAACAAACCCTAAAAGAGGTTTGGATGTTAGCAGCTGAAATAGCTGGTTTTTTTCTTGAGTAATGCCAACCAATTTATCGAGGCCTAAGGCTTCTTAGCAAAGTTTTCTCTTTTCCTTCACGGTGAATTCTTTAAAAATGATATGATTTCCGCACACATGTTTCTTTTTATGTACACAATCATATTTGTTCTTGTCTTCATTGAATCTCCTTTTATTTTAAATTTAAAGGCTAAGTGTGGGAAAATCACTTAGACTTTTGAAAAGCTGAGCAGAGGAAATAGATTTGCTCAAGGTATTCTAGGATCAGGCTTTTGTAAATACCTCTATACTTGGTTGAAATTGATATTGGTTGATTTTGAATGACTTTCTTTGTAAAATGGAACGTTAGACAAAGCCTCTCAACTCATGGCTACCTAAATGATAACTGGGCCCAAGGAGATATGCATGTGTTTTGATATTCCCAAGCAGCCCAAAATCTATACAATTTGAAACACTCTTTGAATCTACACATGATTCAAAAGTTAACAACACTTTACACAACCATTCTTCTGGTAAGTATATGACTAGCCAATAATCAGCACAACGCTTGCAACTCGGATAGGTATATGCAAACAAGTGTGATATGATAATCTCTAGATAATGAATGTATCGAACCCCATAGGCTTGCTCTTCATATCATCTCTCCACTAATGTAAATCAATGCAACACCAAAGATCAAATGGACTTTACAAGGTTGTAACGTTAGGCTAGGTTATTGGCTGTGAAAGAAAGGGTAGGGAAAAACTAGAACTTGAGATATACCAATGCTTCATATGTAATTCGGTCGAGCCTCTTTTGAAATATGATTGTTTGGCGTCCAGGACTCATGTTGTAAGAATCGAACAATTTCAAACTTTTTTTTTTTTTTTTTTCTCTTTTTTTTTTTTTTTTTTTTTTTTTTTTTTTTAAGCTGAGCAGTAATATGACACATGGTACCTCGGTACACGCCACTTCTTTGATGTACACCCAACCTTTATCGCTGTCTTCATCATCTTGATATTCATCTCAAGCTATAGGGTATGGCTAATATAGGTTAAATGGGTATGGATTAATGTAGGTGATGAAAGAAAAGGTTAAGTGTTTGGCTTCAAAGGGCTAACTAAGGATAACATAACATAAAGGGTTAAGTAGAAAGGCTCAAACGGTCCAAAGATGGCCAAAATCATCTCCCTAATATTGCATGATTTAGGATTTCGCCTCGAGAGATATTAAAGCTAGTTCTAGTGTTCGTAGAGATCTTAATGATTACTTAATCTGCATATAATTCTCTAAGCAAGCAAACAATTGCATTGACCTTGGCTAAGTGCATGAGAAAGGTGTAAAGAATGATCGTATAAAGCATAACTAACCAAAGAATCAAACAAAGAACACAAACAATGCTTATCGATTTCTTAGACCCATATTTAAGTAGCAACCAAGTTATTATCATTGGATTTGGAAAGGACTAACCAACACGACTCAAAAAGCTAAACAAAAATCTTTTTTTGGATTTTCAAATTATCTTTGGACTTTTAGGACACTACTTGACACATTTAAACACAAAACAACTAACTAGAACCAAAATTAAAAAGAAAAACTTTGAAAACGCAGACTTCCAAGTTATTGAAAACGCAGACTTCCAAGTTATGCTAATTAGTTTCTGACCTTTGCTTAGTTTTTGACATGTATCTCACAAAATACAAGGCAGAATTACACGTTCTTTATATGCTTGGATTCAGAACGAAAAATTGAAGAACGCAACACGGACCAAAACTCAACAACAGCAACAGACTGTTCCAGAATTTAATAAAACAGAGAGCCTCCATTTACTGACTCAAAACAACTAACTGAAAAACTATCAAAATGTGATCCCTCCCCCAAACTTGAATAACGCATTGTCCTCAATGTGAAGTGAAATAAAAAGGCATGCAATGAGTTAACAAATAAGGAAAAGGAGAACTGAAGAAAAATAAACTGAAGAATAAAGAGTAAAGTTTAGAACTCCCCTGGTTAAGTGGTCACGAAACGAGACTTTCCGCACAGAGCAGCTTCATCTTCATGCAGCGAATGCTTGGGTTGCCTCCCAAGAAGCGCTAAATTTAAAGTCTTCAGCCGGACTCAGTGACCTTCAAATGAATGAAGAATCATTGAGGTATGCCACCTCAATGGTTTTGGTCTGCGATAGCACAGTTTCTGCATTCTCTAAATATGGTTTAAGACGATGCCCATTCACCTTGAATATGGAACCAGTTTTCATGTCTTGAATCTCTACTGCTCCGTGTGGAAATACCTGGACAACCAGAAAAGGACCAGACCATCTAGAACGCAGCTTCCCGGGAAACAATCGAAGCCTTGAGTTGAACAATAACACCTTTTGATGTGGCTCAAAATGCTTGGGAATTAAAATCTTATCATGAGCAAGCTTTGTCTTTGCTTTATAAATCTTAGCATTCTCATAAGCTTCATTCCTCAATTCATCCAGTTCATTTAACTGAAACTTCCGCAGACTCCCTGCTTGGTTAGTGTCGAAATTCAACTTCTTTAATGCCCAAAATGCTCGATGTTCCAGTTCCACCGGAAGATGACATGCTTTTCCGAAGACAAGTCGATAAGGAGACATGCCTAAGGGAGTTTTAAAAGCTGTCCTATATGCCCAACATGCATCACTCAACTTACTTGCCCAATCCTTTCGGTTTTGACTCACTGTTTTCTCGAGAATATGCTTGATTTCACGATTCGAAACCTCAACTTGTCCGCTTGTTTGAGGATGGTATGGAGTAGCAACTTTGTGCGTAATGTTATACTTCTTCATGAGAGCTTCAAACGGTCTGTTGATGAAGTGTGAACCACCATCACTAATGATCGCTCTAGGCGTCCCAAATCGAGTAAGGATGTTCTCTTTCAAAAAATGTAACACAACCCTATGATCATTGGTTTTTGTAGGCATTGCTTCCACCCATTTAGAGACATAATCCACCGCCACAATGATGTACAAATATCCATTCGACATAGGGAATGGGCCCATGAAATCTATTCCCCACACATCAAACAATTCAACTTCCAGAATGTTAGTTAATGGCATCTGCATTCTGGCAGAAATAGTCCCCATTCTTTGGCACCTATCACAAGCAATGACGAAGGCATAGGCATCCTTAAACAACGTAGGCCAATAGAATCCACTTTGTAATACCTTTAACGCTGTTTTCTTTGCACCAAAGTGACCTCCACAAGCATGAGAATGACAAAAAGTGAGAATGCTCTGAACTTCAGAGTGAGACACACACCTTCTTATCATCTGATCTGAGCAGTGCTTGAATAAATAAGGATCATCCCAATAGTATTGCTTCACAATAGATAGAAAACGCTTCCTTTGTTGTGTTGACCATTCCGGAGGCAGAAACTGTTTTGCTAAGTAGTTTACTATGTCAGCATACCATGGGAGTTCGTGAATAGAGAAGAGTTGCTCATCAGGGAAGTGATCATTGATTGGAAGCTCGACATCAGCTACCTTGGCGTTACTTAATCTAGACAAGTGATCTGCAACCACATTCTCACACCCTTTCTTGTCCTTAATGTCGAGATCGAACTCTTGAAGCAACAATATCCATCGTATAAGTCTAGGCTTGGCATCTTTTTTTGATAACAAATATTTAAGAGCTGCATGATCTGAATATATTGTCACTTTAGAGCCAATCAAGTAGCTTCGAAATTTCTCCAAAGCAAAGACTACTGCAAGTAATTCTTTCTCCGTTGTCGTGTAATTTAATTGAGCACCCGTGAGAGTTCTGCTAGCATAATATATAACATGAGGGAGTTTGTTAACTCGCTGCCCTAACACAGCACCCACTGCATAATCAGAAGCGTCACACATAATTTCAAAAGGAGAAGACCACTCCGGAGCTTTTATGATCGGGGCTCGTGTTAATTCTTGCTTGAGGGTCTCAAAAGCTTGTAAGCACTCATCATTTAACTTAAACACAGAATCTTTAGCAAGCAGGTCACAAAGTGGCTTGGTGATTTTTGAGAAATCTTTAATGAATCGTCGATAAAACCCTGCATGCCCGAGAAAGGATCGAACTTCTTTTACAGAAGTAGGAGGAGGAAGCTTCGAAATCAGCTCCACCTTAGCTTTATCAACTTCAATTCCTTCAGCTGAAATTACATGACCAAGAACAATACCACTTTTCACCATAAACTGACATTTTTCCCAATTTAAAACCAAGTTGGTTTCTTGACACCGTTGGAGCACCAATGAAAGATGATGAAGACATTGATCAAACGATGACCCAAACACGGAAAAATCATCCATGAACACTTCGATACACCTTTCCACCATATCTGAGAAAATGCTCATCATGCATCTTTGGAATGTTGCAGGAGCATTACATAACCCAAAAGGCATCCGTCGATATGCAAAAGTTCCAAACGGACATGTGAAAGTAGTCTTTTCTTGATCTTCTGGAGCTATAGGAATTTGATTATATCCCGAATAGCCATCAAGAAAGCAATAGTAACTATGGCCTGCAAGTCTCTCAAGCATGAGATCAATGAAAGGGAGCGGAAAATGATCTTTTCGAGTTGAATTATTGATCTTTCTGTAATCCGTACACATTCTCCAACCTGTGACTGTCCTCTGGGGTATAAGCTCATTATTTTCATTCTTAACAACTGTAATACCAGATCTCTTTGGTACAACCTGCAGTGGACTCACCCATTTGCTGTCAGATATAGGATAAATGATGCCGACATTCAGTAATTTAAGAACTTCTGCACGAACCACTTCTTGCATATGGGGATTAAGCCGTCTCTGAGCCTCTCTAGAAGGCTTTGACTCGTCCTCAAGATATATCCGATGCATGCAAATTGAAGGGCTAATTCCTTTGATGTCTGCAATACTCCATCCCAATGCTGTTTTATGCTCCCTCAACACTTGCATCAACTTTTCTTCTTCTGTTTGGTTAAGGTCAGCAGCTATAATCACAGGAAGAGTCTCTGAATCACCCAAATTTGAAGCCTTGCCACTCTCACAAGCTAAAAAGGAGCTTGATAAGGCTGCTGATATTGCTTTGTTGAATTGGATGGTCCCATGCTATTTTGCGAATCTCTCCAAGATAAATTCGGGTGTTCTCTCCATCCCGGATTATAATGATTGGAATATGGATCATTTCGGGGCCTCCCATTAAATGCATTGACCTCTTTCATGCCTTCTAGATTAGGATTTGCTGGACAATTTTCCATGTCGTGGGCGATGCTCGCACATAGTGTACATGGCTGCGTGGCTATCTTACTTACTAGTGGTGTGAGAAGCTTGGTGAGGGCTGCCACTTGTGCTTCTAAACCCGTCTTTGTATCAACTTCATAAAGCCCTCCTCTTTTTGTTGATGATGCAATTGAAACTCTCGAATCTTTTGTGGGAAAATCCCAATGCTCAGAATTTTCACATATAGTTTCAAAGGCATGTATGGATTCTTCTGGCGTTTTGTCCATCAAAGTTCCACCAACTGTTGAATCAACCAAACTCCTACATTGAGGGTTCAAACCTTTGTAAAAATAATGAACCTTTTGCCAAGTGTTAAAACCATGATGAGGACATTGAAGAAACAAGTCCTTATATCGCTCCCAACTTTCATGAAACTGTTCACCTTCTTGTTGCCGAAAACTCATAATTTCATTGATCAGAGCATTGGTTCTTCGAGCAGGGAAGAACTTGGACAAGAACTTCTTGGATAATTCTGTCCATGTGTCGATGGATGCTTCGGGAAGAGAGTCCAACCAACTGCTTGCTTTATCCCTCAAAGAGAATGGGAATAAACGAAGTCGAATTTGTTCTTCGGTAACATTAGTGAAGGTGAATGTGGAACATAGCTTGAAGAACGCCTTGATATGATGATATGGATTTTCTTCCTCCTTCCCAAGAAATAAAGGCAGCAACTGAAAGATTTGTGGACGAATCTCAAAACGCTGCGCAATTGGAGCCAAAACAATGCATGACGGTGCGTTGTACTCTGTTGGTTTTGTATAATCTCGCATGAGCCTTGGTTGTGGTGGTGGCAATGGTGGAGGATTATCTCTACCATTATTAACTATTTCCCCCATGACGGTGCGTTCTTGAAACACTCGCTGCCTCCGCTGTTCTCTTAAAGTACGCTCAAGTTCTTGATCTATAGGAATCAACTCAAATGGCAACGAACGTCTACCTTGCATATACGATCAGACTTTGCTCCTAGTTTGACCACTGCTCAGTAGTTAGAAAATTTCTTCCAGTTCAAATATCCAATCGTTGATCTGTTTTTTTGGGTTGAAAACTAGACTTCTGGGGCTTTCCAACAATATATAATGTGCCTGGTAAAAAAAAATCGAATTGTTTAGTCCAACACTGTGTCGAAACAGTCATACAGAAACTGAAATAAAACAGTGACGAAAATTACTTTACTTATATTAATAGTTATGACTCTTACTTGAAACTAGAGAACAAAACAAAATCAAATTGAATATACTGCAATAAACAAACTATTAGATATGGAATAAGATATCAAATTGGGGGACTCAATTAGAGTCCCCGGCAACGGCGCCAAAAACTTGGTGTAAACTTGCAAGTGCACAAGATAGTCGTAATATAGCGTTTAGCAAGTCCAAGTATCGTTCCCACGAGGATTCTAATTCAATCTCCAATTCAATAAACTAAACCAAATCTAATAATATTAACGACACACAAACCCAAACAACGAACTAGACTCGATCTTAATTAATAAATCAATCAAGGTTGTGAAGAATTTGGTGTGATGGTTTTATAAATTAACAAAACAGAACCTTAAATGAAAACTGAAATTAAAGAGAAGAAACCGTTGTGTTTTAAGGCAAGTGATGAAAAATCTAGGGATTCGGAATCAACCACAAGCAATCTAGTTTAGGTTTCAATGCATTCAATGGATCTTTCGATTCTTTAGATGATAATTCCCGTATCTAAGTCCTTGTCAGGCACATTAGACCATAGTTTTCCTTAAGTGAATGATTCTCTCCTAGTTCAGGCAGAGGTCGTATATCCTAACATGTAATCTATCCTGGTTAAGGCATAAATTTAACAAGTAAGACTCTTTACGCTCTAGAAAACAAGGGAACCAAGCAAACCATTATTCTTTGTCAAGCAATAATGTAATTTACCACACTCAACCACAAGAAGCTAATTGAATTATATTGCTAGTTCAGCCTCAAATTCATCTTCCAATCTTACTAGATGCAAAGTCCTAAGGTGATCAGTCAAAGAACTCAAACAAAAAGTAACAATTAAACAATGATTAAGCATTCATCTGAAAGAACTTAGAAATCCAATGAATAACATAAAAACCCATAAACATCCATGCTAGGGCATCATCCTAACCCTAGAAAAAGAATTTAGTTGCTCATAGAATAAGAAAACATAATTAACAATCTGAAAAACATGAAGAACTCCCTAACGATGAAGATAGATAACTGAAGTGGTCGCTGTCCTCTGTTCTTGGTTTGCGTCTCGCTGACCTCTCCTCTGCACCTTCGAATACCCAAAAGCAAAAATCCCCCCCAAATCTGTCTCCTCTGGAATCGCTAAAATCCCCTCTTTTTCCTCTTTTTCCTGATTTCTGGAATCCTCCCTTAATTAGACTCTTCAAATCCTCTTCTGACTTGGAGTAGTATTTTGCTGATGTGGCACACCAAATTATTAAATTTATTAACTATGCACTGTTTAGGATAGTTTTGAACTCTTATTAAAAACTTCCCTTTTGCTCTGCACATTTCCTTTTATTAAAATTTGTAACTCTGAAATCTATTTGCAAATCCCGCGTAAACCTTGCTGGCAGACGTCCGGTATAAGAACCACTATAACATTGTCTAGGAAACTTGGAATCACGAACCGTAAAATTCCTCTGAAAGCTAACTTCCATATCTTTCCAATGGTGTAAGGCTCAATAGCTGGTTCATTCTGGGGAAGTACAGTTTAATCCGTAAAGTTGGCTGATCCGCACAGACATCCTCTGCCTCTAACACGCCAAACTTATTTCAATCCCAAAAATGCTCCTTTTTCTTCTTTCTTCATCTTCACTCTTCAAATCTATGAAAAACATAAAACTAAGTGAAACAAACTAAATTCACTCAAAAACATAACAAGAATCTAAACTAAAGGGCATGAAAATGTATGCAATATTGGTCGTATCATGTACAGACAGAAAAATAATGGAAAGCATTTAGACAGTGATTGGAGTCACATTGAAGCAGATATGAAGCAAAAAAAGAGCAAAATGAAAGCATACTTAGTCCTTTTTTGAAACGACGGTATATGTTTTTGTAGTAATCAGATGCGATTTTTTTTTTTAGTGATTTGATAGGGATTTCATCAAATTCTTTTAGGTCAACTTCTGAAACTTCTTCTGCTTCATTGTTTTAAATGTCTATACCAAATGAACACATTTGATTGCCAGAAGACATAAAATGTTGCCTAATTCATTGTATTGTTTACTTAGAAAATTTTTCTAGAAAAAAAAAAGATGTTTCACAGGTATATTTCAAACAAAGCAAGATCGATAAAAGATGTCAATTTTTGAACCCAGAGAAGTAAAATGAAAGCATTAGATTTGATGATAGCATGGAAGTCGAATCCAAACCTCTGTTCACTGCCAATAAAAAGGGTTCTCCTCACATATTCCCTCTTTCGTTTATGTGATTAACAACTTGTTTCAGGTGGTGAGGTCAAAGATGATCCAGGATGTAAAAAGACCAGCTCATCTATTGTTACTCTCCTTGCAGTGCGCAGAGCTTTAGCCTCATTCACTTGTCTTGAAGAATGAGGCAGTACTTGCACAGGACCTTTACAGGCTGAGAACCTGTAAGTTTAAAAATAGAGTAAGCAATTTTGAAAAATGAGTTTGTTTATATGTATAAATAGGAAGCACAATTTTAGATATCCACTCACATTGATTTGTATGAGTTAACCTCTGGGATGTCTGAGTCAATGAAAAAAGTGAGGAACTAGTACTATTCAAGATGACCTTGTTTGTTGATCTCAAAAAATAATAACAAATTATAAAATAAACATCAGTAAATATCAAAGATGATTAAATATTTTCAATTTGATGATACATGTTTAAAAGTGAGACATAAATTATAATAAATAGGTTTAAGAGCGTGGCAAAAAAATTTGAACATGCATGGCTAAAAACGAAACACAAATCGCAATGAACACATTTAAATAGCTGCTAATTAACATATGAGAAACAAAATAAATGTTTTGTCATAAAGGATAGGAATCTAATACACTAAAATCACATAATGATAAAATAGTGGAATAGCGTGTAGCAAGTAATGTAAGAACATAATTAAATAAAAATAGAAAAAGTGGGTTTCAGTTAAATGAGTTACCTAGGTAAAACTTGACTTTTAAACTTGTAAACACAATGATAATGGGCAAAGACAATGTGTGGACCGATAAAGAAGAAAAAAGTTTCTGCAACATCTCCCCACAACATAACACACAATTCTTATTTTCTGTGCAAAAACAAATGAGAAACAAAGATTAATTTTTTTTTTCCCACCCTAACAAATGAAATGCTGTTAATAATTTAGAACTGCAGTGCTGAGACGAAAGAATAACATGATATTCTCAATGTGTATATCACACTTCTGCACTATTCTTTGATTTATTTGTTTTGGTTCCAGACGTTGGACCACAGTTACATGGCCAATCACATCTTACAATTTAAAAAGTTACTACAAAAACTATGTCAAAACTCATTTCATTAAAAAAAAAAAATGTTTTCAATCAATGCACACACAGACACACACATGCACACACAGACAGATATATGTGTCTTAATATTGCCTGTAAGAATATCATCTCTGTTCATACGGGGATAAAGCATGTTAAAATCTAGCAGAAAAACCGATGTCGAGGAATGGGCGGAAAGACGGCAGAGAGTTTTCTAAACACTATTTTAGCAGTGAATATAAGCTGGGTACTATGTGGCATGACTTTATACTGCCCTCTAATCCTGATCGTCCAACAATTCATGACTTTGTAGCAATCACCAGCCTGAATCTTTGATGCAATGTCTTCATAATCAATGTCTGATGCAGAAGCTTCAACTGCATTGTTCTTCGCAATTGATCACATCCGAAGAAAAAGGAACAAAAGAGAAGAGCATAATTAAAAAGGTAATCAACAAAAAAAGGAAAAAAAAAACATTATATTTTGATACAGAGAGATTAAATTGGCACAACATGTAAATAGATTCACTGAAAATATGTAAATTATCATAAGAAAGATTTATAAAACACTTTATACATGCATAAAAATGAAACAAAAAAAATATAAAAACATAAATACAAATCAACAAACTAATAAATGAAAAGAAAACCAATGACATAACTATTACTGTTAAAATTCCTAATTAAAATTATAAGGCAATGATCACTCATTGTTTCATCAACTAAGATACAGTGTAGTGTCACGTATTTCTAAACAGTTCCAGGAATGCTGAATTTCCATACCCTACACACATGAATCTTTATTTTGTTTGCTTTAGTGTAGGCACGCAATTCAGTAATTTGAGAGACCTTCACGGTTTCCATTTAACCTGCTCAAAGAGAATATAAATGTTATAAACTTAAGAATCAGCATAAGACAAATTTGAAAACAAATATGAAAGAAATGATTGATTTATTTCATTTTTCATTCCTAATTTAGCAACCCATCAAAATAATTTCCAACACAACTGTTACAAAATCAATAACGACAGTATAAACTAAGAACTTCAAAAATACAAAGAAGTCCAAAAAGAAATAAGTCAACGAAAAGCAATTAAAGAACCAAATTTGAGAAAGAAATACACTTGAGATTAAGACATTAACACAAACGAACACATATTAACAGATAACATACAATAATTATTATCAAACAGTCAACAATTTAAGAAAGCAATAAAACAACGATTGGAAAAGGCAAACTAAAAAAGAAACCAAATATTACAAACACTAAAACATTACTTACAAAAACTACAAAAAAAATGTCAAGCACTTATTCAAAAAGGAAAAAGCAGGGTGAAGCAGATAATAAACTACTTTCCCACACTACAAATGCATAAACCAAAATGAAAAACACTCAGTAAGTCAATTTTATTAAGTTAACAAAGAAAGAAAAGTTTACCATGTTTTTCAGATGATATAAACATAAAGTGTTTTCTTTGTTTTCATCTAGAAATATGACTTTATAAACTGAAGAGTTGCCATTTATTTGTTTAGACCATGCACCATAACAAAGTTACAAATATATGCTGTGAAAAAACTGAAAAACTTGTAATACTTAATCAATAACAATACTATCAAATTCAAAAGAAAAATGAACTTGCCTTATCAATCATAGGATTTACCACTTAAAACGCAATTTGTTACAACAGGGACATGAACAAATTCAAAGAAACAATTACAGGTACAATTCAGAGTTACATAAGATAAAAATAAGCAGAAATTGAAAAGTAAATAACTCAGACGATGATAAGACCAACCTTTAGAGTTAATTTAGTATGAAACCTACAATTTGCAAACATTAGTAAAGCCAAATCCTCAGCTGATGTTTAAAGTCGAAAACACTTGAAAAACAAAACAAAAATTTGAGCATCACTAAATGGAGAGAAAAACTGATAGAAGGACATAATTACACAACCAAAACGGTTGGCCCATGCTTTTTGTAAATAGGTGCATATATACTTTTCTTTCCTTTTGACACAAATATGTTTCTAGCTATTTTTATGATCTATACTATAATTTATAAAATATGAACATACAAATATTATGTCTCCTAAAAAACATACTAACACCAATCACTTTTTTTTGGGTACAAATTAGGTGATCATTCCGTTGAAATACACCATTTCTTATGTGTTTCTTTTTTTTTTTCATTTTGCCAACACTGATGGTAGTCATTAATTACTCAACCAATAACCCACAAAAACACCATATCTCAAATAGTTTACATCTTTTAAAATCAGTTTCTTACAAACAAATATAATGATAAGTTCACCATTACCAAGCTCATTACCAATAAAAGACATCTTATATTAAAACACCGAATAAAAACTAAACACAACACTACACACGACTTTCAGAACACAAAAAAGCATAAAATTATGGAAAAGACAAAAAGACTTACCTTCAGCACGCATGCATTCCAAACCTGTACATAAAAGCAGCCAAAAAACAAAATTCAGACTTTGACAGAACTTAAAACAAAAGAAAATCTGTAAGTTCATTCTTAAAATAACCACCCAGCTGAGTTATATAAATTTTGAAGATCTGATGTGATAAAAGTTAAGCACTCAAATTAAACCCTCTTGTTGTCAATTGTAGTATATATGCAAGTAGGGATCGTTCTGGACCGGGGATTAGGAGGGATTGCTAATCAACTCTAAACTGACTCAAAAACACAAAAACAAACTTAAAAACGTTTAAATAGACTCAAGGGACTCAAAACAGGTTCAAAAGACTCAAAACAAGTTAAAAACACTCAAAACTGCTTAAAAACACCAATTGGACAGATTCTAGACACTAGACACAACTTTGGACGAAAATTGGTTTTTTTGACTTGACTCAAAACACTTAGAAACACAAACAAAACAGATTCTAAACAATTTGAAACAAGAAAGTAAAGGGGGGGGGGGTTTGGTTTGGACGAATTTGAAACAAACAACCAGATTGTAAAACTAAACAGATTTTGGCACGAAATTGATTTGTTTTGGATGGTTGATGGATTAGCTAGAGGTTCATTCTTCACACATGACACACTTGTACATAAATCGATTTCCAGTTGCTTTTCAATAAACCATGAATCTCAACACCCCAGATTAACCGTGATGCACTAATTAACCCTCAGATTTTCCTTGACTCATTGAATTGGATGAATGCATGCGACAACCCAAATCATTCTCCAAAGGTCCCCTACATGAATTCATAATAGAGATACAGTTAGAGATCATTACGTTCCATGAAAATCATAAGTATTGACAAGGCATTCGTAACTATGAATGCATGATACGTTTGCCAGGAATTCAATTAACTCGATTGTGACTAGCAACCTCCACTACTTATGAATATAAGTTTGTAACGATTAGGTGAAACTCACTTATATTCTAGCATCAAATTCATGCATGAAAATTAAGTAAGCAACCTTAATCAACATACAAGAATCAGTTTTGAAGAAAACAGTTAAATGAATTGCATTCACAATTTATTAAATTACAACTGGAAGAAATCAATTCATATCTCAAGTATGTTCATGGCTTCGAACTTCCCCCTAGCTAATTAGAGGTTTAGCCACTCATAGTTACAACAAAATCAGAGAAGAATAGAGTAAACATTGAAAATAAGAACGAAGTACACCTAAAACGCTCCACTCTTCAAGCTTGAAACGTCAAAGGACCTTCTTCTTCTCCACCTTGCTGCGGCACAAGTGACAATGGTGTATGGATGTGTATGGCTGAATGGATGAAAGTCTAGGGATGAATGAATGGTAAAGGGGTGCGGCAAAGGCTCTTATTTAAAGGGTTTGGGAAATCAATGCTGGGAATTAAATTAGGTAACAGAAATTGATCCAAAACTTTAAGGGAAATAGGAATTAAAGTCAAAATCCAAGGGAAAAGGGGAAGGTTTATGCGGCAAGGTCAGAAAAGGGTTCTCCTTGCTGATTTGGGTCCAAATTAAAAGAGGAATGTCCTCCCTTGTGCGGCAAGGAAGAGGACTTTAAGAGAAGGGTGCGGCATCCCTCTATAGCTGGGAATTGATCTTCTAGAAGCAATGTTTAAGTGTCCTAAAGTGTTTAGGAACCCTCTTTGTAGCTGAAACCTTTGTACATTAGGATTAGGAAACTTTGACTTAGTCAATCCTTCTTCTTCTTGGATTCCTTTTCCTTCCTTGACTTGAATTAATCTTTCTTCCTCTCTTTGGCAGATTCCTAGCTTGCTTTGGTCTTCAATTTCGTCCATCCACATTGCTCCAAGCATATGCTATCCAAAACATGCCCAAAACCGCTCCAAAAGGCACCAAAATGCACTTTCTTGCTACTTTAACCCTTTGGACCCACAAACACACGAAAATAGCTTAAAATACTAAATTAACTAAGAACTAACAACATAAATGCACGAAAACAAGCTAACTAAGTCGCATAAATATGCTCCTATCAAATTCCCCCACACTTAGCTTTTGCTAGTCCTCGAGCAAAACAAAACAAACAAAACATAACAAAGTAAACAAAACACACTCTAAACCTTTCAACATTTGCCTCAGGGATTTCCAAGCAACATGACATGTTAAAAATCGTTATTCCCATAGATTTTAGTCATCCTTACACTCGAGCACATACTTAATCATAGTCCCCACTTACTAGCTCGCATTTAATCAATTAAAACAATGATTTGAATATAGTAACATGCCTTAGAGAATTTGCTCAATTCCTTACCGGATTACACTCTTATTTTCACACAGATTTTCTGACTACACACCCTACACTAGGTATATGTGAGAAGATTGATGTAAACATGTAGACGACACTCACATATGTTGTAACAAAGAAAGCATTTTCTGGAATCATTAATCAAACATGAATATGATCTCATGAACGGAATGCTACTACTTAGATGCGAGAACCAGGGACACCATATGCTCATACCAATTCCAAACTCCACAAATTGAAACACACAACACCCAAGATTGAAGTTAAGGTTTGTAACGGGGCTAGGGTTTTGGTTAACAAAGAAGGGTAAGGATAAACAAACGTTCTTTAAGCAATAGTAAGCAAAGTAATGAAATTGACACTTAGAATTCTCTTTAGAATGCAGAAATCAACTTTTAAACACAAGGGAAGATTTATGCAACACTTAGGGCCTAATTCAACTTTTTGGACCCTTTCTTCAACAACCAACACTTGTGAGCTCTTTCTCACTTATTTTTCAACTCTTTTTCATTCTTTCACAACTTTTTTTATGTTTTTTTTTCTACCCGTGCACTTTGGCACACACACACACACACACAGATTCCTTCCCCCACACTTGTTTTTCTGCATAATGTCGATCAAAAGGAATTCCCTCTAAGTTATGCTCCACTATGCTTCAAGAACAAGGGTATGGATGGTCCTATTCTAGGCTTGGTGGGGATGATGTGGGTTAACAAAGAACATAGGCTAAACAAGGCTCAACGGGGTTAAACCTACAAAACATATGCACGGGGATAGGCTTTTTAGCACTGGTTGAACTAAACAACTTCATCTTGTTTGTGTGTTATGCAAATCAATGTCATGCTTTGATTGAGATGGATATGAGTTCTAGTATTTGGAACTAAATGATGAAACGCCTTCTAAGTAGCAACCAAGCAAAGAATAATGAGATCATGCAACGACTTTAGAAAACAAGAAATCACAGATTAGTAACTTTCCAAATAACGTTTTAGGCTCAAGTCTCTCAGGGTTGTAGTGTTAATTTGAGTTCCTTCCTTCAAGCATGTTACAAAAATTGATTTTTTTTCTTTGTAATTAAATGTGAATTCATAAACGACAACGACACCCAAGCATAAACCAAAGAGCATATCAAACTTCCATCCATGTTTTCAACTTTCTTTAACAGTCATGTAATTAAAAACCAAATCCTCATCATTGTGTTGGAAGGTACCCTAAGACACACACAAACACACAAAAAAAAACTCTTTTTGGGTTTTTCAAAACAATTTTTCAAATTTTTTTATCAAATTTTCGGATTTTTACTTTAAACCATAATAAAACACTTCAAAACACACTAAAAACACTTAAAAACAGTGAGAAACCATTGTAAGTGATAGGTGAATAAAACCCACGAAAATCATGCAAAAACAGCTTGTTTACCCCCCCCCCCCCCCCCACACTCACAAACTCTCACAAAAACAATTAAACAACCAACAAATAAACATGGTAAGATAAGTGCAGCAAAGAGAAGGGTGAAAGAAAGCAAATCTGGATGTAGAGCCGATTCTAGGTGTTCTTTATTGGCATGGGTTGCCTCCCACGAAGCGCTTGCTTTAACGTCATGCAGCCGGACGAATACCATCCTTCAAGCCTCATTGGAGCCCACGACATGGAGGGGTATTTCCTCCACCACATGCTCCTCAAACAGGTCGTAATAGGGCTTCAAACGATGCCCATTCACCTTGAATTCTTGGCCGGTTTTCAAACTTTGGACTTGGACTGCACCATAAGGAAAAACATTAGTAACAACAAAAGGTCCAATCCACTTAGAACGTAACTTACCGGGGAACAAACGAAGTCGAGAATCAAAAAGTAGCACTTTCTGCCCTTTGGAGAATGTTTTTGTTCGAAGCATCTTGTCATGGTACGCCTTTGTCTTGTCCTTGTAAATTCGAGCATTCTCGTAGGCCTCGTGCCTAATCTCCTCGAGTTCATTCAATTGAAGCTTCCGATGAACCCCAGCCGCATCTATGGCCATGTTGAAGGTCTTCGCAGCCCAATGCGCCTTGTGCTCTAACTCTATGGGCAAATGGCATGGCTTACCATAGATGAGCCGAAAAGGTGACATGCCAAGGGGAGTTTTGTAGGCCGTACGATATGCCCACAATGCATCGTCCAAACGCAAGCTCCAATCCCTCCTTGTTGGCCCCACGGTTTTCTCTAAAATCTGCTTGATCTCCCTATTCGAAACGTCGGCTTGCCCATTTGTTTGAGGATGATAAGGTGTCGAAACCTTATGCGTAACGTTGTACTTCTTGAGCAACGCCTCAATGGTTCAATTGCAGAAGTGGGAACCTCCATCACTGATGAGTACTCTAGGCATCCCAAACCTAGAAAAAATGTTAGTTTTCACAAAATCTGCAACCACCTTAGAATCGTTAGTACGGGTGGCTTTTGCTTCCACCCATTTCGAAACATAACCAACAGCTAGCAAGATATAAGTGAAACCATAAGATGGAGGGAAAAGACCCATGAAATCAATACCCCAAACATAAAAAATTTCGACAAAGGATAGTGGTTGCTGCGACATTTGATCCTTGGCACCTATATTGCCCGTTCTTTGACAACGATCACATGTTAGACAAAAAGTTCTAGCACCTTTAAACAAAATGGGCCAGTAAAATCCACATTCAAGAACCTTTAATGCCGTTCTTTTGGGTGCCAAAATGTCCACCACAAGCATAAGTGTGACAAAATTTTAAAATCGAATGAAACTCACAATCATGCACACACCTACGCAAAATCTGATCAAAGCAATATTTCCACAAATATGGATCATCCCATACATAGAACCGTGCATCTTTTCTGAGTTTATCACATTGGTGCTTGCTTAGAGTGCTAGGAACTTGTTTAGACACTAAGTAATTCACCAAGTCGGCATACCATGGTTCACTTACCTCAATGGACAGCAGCTGCTCATCGGGGAATGTTTCTGGAATAGGCACGTCATGGTCATCATGGATCATTCGGCTTAGGTGGTCAGCCACCACATTCTCACTTCCTTTCTTGTCTCGGATTTCGATGTCAAACTCTTGGAGAAGAAGCATCCAACGAATAAGCCTAGGTTTTGCTTCCTTCTTCGTTAGTAAGTACTTCAGTGCTGCATGATCAGAATAAACAATCACTTTAGTACCAATTAAATAGGAACGAAACTTATATAAAGCAAAGACAACAGCTAGAAGTTCTTTTTCCGTTGTGGAGTAGTTCAATTGAGCGTCATTCAGAGTCCGAGAGGCGTAGTATATAACATGCGGCTGCTTGTCCTTTCTTTGTCCCAAAACAGCTCCTAGTGCATAGTCGGATGCATCGCACATAAGCTCGAAAGGAAGGCTCCAATCAGGAGGAACAATGATAGGGGCCGAAGTGAGCTTCTCCTTGAGTTGCTTGAATGCCGTTTCACACTCCTCATCAAACTTGAAGGGCACATCTTTCTGAAGCAATCGGAAAAGGGGGGTGGGAAAAATCCTTGATGAATCGCCTATAGAACCCTGCATGTCCAAGAAAAGAACGAACCTCTCTAACCGAAGTAGGAGAGGGTAAGTAACGTACAAGGTCTATTTTTGATTTATCTACTTCAATTCCTTTTTCTGAAACGATATGTCCTAAAACTATACCTTGTTTAACCATAAAATGACATTTTTCCCAATTTAAAACAAGGTTAGTTTCAACACATCGTTGCAAGATCAAGGTCAGATTATCCAAACAATTATCAAAAGAATCCCCAAACACACTGAAATAATCCATAAATACCTCAATAATCTTTTCAACAAAATCGGAGAATATACTTACCATACACCTTTGGAACGTGGCAGGTGCATTGCATAAACCGAATGGCATGCGACGATAAGCAAAAGTTCCAAAGGGACACGTGAAGGTGGTCTTTTCTTGGTCATCCGGGGCTATCACAATTTGATTATATCCAGAATATCCATCAAGCAAACAATAAAAAGCATGACCGGCCAACCTTTCGAGCATTTGGTCGATGAATGGCAAAGGGAAGTGATCTTTCCTTGTTGTGGCGTTGAGCTTCCTATAGTCGATGCAAACTCTCCATCCAATTTGAACTCGTGTAGGCACAAGCTCGTTCTCTTCATTTTTCACGACAGTGACTCCAGACTTATTGGGAACGACTTGAACTGGTGAAACCCAACGGCTATCAGAAATAGGATAGATTACTCCACAATCTAGTAGCTTGATTATTTCCTTCTTCACAACTTCCATCATTGGAGGGTTGAGACGGCGTTGAGCCTCTCGAGATGGTTTAGCCCCATCCTCAAGAAGTATGCGGTGCATGCAAGTGGTAGGGCTAATTCCCCTAATGTCGGCCAAGGTCCACCCTATGGCTGTTTTGTACTCTCGCAACACCCTCACAAGCTTCTCTTCCTCTTGGGCCGTGAGAATTGAAGAAACAATGACGGGCAAAGTCTCGTCATTGGCCAAAAACACATATTTTAAATGGTCAGGCAACGGCTTAAGTTCAAGAGAAGGTGCCTGAATAACAGAAGGTAACAACTTAGTAGAAACTGAACTTGAAATTGAGATCGAAATCTTACCATATTATTGTGGCAGTGACTCAAGGGCGGCCACAACCTCTGTCACTTCCTCATTAAAGGGCACGACAATGGATTCCACAATCTGGTCGTGGGGGTGCAAGGGCCCAATTTCTTTATGTTTGAGTTCTATGCCCTTCGTAATGGTTGTTTCAAAGGCATCCTCGTTCAATTCCTCAAGATACGCCTGCGCCAAAGAATCAATGATATCAATAGAAAAGCAAGAATGATCATCAACGGGATATCTCATAGTTTCAGAAATATTAAAATCGATAACTTCCCCATTGAATTCCATCGTCAAAGTTCCCTTGAATACATCGATCTTTGTTCGGGATGTCTTCATGAATGGCCTACCAAGGAGAATCGGCAGAGGTGTGGAATGGGCTGAATCTTCCATGTCAAGGACGTAAAAATCGGCCGGGAAGATCAAATGGTTCACCTGCACTAAACATCCTCCAAAACTCCTTTTGGATAAGCGTTAGAACTATCAGCCAATTGTATAATCACACCATCCTTTTTCAATTCACCCAAGTTCATCGATGCATAAATAGAGTAAGGCATGACATTTATAGATGCACCTAAGTCTAGCATTGCATGTTCAAACCGAGTAGTGCCAATCACACAAGGAATCGTAAAACTGCCAGGGTCTTTGCATTTAGTAGGCATTTTACATTGCAAGACGGCTGAAACATTTTCACTTACCTGAACCACCTCTTTGTTCGACATTCTTCTCTTGGTTGTGCACAGCTCCTTGAGAAATTTGGCATACTTCAGAATTTGTTTAATTGCATCAAGGAGCGGAATGTTTACTTGCACTTTCCGGAATGTTTCAAGAATGTCCTTCTCATTCTCATCCTTCTTTGATTGCATGAACCTACGAGGAAAAGGAACATTGGGCAAATTAGTGTTAACTGAATTTGAACCCAACTTACCTTGTTTGGCCGAATTAGGAATGGTAGGGGCATGCGGCAAAGGGTGTTTCACCCTTGCCGTGGGTGTGCTAGTGCTTCCCTCCTCATCTTGCAGCTTTTCATCCTCTTTCTGGGCAGATTTGGGAGTGTCGGACTCAATTCTAACTTCTTTTCCACTACGCAAAGTGATGGCTTTGGCAGGTTCGAATCCTCCCTTTGGATTCACATTCGTCGAACTAGGTAACTTACCTTGTTCTCTACTGAATTGCCCCATGAATGCAGCCATTTGTCCCACTTGTTTCTTCAACTCATCCACCTCCTTAGCTTGATTTTGCATGCCCTGCGCCACATTGGTTAATAATTGAGCAAGTTGATCATTATCCATGGACGTACTTGTTCTAGATTGGGCCGGAGGTTGTTGAGGTTGTTGAGGGACATAGGGCCGTGGAAACATCCTAGGGGGGTTTTGCCGAAATCCCCCTTGTTGTGAAGGTTGTTGGGGCTCTCTCCACTTCATGTTAGGGTGATCTCTCCATCCGGGGTTGTATGTGTTCGAGTATGGATCGTATTTGGTTTGGTTTTGGCCTTGGAATTCAATAGCATTGGCAGATTCCCATCCTCCATTCTCGATCAACTGAGGGCACTTCTCGGATAGATGCCCTTGGATGGAGCACACGCCACAAACTTGGTTTTCTTGTGCTTTTGACCCAATTACAACCTGAGACACAAGAGAGGTAAGATTAGCTAATTGTGATTGAATTTCAGAAATTGCACTTACCTCATTCACACTTTGTTGCCGTGAGCCTCCTCTCTGCCCAACACCTTCATATTGTTGTGCGTTGAGGGCTCGGTTTGCAATTAGAGTCTTGGCAGCCACCGGAGTCTTGTCAACCAACGCACCACCCGCTGAGGCATCTAGCATTTGGCGTTCAATGGGAAGGAGCCCTTCGTAGAAGTATTGAATAAGCAGCTCCTCCTTCATTTGGTGTTGTGGGTAGGACGCAACAAGGGTCTTAAAACGTTCATAGTATGCCGGAAACGATTCTCCTTCATTTTGTTGGATGCCACTAATTCGCTTCCTTAAAAGAATGACTCTTGATGTTGGAAAGAACTTATCTAAGAATGCCCGTTTCATGCTTTCCCACGAAGTAACAGTCCCAGGTGCTAGTTCATACAACCAATCCTTAGCTTTTTCCAATAAAGAGAATGGAAAAGCTTTCATCTTCAATATGCTGCCATCAACATTGACCGGGGTCATGCTCGAACAAACCACTTCAAACTCCTTCAAGTGCTTGTTTGGATCCTCCATGGACAACCCATGGCACTTCGGAATGTGATGCAACAAACTGGACTTCAACTCGAACTCCTCGGTCTTCCCTTGAGCTGCCGTGGGGTTTTGGATGCATAAAGGCACGACATTGTCCACTCCTGAGGCAGAAAGTTCTTTGATTGTTCGATTGTCCGCTGCAATGTCTTGTGCTTCCTCCAAATTCTGAATCGTGGGGTTGTTTTCCTCCTCTACTTCTTGTTCTTCGAGCTCAGGTTCAGGGCTAGGTGGATTGGATGCTTGCTGGTTTCTCTTCCTTCTCGAAGTTCTCTCAAAATCGTCGTCAAAGTCCAAGATGTGCTCACGAACCGTTTGAGAACTTCGAGTCATAAACTAGTACCTAAAAACAAGAAACAAAACAAGGTCAGAAACTAAAACGAAAGTATACGAAAAAAAAAACAAAAAGAAATAACAGGGGATTAGCAAAGTTGCTAATCCCCGGCAACGGCACCAAAATTTGATGTGATAAAAGTTAAGCACTCAAATTAAACCCTTTTGTTGTCAATTATAGTATATATGCAAGTAGGGATCGCTCTGGACCGGGGATTAGGAGGGATTGCTAATCAACTCTAAACTGACTCAAAAACACAAAAACAAACGTAAAAACGTTTAAATAGACTCAAGGGACTCAAAACAAGTTCAAAAGACTCAAAACAAGTTAAAAACACTCAAAACTGCTTAAAAACACCAATTGGACATATTCTAGACACAAGACACAACTTTGGACGAAAATTGGTTTTTTTTACTTGACTCAAAACACTTAGAAACACAAACAAAACAGATTCTAAACAATTTGAAACAAGAAAGTAAAGGGGGGGGGGGGGTTTGGTTTGGACAAATTTGAAACAAACAACCAGATTGTAAAACTAAACAGATTTTGGCACGAAATTGATTTGTTTTGGATGGTTGATGGATTAGCTAGAGGTTCATTCTTCACACATGACACACTTGTACATAAATCGATTTCCAGTTGCTTTTCAATAAACCATGAATCTCAACACCCCAGATTAACCGTGATGCACTAATTAACCCTCAGATTTTCCTTGACTCATTGAATTGGATGAATGCATGCGACAACCCAAATCATTCTCCAAAGGTCCCCTACATGAATGCATAATAGAGATACAGTTAGAGATCATTACGTTCCATGAAAATCATAAGTATTGACAAGGCATTCGTAACTATGAATGCATGATACGTTTGCCAAGAATTCAATTAACTCAATTGTGACTAGCAACCTCCACTACTTATGAATATAAGTTTGTAACGATTAGGTGAAACTCACTTATATTCTAGCATCAAATTCATGCATGAAAACTAAGTATGCATCCTTAATCAACATACAAGAATCAGTTTTGAAGAAAACAGTTAAATGAATTGCATTCACAATTTATTAAATTACAACTGGAAGAAATCAATTCATATCTCAAATATGTTCATGGCTTCGAACTTCCCCCTAGCTAATTAGGGGTTTAGCCACTCATAGTTACAACAAAATCAGAGAAGAATAGAGTAAACATTGAAAATAAGAACGAAGTACACCTAGAACACTCCACTCTTCAAGCTTGAAACGTCAAAGGACCTTCTTCTTCTCCACCTTGTTGCGGCACAAGTGACAATGGTGTATGGATGTGTATGGCTGAATGGATGAAAGTCTAGGGATGAATGAATGGTAAAGGGGTGCGGCAAAGGCTCTTATTTAAAGGGTTTGGGAAATCAATGCTGGGAATTAAATTAGGTAACAGAAATTAATCCAAAACTTTAAGGGAAATAGGAATTAAAGTCAAAATCCAAGGGAAAAGGGGAAGGTTTATGCGGCAAGGTCAGAAAAGGGTTCTCCTTGCTGATTTGGGTCCAAATTAAAAGGGGAATGTCCTCCCTTGTGCGGCATTTAAGAGGAGGGTGCGGCATCCCTCTATAGCTGGGAATTGATCTTCTAGAAGCAATGTTTAAGTGTCCTAAATTGTTTAGGAACCCTCTTTGTAGCTGAAACCTTTGTACATTAGGATTAGGAAACTTTGACTTGGTCAATCCTTCTTCTTCTTGGATTCCTTTTCCTTCCTTGACTTGAATTAATCTTTCTTCCTCTCTTTGGCAGATTCCTAGCTTGCTTTGGTCTTCAATTTCGTCCATCCACGTTGCTCCAAGCATATGCTATCCAAAACATGCCCAAAACTGCTCCAAAAGGCACCAAAATGCACTTTCTTGCTACTTTAACCCTTTGGACCTACAAACACACGAAAATAGCTTAAAATACTAAATTAACTAAGAACTAACAACATCAATGCACGAAAACAAGCTAACTAAGTCGCATAAATATGCTTCTATCAAGATCAAATTACACAAACAAATATGAACTAAACCTCGCTCTCATCAAACCTATCACCTAAAATCAATACCGTGCTCAACAAAAAAGATACTTAGATAAAGAACACTTTTAAGAACTCAAAAGAAACAACACTGCATCTAAAACATTTGATACTTATAAAACCTACACGACCTTTAAAAAATCTAAGCACCTCGTTCAAAATCAGTTTTTCACAAAGTGCATCATAAAAACTTGGATCCCATAAGAAAATACATGTTGTCCCTATCAAAAGTCAGAGCAAGAAAGAAGATATGTTTGAGGTAGTTCAAATTGCATTCATCCCCAAACAGCAGAAATTTTGTCAAAAATTAGTACTTTCTCACAAAAGCTTTATCTAAGATGAATATATAAATTGTCCTATTTTAAAAAATACTAAACACAATAGATAACAAAGAGGTAAATCCATGTTTTTTTATACGAAAGAAAATAATAGCACAATGTAATATTGATTAGCAATGACAACTGATGTAATATTGCTATACCTCTTTTCGTGTCGCTTTTTGATTTGAATAATATATGCTAAGATAAAAAATAAAAAATATCTTTATGTTCGATATACTTGGATCTTTATTATGCTAGATGTCTCATCTACATGGAAAACACCTGAAAACTTGAAGTATCAAAACTAACATTTTTAATCTAAAAGCCTAGAAATCATAAGAAAACAAATGTTCTAAAATCCTAGAAATCATAAGAAAGCAAATGTTGAGACGACAATATTCTCAAATTGACACACCCCGACCGAGATCGAGGCATGCTGGCCGTCACGTGAGGGTGACGTAGCCATGTGCACAGTGCGGAAGCATTATAAAGAAAGATTTACGAATGAATAAAAACCAACTTCAAGAGTGTTAGAACAGAAATAAGTGTGAATACACATTCAGAGCATAAAAGTCTAGATGCAGTCAAGTATAAGAAGTACTTAATTAAACAACACCCGAAGGTGGTCCTACATAGGTGATGATCTGTCAGAACGTCCGATGTGTCCTCGCGAGCCACCAACAAAAAATACCTAATACTTGGAGGGGCGCAAAACAAAAGCGTGAGTGGGCAAAAACAAAGTTTTTCAAAATTCATTTCATAAACAACCTTTATATCCCCTTGCCGTAAAACCTGTATACTTTCCCAGAAAATAGTATATACATATACTAAATCTCATCTGAAAATCATCATCGTTAATAATGCAACAAATCATGAATATGCCATGCCATACTAATCAAATCATTAGGTAAGTATTTCAAATTCAATAATAACTGCAACAGCTCGTCAGCTGAACTCTAGCTCATAAATCATGCCTGCACACGAGTCGAACCCACTTATAATGGTCTATACGACAGGACTGGGTGTAAACAATACGCTCTAGTGCTACAATCACGTGAAGACTGTGCGAATGATCGCGGGTCACCTACGAGTCGAACCCACTAAAAGTGGTCTATACGACAGGACTGTGCACCTAACTTGGATCCAAGATGAGCGTGTGGTGCGGGAGGTGAACATCACGTGAAAGACTATGCCCCTAACTCTGGGCGGAAGCACTAACACCTGGGTGCAGGTTAATGAGCTCTCGATGCATCTCATCATACTTTTCATAACTCAACTTCTTATTACCAACACAATAACTTATCTGGAACTTACCCGAGCACCCGTAGCACCAACAATCATGCGCATACAATTCATAATGCATAGTCACAAGTATGTATGCATTGGCATGGCAATTCATTTATAAAATTATTTAACATGCATATTCTGGGAAAAATACTTAGTATATAGGTATATACGGAAAACCAAAAGCCCACTCACTGGTATGTAGATGGATCGTAGCCTTCGTGCCTAGCCTGGCTACGCTCGTCCTCCGGATAAGTCTCGCCTATGTGAGAAACAACTATAAATACGTTAGTTTAAGGCACATAAACGAAACTTGGAAATAACTTCTCATACATTGCTCAATTGAGGTGTGTGAATATACCAAAATGATCTACACAACCTTAGAAACATCCCCAAATTTTTAGAATAATTTTTGGAGACCCCACGCGCCCTTACGCGCCAGCCAAGGCACGGCCAGACGCGCCCCCATGCGCAGGCACGTGCCTGGCACACTAATGGTAGCAGTTAACGCCGTCAGGAATATTCCGCTAAACCCTAACAAAATCTAACGGCGTCACCTAACGCCGTTAGCATATTTCGTCAAAGTTGACGGAATATGCCCATTTCTTCTCCGGCGAGTTACCGGTCGCCGATTTCTGGTTAACCTTCCAAAGTTCATATCTATCTCAATTTTCAACCATTTTCTACGCAATTGGTACCAAAATGAAGCTTATGATATGTAGAACCACGTTATATCTGTTTCGAGGTCCAAATTCGTCGGAAACTCGCCGGAAAAGCTTCGATAGTTCGGCCACACATGCAACTCCTCGTAACTGGGCTTCCCGACGTCCAAATCTTGCCAACGAACCACTCCGAGGTTCGTGAGGACCTCCTAAAGCTTGCTATGGTCCTAGAATTCACAGAAAAACGTCCATTTAAAAGTTAGTGAACATTGCTAGAGTCGGAGGTTCAATTTCCATGGTTTTCCGACGTCCAAACTTAACCAAAACTCAACCATTACACTTAGGAGGAAGAGAGGATACCTTTAGGAGTCTTAAAATGATGCAAAACTTCCACGATCGAGTAGGTGCTACTGTACCTCGACGGTCCTCTTGAGTTCTAGGGTTTCCAGGTCTCCCTACGTCCAAGTAATGGTATCATTCGACTCCTGAGATCACGAGGAGTGTGGTTATGGTCTCTGATCACTCGATCTGTAAGGTCTTGTGTGATTTTGGTTGTGATTCGTACGTTTTGCAGAGGAGGGAGAGAGTGTTCGAGAGAGAGAGTGAGAGAGAGGAGAGAGAGAGTGTGTTGTTTCAGTTTTGGGTGTGTGTGTGTGGTCCTCACACTACCAACCAATCCCAACAACAACTAAGTTTAGTTCCTAATTGGTCCTCAACTAAAATAATGTAAACCCTAACTAAGACTTAGCTAATAGGTTCCCACTAAATTGGAAACAATCTCAATGGACCAACATACTTTTGGGCCTCTAACCTTAGCCCAAACTACAATACAATCCAACGCTCAAGGGTAGAATCGTAATTCCACAATTCGAGGGTAACAAATAGTACAATTTCCGAGACGGGCTATAACAATTTCCAACAAAACTGACTATAAAATTGTAAAACCATCTCTCAATCAGTATTTTTCATCTTATAAAGCAACTAAACTCTTACTATGGCTTAAAATGTTTAAGAGAAACCATTTTTGTACCAAAAAAAATAATTAAAATGCAGAAAACGTAAACAAAAACACGAATACACACATATCTCAATTCTGAAAACAAATAGGAAACCATTCTTCACCAAGCTCTTCCTATCAAGAAGAACAATAGACTGAGAAAAACAAATCATAGATTCCCTGTATAAAACTTTATTCTCCATATATAAATTTAGGACGTGTGTGTAAAGCTGCTCACTAAAAAATTATTATCGATCATATCTTACAGTGCTGAATCAAGACTTACAACATACAAAAATAAAAAAATCTACCTCTGAAAAACCCCCAAAGGAAGAATGAAAATACACTCACCTTTAACACACACAGCTTCCAAACCTCCACACAAAAGCACCACAGAAGTGAAGATCAGTTTCCAACAAAACCAAGATTAAAACCATAGAAAAAATCCACACGGAACAAAATCGAAATCCCATACCCAAAAACTCAAGACAGCAACAAAAACCCCAAATTTTGAAAGCAAATATCCAAACTGAAAGCCCATTGGCAGAATAAAAAACCACAGAAAATAAAACCAAAGACATGCGCTGAGAAAGGCAAACAACTCACCAGGAGAATTTAGCTTTTGCAACTTGAAGATCCGTTGAACCCAACCCACCAACCCAAATAACCTATACTGGTGGACGAATTTTTCCCCAACGAAGTGACTCCACACTGGCAAACACGAAGATCAGCAAAACAAAAGGCAGCAAGGGTTCAAAAATGAAAGAAAGCGACAGAGGAGAGCAGGAGAAGTTGAGAAAAAGAACGAAGAAAAATGAAAAGGCAAGGAAAAAAAAGACAGAAGAAAAGTAGAAAAAGGTTGAGCAGCCGATGAACAACATGTGCCCAACATGGATAAAATTGACATTTTTGCACCCCAAAGACCGAAGAGAAGAGGAACCAGAGGAAAAATAGAGGGCCAAAAACGTGAAGGAAAATTTTTGTCCTAGCTAAGAACATGTGAGAACATTTGAACACATATGCAAACTAATAACACTTTAAAGTAGGCATGCATTCAAAAACAATTTTAAAACCCACGACTTTCAAAGCCTAGCAAATGGTGAACTACAAGACTCTTTAACCACATTAAACATAAGGAAGGATTTTGAGATTCATTACCCTTGAAGCTCATGCTTGTTTACACAAGGGATTCACCCAAGTGGAGGGCCTTCAAGTCACCTCCTAGCTCCTTAGATCTTCCTTGTGATTTTCTTCCTTTCGATACTCCTTTGCTCCTTGAGGATGTGAGGAAATGATCTCCAAGAACACCAAAGGTTTGGTGTCTCTAAGTCTCCACACCAAGGATGAGGTGTGAAGATGAAATGGATGACTTAGAGGAAGAAAGATTGCTAGCTATCCCTCCCCTAAGTGGCAGGCCTCTATAAAGAAAAAGAGAGAAAAAGTTTCTCTTCTTTGCCTCAAGAAAACCCTAGTGAGAGAATGGGTATAAAGTTGCCTTTATACCACCTCACATGTGAGTGGCACACTTGCAATTAACCCAAGTTGGCTACCACTCACCCTAGGCCGGTTTTGACTTTATTTTTGGGTTAATTTCCATTTAGTTTTAGTTGTCACACAACCTAAACTCAATGGGCCTTGTGGACCAAAAATCCTTTTGGGCCCCGAAACCCAAAACCAACTTAAAAGCCCACTACAAACCTTTTGAAAGATTAATTAACTAATTAATTAATATTGACCATTCTCAATTAAACTATTTAATTGCTTATCCATCTCATTTATGTCTTCACATTCATCCTTACTCGGTGTACGGTCCATTAGGTTCCATTTAGCGTGGCAGTGGGCGATTGTTACTCTTAACGATCGATTGTGAATTGAAAAAACATTTCAATTCTCCCTTTGATGAAGATTAGTGTTCGTTAATCTTCAAGGCTTCCACAAACCATGAGTGACACCTAGCAGCATGTCATGGCTACCCAAGCTAAGTAGAAGTCGTTGGAGAACCTATCCAGTTACAATTACAATGCAATACGGTCATTCTCTAATACAATACTCTTAATCACATTGTTTGAGTGATAGTTTGTTTCATGTCTACTATCCAATGTGATACTTCTCTATATGATTCAATTGAATATGATTTGGAACAAACTTCCTAAGTCATATTCGTTTGCTTTGGCCAAAGACTCCTGAATCATATCTTAGAGTATTCTCCCTCCACCATGGAAGGTTAGAGATCCCTTGTTGTGCATTCATATGCCTACATAACTAGATAGCTTGACCCCAACAATGTCGTGGACACTCTCGATGGAATGCCTTTGACATGATCAAAGATCAAGGACCTAACCATTAGACATCTATGATGCCTCAGGTCAAAGGACTACTTTGCATATTGCAACTTACGAGTTCTTACATGACATGTATGTTAGAACTCTCTTTTGATCGTGGTTTAGTGTACTTGATTACCTTTTGACCACCTATGTGTTTGTCTCAGTGTCCAACACTAAATTTCTTGAGACTAGTCATACTCACGCTTAAGTTAACATAACACATACTAACCTTAGCGGATTGTCAATGCCCAATTGGCAATCCTATGGCTAGGAACGTTTTAGGAATGAACATAAGAGAAAGGTCTCGTTAATCTAACATACTTAGATCACTTCTCTCTTAGGTTAAATACATTCCTTGGATTCCCTTATTGATTAAACACATAATACAATAAATAGTGATTAACAATAAGCTTTGCCCTTCATTAAACATATAATAGTTTAACACAATAAGTATTCCCCAAAACTATTACATCAAATGAGTGGCTTTGTGAGCATACTTCCAATAAAACGTCCATACACTGATCATCCACAGTGACCACCCCGTTTGAGTTTTAGTATATAGAATTTCCTTCCTCTTACCTTTAGCGTAGGTTAATATAAAATATTGCTTATGAAAAAAAGAAAATGCTATAAAGATGCAAGAAACTTATATGCAATGGCCATACGCAACCTTGTAAGTTCTATTGTAGTGATGTGACGCTTGTATTAAAATATTAAAAGACAAGAAAGAATCTACAAAATTGCCAAGACAATTACCTAATCTAGAAAGACTACAACTTATGAGCGGTAACAAGAGAAACACGTGTTCAAAAAGTGAATCACTCTACTGGAATATTCAATACTCGCTCATTAGGTGGGATGAAAATGTTCGCTCATTAGGTGGGATGAAAATGTGTAGGTTTTGGGTTAAATTTAATTGCGCTCAAAAAACCTTTGAATCAATTGAATTAGGGTTGGGATCCAATAAAACGTAGTGAATGAAATTCTTTCCACCTCTACTTTTTGAGAACTTAGATAGAACAAGTTCACTGCCACATTGCGTCTCTAAACCAATAATGCATTGCCATGTGCAAATTTTTCTTCACACACATGACAATGTATTATTAGATCAGAACGTCACTTGGTGATGAATCTATTCATATAAGTTGCTCTCCTACTTATTAAGACATCCATTTTACATAAGGCATGGTGTTTATAGGAAGTGGCTTTAATTTACAAAGCTAAGCTATACATACATACATACATATACATACATATACATACATACACACACACACACACACACACACACACACACACACACACGTTGTTCTCTTCTTTTGATACTTGTTCTCAGTGTGTCTTGTGAACAATATATGTGGAAGTGAAATTGATGTCTCAATGTGCGCCTAAAAGATTACTTGGTTATATATGGACGCTACTTTTGATATAGTAAATATGCATGCAAGTGCTTTCGTAAAAGCTAACAGCGGGTGCTGGCCGGTGCTGCTGCATGGGATGTTGCAATGTTGGAGACGAAGATTGCATTTTGCTGGTTTATGGATCTGAGTCAGCTGAAGTTGGTGCTTTTCTTGGTAAAATGGAGGGACAAATTCAGATGGATATCAGCCTTTTTTGAACAGAGATTTGTAGGGTTTTGTTTCCACGTCTTCATGATATTAACAGTGTTAGATGTTGGGACCATAAATTGCCTTTTGGTAATGGTCGCATCCTATGCATATATATACAAATACAACAACATTTTTTACTTTTACGAGTCACGCTTGCCTGCTATATAAAGCTTTGTTCATGTTGACCCTACGATTGTGGACCGAAAAATGCATTTGGTTCCATCCCTGCCTATGCAAAGCTATGCATATACGTACCATGGGAAATTGTAACAGTAAAATAGCGTTTTATTTATTTATTTTATATGCATGCCATTTATCTTTCAATTTTATCATGCACTTTGACGTATATATGTTTGTGTTGCTCTTCTAGCTGCCAAGACGTGTAACAGTTACTTATAAAGGGCATTATGTTGAAGTGTCCTATCAAAGTTCTTTCCACCCTACTGGGATTAGGTTAGGGAGATTTTGTTCCAGAGCACTAACCTTAAAACCACCTTAATCAATATGGAAAATAGTTTTCGCTTTGTTTTGTTCTTGCTGAACATTTTATCCGTTAAATTTTTGACATCAAAAAGACGGGCCGGCTATGCATTTCTACAATTGGAACTAAAACATATCCTGTGCAATGACCATCACGTGACATGGCGGATGTATTATTACTACAAATTACTCGTATTAGACCATATATATATATATATATATATATATATATATATGTAGGAATCCTTTCATAAGAGGGATCCCCATTTTTCTAAAAAAATGAGAACACCTTCTTGACCGTTGGATTTGACTTTAATAAAATTGTGTGGTTGAGATTGTGTGGCCTGTGTTTTAATCTCAACCACACAATTTCATTAAAGCCAATCCAACGGTCAAGAGGGTGTCCCCATTTTTTTAGAAAAATGGGGATCCCTCTTAGTAAGGGCCCTGTATATATGTATATGTACTATGCTAAAAACATGTTCCACTGTCTTTGTAACAGCCCGTCCCTAAAAGTTATGATTTTTATAAGTTTAATACGTGAAATTACGAAAATGCCTTAGGGGGCAAAACGTGATTTTTTGAGAACGTATATGATTCTCGTATATTTTGTCATGTTTCTTGACATATTTGGATAGAGTTCGACCTCACGGACGCGTACGCGCAAACCGTTCATGATTTGGAGTTATAACGAAGGAGATATTAACGAATGAAGTCGAGGACAAAATGGTAAATTTGTTAATTTCAAGAAAATTCCTGATTTTTGGAGTAAAATCTGGAAAGCCACGTGTGTGGCCCAGATTTAAAGACTAAAAAGTTGGTCGGTGGTGATGGAAAGATAAGGAGGGAAAGGAGGTGGGCCCTGCCAAGTGAGGGGAGAGGAGAAGAAATGGGGACCAATGGGAGAGGAAAGAAAGGAAGGGAAAGGAGAGGGACGAGGTGCACCGGATCACGAAGAAATGGGGACCAATGGGAGAGGAAAGAAAGGAAGGGAAAGGAGAGGGATGAGGTGCACCGGATCACCTTGATCCGTTTCCAACCCGCCGACCCGGTCTTATCCCCTCCGTCCGATGTCCGTTTGAGGTGATTTCGGTGTCTATGGAAAGCTCTCGGCGAACCCAACGTCCCTTTGGTGTTGAATTTCTAAATTTATAACTCAATGTTACAGATAAAAGTCACAAAGCCCACGGTTATCTTGACGGTTTTCTCCATTTTTCGGTGATTCCGACAACGATTACCGTTAGCCACCACCACCACTGGACTCCTCTCAACCCCAGGAACAAAGCCCAAGCAATGTTTTAGGCGTTGGAGTGAGTTTGGAGGTCGGATCAAAACACACCCAAATCTAGGGTTCCGACGGATTTTCGTGAAATTTGGGCTTTTCCCGGCCAAATTGGCCTCAGCCACAGGTATTAAAGTTGCTCCACTCACTGAGATCTTCATTTCTGTGAAGTTTGAGAATTTTTAGAAATAGTTGATTTTTCGAGCAAGACGGGGCGGCCGACCTCCACCCACGGCGGCATGTGGCCAGGGGCCGTCGATTCTATTTTTAGGCTAAATTAGATGCCTTGAGTCCAGTTTTGATAATCACATGGTGTAGGTTGATTGTTAGAACCTTAATTATCTACGATACGTTAATGGGTTATTATGTGGATTGACGATCCGACCGTTGGATTGTCATCAAACTTTAATAGGTTATTATTCTTAATATTTGAAGACCATAGGAACTTACGGATCTAGAATCCGACATACGGATCTTCTCGAATTGAATTTGTAAGTTCATAAATAAAACGTTAACCGCCACTTGGTTTTGGCAATTGGCGGAGATCCAACCGTTGGATCATAACAAAAATTTAGCATGTTATTGTAGAAGTATAATGTGGATCTCTAAAAGTTATGGATCTGAAATATGAGATGCGGATCTTCCGGATCAAGTTATATAGGGTTGTGGACCCTATCGTCAATCTTTGATCGACGGTTGACTTGTGGTCAATGGGTCTCAAATCATTCTACAATGTCCTTGAGGATGTGTTTTATGTGAGTTACGTGTTCTATCGATAAGAATTCTGAGATGTGATTTGATAATTGTTCTAGGCCCTGATCGTTCGGGACGCCTCGATGTTTGTGCTAGGGAATCGTAGCGCGAATTCCAGGTGAGTGGGCTTTTGGTTTTCTATATATATATATATGTATATATATTTTACGTTTTCCCAGAAACTGTTTTAAATAAGCATATATTTTGAGTGCCATGTCATACTTGCATTTCATTTTAGTATGTGCATTAGTATATGTATGCTTGCTATCGTATGACGCTGCGGAAACCAGGTAAGCTTCAGGTGAGTACTATATGATGATAATGGTTGCATTGTGTATGGTTACAAGTTGATGCATTTAGAGCTCTTTATCCTGCACCCCGGTGTTAGTGCTCCGCCCGAGGCCAGGGCCTAGCCTTCACGTGATCATTCACCTCTTGCACCACAAACTCACCTTGGATCCAAGGCAGGTGCCAGCCTGCCGTACGGACCACACTAGGTGGTTCCGACTCGTAGGTGACTTGCGATACTTCGCACAACCTTCACATGATCGTAGCACTTGAGCGTACCTATTTACACCCAGCCTGTCATACAGACCACATTAGGTGGTTCCGACTCGTGTGCAGGAATTGGTTATGAGCTAGGTTCAGCCGTACATGTCACGTTAGGTGACTCCGGCTGACATATCATTTTACATTGATTTATTTCACCTGGCTTACTTATTTCATTGTTGAGATACTTGACCTGGCATATACTTGGTTTTTCACTACTCTCGAGTATGATTTCTATTTATACGTATTATTATTATTTTCTGGGAAATTATACGGGTTTTACGGTGAGGGGTTACTATTTTTGGAAAGAAAAACGGTTTTTGAAAAGCTTTGTTTTTGCTCACTCACGTTTTCTGTTTTGCGCCCCTCCAGGTTCTAGTAGCAAAGTTTCCGTATCGACAAGGATTTGTGGCATATCCCAGTACAGGTGGCTTCCTATGACGGTATAATCATTATCTTACCTTGCTATACTTTACTTATGCTTTGTAATCACGCGTGGAATGGATCCATACCCACTCACCGCGCACTCGTACACTTAGGCACTTTTAGGTTTAAATTTATTCATATTTTACATATCATCATACTTTATGGCTTCGTCACCTTCCAAGTGTCGGCCAGTATAGCTCGATTCGGAGTTGTAGTGGACATTCCGGGTCGGGGGGTGTCAGTCTTCAACAAGGAAACACATTCTTTATTGCTAGTGGGGATTTTCACTTTCATTTGGCGCGAAACTACTCAATTTCTGGTAATCCTAGAGAGACTAAATATGTAAACAAAGTTTTGTAAATTAAATGACATAGAAGTTGATGATTGGATTCTGACTTATAGGGATGGCAGCGGTTCAGTTTGGGGGCGGAAATGCTATATCCATCCCCATAACCACGAAAATTAACCATATCCATAACTGCAAAATAACTATCGGGGATTATCCACAACCATATCCACTGGGTAACGGATTTCCTATCGGTTAACGATTATATCCATCTTCGTCAAAAACAAAAATTATATTCATCAAATTGGTGCACAATAATTTAATGAATACTAATTTTAAATAGCCACGTCTAATAATTAAAAAAAAAACATAACAATAAATGAAATTTTGGAGAGTATAAAAGTAAGAGCATTGAATAAAACATTGATGATGTGATCTGTTGATATTTCCCATAAACATTATGTTTGATGCATAATGCATATAGTATAGCGTTTGATGCATAAGGAATATAGTACAGGGTTCGTTGAATACTATTATATTTTTTGAGCGTAATGATGGTATACCTTCACTTAAATACAATATATATATATATATATATATATATATATATTACATAAACTATTATATTATATATTATATATTATTCGGTTCGGATTCGGGGACGGATACGGATTGAAGACCCTTATAACCATATCCAAAACTATAACCGATTAAAGTTCACGGGTTTTCCCCATATCCATAATATACCCAAATTTTCATACCCAAATCTACTCCATTCGGGCGGTTATCCACGATTATCGGGTTTAACGGTTTGAATTGCCATCTCTTTACTTAAGTGTTCATAAATGTGCTTATTTCTTATTGGTGACACATTATTTAGTTTGCAAATTTAACCGACAAATTTAGTCTACCTAGCATTATCCTTCACTTTCATAGTCTTTGGTGCAACGCATAAGCTTTTCACTTTCATAGTCCTTCATCAAGCAAACAAAAAGCCAAATCATAAATAAAATTAAAAAAAAATCAAAATATAGACAAAATAAACTTCATAAAAATAAACTTCATAAAAATACGACTCCTCATGGAAAACCCACATCTAACCAATAGAAATATAAGCTCACATTGTCTAAACTTAGAAAGTCAGACTAAACACTTTCAAAGCACACTAGGTAAACACCGAAAAAACAAACAACGGAAAAATACGGCTATAGATCTTCTCAAACCACCATAAAGGCACCACAAAGGAAAGAGCACACAACCTTGATGATGGACTCTATTCAAGTAAGTAATCTCTATTCAAATCAATTAGGGATAATTACTCCATTAAATCAAGATATTATTTCTTATTTAATATCTTAAGAATATTTCTCCATAAACCTTGGCCAATAGGATGCCGCCATGTGTTAAAACCCTAACACCATGGCTGACCCCTCCTCCTATAAATACCTCAATCTCTACCAAATTTTGGTAAGCTTTTGCTACCCCTCAAAGCCCTAAACACATACTCTTTTTCAGAGAAACTAATTTAGGCATCAGAGATCCATTGGCCTAACCCCCCATACTTCGTGGGTGTGTGAGGCTTAGGTCTTTGATCAAAGGTGTTGATTGTTTTACAGTTGCATTTTCGTCAAGACTGAAGATGGCGGAATTTTGCATCAAAAAATTGGTGCTTTCATGGAGAGCTAATTCAAATAATCGAAGAAGACTCTGGCATTTGGATTCTTGAATTTTCTGTTACGTTGAATTTCTCACACGTCTTATCAATAAATTTTTCGTGGAGAAGTTTATTAATCAATCCATGGAGAAAGAATACAATGGTAGAAAATTCAAAACCACGACGAACGGAACCCTGTACGTTCAAGGATTTGGACCGAAGAGCGGAGACGAGGATGTAGCCCCACGATGATGATCCTCAAGACTCAAAGCGACGGCAAGAGAAACCCCATCGCGCGGCCACCACTTTGCAGCCCACAGTAAGGACCACTGCAGCAGTAGCCTAAGCTAGAGCCTAGTCATGAGCTGCAGTGGTCCACCGCCCTGAATATGAGCCCATGACCCAAGGGCAGGAGGCCCATGATGTGGCAGCTACCACAAGAGGATTAGGGCAAGAGGCAGAGCCCATTACAACAACCACCTTTACTGCACAACAGGCCCAGAGCCGAGCTTACCTGGCTGTGATGGCAGCTAAGGTCTGCGAGAATCAGGTAGCATTTGAGCCAGTAGAATGGACCCACGGGCA